>JBAIZZ010000379.1:68253-90588 GCA_037355905.1 Heliconius aoede
CATGAGGAGATATTCCCGAGGGATGCCTCAACTGAAGACACAAGTTTATTTCGGCACTGATCGACGTTTTCCCGAGAAAGACTTGCGCGGCCGGAGTAAACAGCGTCCACTGTGCTATCATCTGCATAGCAATGAATGTTAGAATCCTCCAACATATCATTGATATGCAGAAGAAACAGCGTAGGGGACAGCACGCAGCCTTGGGGAACGCCAGCGTTCACGGGCATATTTTTAGAGCAAAAACCGTCGACAGCGACCTTGATGCTACGTCCAGTGAGAAAGCTGGCGATCCACTTGCATAAATTCTCGGGAAGCCCATAGGATGGAAGTTTAGCAAGGAGCGCCCCGTGCCACACTCGATCAAAGGCCTTCGCCATGTCCAAGCTAACTGCCAGGCCCTCTCCCTTGCTTTCAATAGCCGCAGCCCAGCGATGGGTGAGGTAAACCAGAAGATCACCGGTTGAGCGACCATGGCGGAAGCCATATTGACGGTCATTAATCAAACGGTGATCCTCTAGATAAGCCAAGAGCTGACTATTGATAATGCTCTCCATGACTTTTGAGAGTAGGGAGGTAATAGCAATAGGCCTGTAGTTAGAAGGATCGGAGCCATCGCCTTTCTTCGGGATCGGGTGGATAAGAGCGCTCTTCCATGTGTTCGGGACTACGCCAACTGAGTAAGAGTGCCGAAACAAACGCGTTAGCACCGGTGACAGCTCAGGAGCACAACAACGGAGCACTAACGGAGAGATGCCATCTGGCCCGCTCGACTTGTGGATGTCCAAAGAGGACAGAGCTCGTCTGACGGCTGTTTGGTTTGGTTTGGTTTGGTTGGTACAGCGTAATATAAAATACTATATGTGGTAATTTTTATCATGAAAGTTAATTTCGCTGGAAACATAGAGGCATTTGCCCGAAAAAACATTTAGAAATTAATATTAAAAAAATTAAATTATAATTTTTTTAAAAGTAATATTAAATAAATAGATAATATATATTTTTTAATACCTTCACGCAACTGTACGCCGCGGTTTGTCCGTTTACCAGAGCGAGGCAATGAAAATTATTTATTCCTCTGAATGGGAATCGAACGCACAACTGCCTCGTCTACAATCATGCGTTGTACCACTGCGTCACAACACCTCCCTACAATTTATACTTTATTTGAGTGTTTTCTTTCAGGTCATTTCCTATATCTTCCCGTGTATCCTACTATGGAGAACATGGTAATAAAATCTCCCAGATTTCGTGGATTGTGGGAGTTTTGTAAGGTTAGTATATTTAAAAAAATAATAATAGTTTAAATATTGGTAGATATCGTTTATTGTTCTTAATAAATGGCATTCGCAAATAGTGAAATATATATTTCTGAAAAATTTATATAAAAATGAACCTAGTGGGGGTTGAACCTATGCCTCTTGGTTGGTTTCTTTGTGCCTAAAAAGTTTGTTTCTTTGAACGCCATGGGCGTGTCTAGAGATATTTTCTTGAGGTTCTTGGCTTTATCTTGGCATACGTTCGTGGAAATAAAGATCTTTTTTTGTTTTTAAAGGCAAATATATTGTTAGTAAAATTTCTGGGGTGGGCACCAGACTATTCTGGGGTACGGACCACTCAGCCCATTTGTTTCTAAGCCTATATTGAACGCGCTTATCCCAGTATTTGTTCGGCTTGAAAAAAACATTTAGTGTATATATGGATAAAAATGGATTTATGGAAAAAGGATCAATAGGCGTAGGATAGGCTCATATTTCATAAGATAGAATGCTATGAAAATAACTAAAAGTAAACTAGTCGAACAGTATCGATGTCCGTTCTTTGACTGACTTTCTAACTGCGAACTCGGGCGAGCTGAGTTTATCTGCAACTGTTTCAAGGTGGAACTAATATATATAATAATACTATTTATAATAATGAGTTGTGATTATTGATGTCTTTTTCAATGCGTCATATATGTGCTTTAGAAGTTTAGTATCCGAATCCGTAGTTTTAAAAAATATATTTTTTAAATTGTCCGCGGTCCCTTGATTTCCTGAAAAAAGCATATTACTACATTTACTTTTTAAAAAAAGATATGGCCGTTTATATCGATAAAAACGCATTATCGACGCAATGTTTGTAATTTAGTAGCTTTTTTATTTTTTTTTTAAGTTCGAAGCTCGTCTCCATCAAAGTAAGATGCAGAACGCCAGCATCCGTCTCGTCTCCGAGTCCGCTATATCCGAAGTGCAGTGGATATTGCAGGAAGTTGCTGGAAATAATAATGAAGCGTGAGTATACTTAGTCGCTTTTGATTATTTTATGTGGAGCTTATTGCCCTCTCTCTGTTTTCTCTGTAAGTTTCGTTTAATAAGATAACAAAAAATATATATATCTGAATAAAACTTTCTGTCTTATCAATTTCTATATAACTAATAGTTAACAAAACTTCATTACAATAGTATAGTAATTTGAGTTTCTTCACGTGGAAAAAATATTTACTTTATTAGGATAATTTTGATCGTCACATTTTTTTATTCAGTTGTTTATTTGCATTTAAATTGTGACATTTTTTATTCAGTTAGACTTTTTAAAATTTTTTATATTTGTGGATACATTTAAAAAACAAAACCTTGTCCCCAGCTGGGAACCAATGAGTTTCATAATCGGCAAAGTTCAACAAGAAGTGCGTATAATAATAGAAATAACCCGACCAAGTTACGTAGGCGTGTCCCACACACTGCCTCACATAGCGGTGGATAACATACGCATGGTGGAGTGTTTGCCTGAACCGCCCGTGTTCAATGGCGAATGCCAGAATGGACAGCTTAAGTGTAAGATTATGAATGTGAGTATTATATATATATATTTTATTTTTAGCTTCACGCTTTATCCCGCATTTGACAGAATAGGCGAGAGGGACTTAGTGTTTAGATTCCGTTCCCCACGCACCGCCCAAATTTCGAGACATTGCGTGTAAAATTATCGTGTGACTAGAGAGAGGAATAAAGGAAATGAAAATAATTTAAATATAACCTTTCCCCCTAAGTGGTGATCGAACTCACAACCGTCGCATTTACAGTAAAACGCTGTCACACTGCGCTACCATGGCACAGAAAATCATCAGAAGGTAGAAATAATTGAAAAAATGCTTTCTTATTAAAAGGGTTTTTTTTGTTAACAAATTATGTGTTTTATTTGAAACCTAAACTTTAATAAAACATATTTTTTGTTTTTACAAACTTTAAAACGTGATTCTCAAAATACTGGCTATTGCCATACAAAATCCACAATTGGTGAATTTCAGATATTCATACTGCTCTTTGTCCAGCTAAGGCAAACGAAAATGTCTAAAATAAAACTATTACATCTAATAGGAATCGAACCCACAGCTATATCAGTCGACGACACCATGATGTCAATATCTATAAGAATATTGTAGTAAGAAAAAAGTATATAAAGTGTATACTTATATAAGTAGCTAAAGAACCTTTAACCATCGCAGTTTCACTTAGATGGTGTGCCAGTGTGCAAAGCAATATACAGGAAAAAAATTAATACCAAAAACATTTGTACTATATTCGTAAAACGAGCAGAAAGCGTAGAACCACCGCGTTTACTAGATTTTCTCTTAATTTTATAACTTTATTAATATATTTTAATATCAAAATATATTTACAGAAAGAGTCATGCATTAAGCTGCAGCAAGTGTGCGACTTGGTCAAGGACTGTGATGATGGCAGCGATGAAAATCAAAATTGTGGTACGTCAATAAATACACTTTTGATTGTAGGAATATAAAAGATCAAAAAATTTGTATCCATCATAAGTCATCCGTCATCCGTCATCCGTCATTCGATATTAGTCATTTGTTTATTATAACCTTCCATATGTATTAATTATTATAATTAATGACAGATAAAATGCCGTACGGCTCGTACTGCAATTTTGAACAAGACGCCTGTGGATTTGAAAATGTACCACAGTAAGTTGATATCTTATAATTATTGTTCATTCAAAATTATTTAATTTTCAATATCAAAATATTCAATTACTCTTTTAATTAATTATAATGATGATTATTTTGTATATATTGAAAATTCGGAAATAATGATTGAATCTTCATTATTATTTTTATTTATCATTAACATCTGTCCAGGCCCATCTTGAAATGGTCGCGTCATAGCGGTCCAACGCCAACCGACAAAACGGGCCCAAACTACGACCACACATGTGGACCATTACTCCACACGACCCCGAACCCCATACCGCTGTCGCCTTCACGTATGAACTACTCAACCTGCATAGGCTATTACTTCTTCGTGAACATGAATGTGACCGGCCCGAACAAGGAAAGGGCCGATTTTGCCTCCACGGCTGTTATGAAAACGATAGTGTTTAACCCGCCACCGAAGGTCCATGGAGATATAAATTCTACTTATTATAATTGTTGTATGGTAAGTTTTTTTTATATATATTTTTAGGTTTAAGTTTTGGTAATTTAGATGCTATCGCGATAGTTGTAAGTTTGATTCCCGCTCAAGAGAATGTTTATGTTTAGATATGTTTAGATATTAGATTTTTCGTCCCTCGCTTCCTGGTAGGCAAAGCGCAGGGTAAACACGTATTTACCTAGTTTAAAAACAATTCATTCATTTTTCTTAATTTCTATACAAAGTAATTTTCTCTACAGATAAGATTCTATTACCAACAAAATGGGCGGAATTATGGGTCACTAAGTGTAGACGTTGTGGAGTTGACACCGAGAGGGAATGTCACTACGTCACTCTGGTTCTCTACGAAGGATAAGGGAGAGAATTGGTTGAGAGCTGGTATATTCTTACCGAATATTACCCGAAGGTTTGTTTTTAGTGATAAATTATTATTTTTCAGATGTAAATGATAATTTAGGTTAATTATGGAAAATATTAAAATGCGATGGTTGTCTTGTTCTTGTTTAATTACTTTTTGAATACAAAAAGTCCACTGACTAATAAGGTAAAATGACTGAATCAGATATTTGTAGATTAAAAACGTTAAATTATTAGTAGTTTTTGTAATTCAACGCCGCGCTTTATCTTCCCACGGCAAGTATACCCAAATGGAAATCGAACTCACAACCGTCGCGTTTGCAGCCAGTTGCAATCCACTGTGCAGCAATCTCAATAAAATAGCATGGTTTCAAACATACATAGTACATACATAGTACACCTATTTATAAATCTGAAACTGAATGGCAGTTACAGTCTAAATTCCAACAATATATCGACGCAGCTAGATTGACTTTACTCTGGAAATATAATGGAATTTAATATTACATTGTATACTGGTGTAGGACTCTATAGGGAGTTGAGCCCAGAATAATCATACCTTGAGTCTTGAAATATATCCTGAAATATCAAATTTTGTGGTATTTATTTCTATACGTTAGTATGTTTTTTTAGGGTCTCCTTATTGTTTATCTGTCTGTCTGTCAAGACCTTTTATCTTAACATTGCGTGGGATTTTGTTGTTTTTAATATCAACTATTCAGGCTTACGGTCTTCTTACGGTTCTAAAAGGTTTTAAAAAGTCTTTACTATTAACGAAACATCATTGATATTATAAACAGGATTTATAGCACGATACCTCAGTGATTTAGTCCTTGTAGTAATTCCGGCAATGGCAACCGAGATGCCTATATAAAAAAAAATAATCTTCATCTCGTAGCTCTTAGTTACCGCTGCGGATATCAAATTTGCATCTTTCCGTACCCTACCAAGCTCTATCAGCCAGTAAGATCTTTGATTTTCACGATTATTAAATAATATTTGTTTGAGGCTGTTGTAGTACAGTGATCTGTATGTATGTATTATAATTGATAATTACATTATTATAATAGATGTCGTCGTGGCGCAGTGAACACGACGGTTGTAGGTTAGATTCCCAATATTTTCAATACTTTTCTTTGGTAACAAACAATTCCGCCGTTTAACAAGTAGAAAATGGAAATCTCTTCGTTTCAAAAACGGAACACTGTATTCGCCCAGATTCCATCTGCCAACACCAATATGTGAGGAAAACAGCATGAAGCTGTAAAACAGCAAAATCCTTCTTTGTTCTGTGGCGTTGAGTTCTGCCCCTCAAGTATAGTCTCAGAAATTGATCGGAAAGAATGGAACGGAGTGTCTTAAGTCCTAACATTAGGTTCCCCCTCTGCCTGTACTGTTATGTGCGGGATAATTTATTTTTTTTTTAAATTATAAGTCTTAGCTTTTATGTACAATATATTGGGGTTATTGTGTCAATATTTTTAAATTTAGTTTGGCAAGAACTTCATAGCGCGGCTGCGATGCGCCAAGTTAATATAATTATGTTTCAAGAAAATAAATTACATTGAGCTTAGACTTAAGTAATATATTTTTTATGAATCTTAGGAAATAAGGAAGGCGGTTTTTGGCGATTCGATTCTCAACTCGGAGATACAATGTTTTGAATATTTCCATTTCTCCAAGTAGATTAAAAAAAAAACTAATAATTTGCTTTTCGAGCTAAATCGATGAGAGTATTGAGGACTGAACATTTTGCTTATTTGGGCTACGATGACGTCAAAATAATTAATTTCTATCTTCATTTTTAAATATTTTTAAATCTATATTTTTATTTTAGGTACTATTTCCTTTTCAAAACTCGCATGGGAATGAGGATTTACTCCGACTCGGCCATCGATGACTTTTCCATGGCACCCGAGTGTTTTGGTCTAAACATTAATTCTACTGAACTCGGTGATTATAATTACTACGATCCTATATTTGAAGAGAAAACTACGCCTCATGAAGATTTTGTAGAGGAGACGTGTAAGTAATCAAATAAATAGTCTTTTTTTTTTGGTCACTAATCTCATCTATTAAAATCTCGTATATCTGTCTGGTATCCAAACAATTGACCATTACTATATTTCAGTTTACCGCTTCTCGACATGTGGTTCGACGGGACGTTTCGGTCCAAATCAAACTATGTGTGACATCGCATATAATAATACTCCTGTGTCAGTGTCAGTGCTACACAAGCCTCCGTATCAGGGTATACAAGTGTGGGAAGTGCCCTCAGAAACTTTATATACGTGAGTTTATATTAATTGTTACTATGTTATATTGGAACCCTTAAAAAAGTAGCTTGACGCTTTTGCTAGCAGGAGTATAATTCTTGCCTATATCTTCTATCTGGTTATAAACCCGAACCTAGGACCATCACCATAACAGTCAGTCAGCTATGCTAGAGAAACTTGCCTAGTTTTTCCTACTTCTCCTTTTTAACTAACTTTAAAATGGAAAAGGTTATGAATTCGACTGTGTGTTGTTATTTTTTGTACGTACATGGTTTACATGTACATTTTTATTACTCAGTCAATTATAAATAAATAGATTTTGATAATAGATCTTCTCCTTTTGTATGGCAGTTTACGGTACAGAAGTGTTGTCTAATAAAGCTTATGGTAATTCATCAGTACTTTTCAATACAATGTTCCTACAGTATAATAGCAACGGGGGCCTCAGGGGGCCTCGGGTCTATGTGGGCGGGGGTGTCCCATGGAGCTCAAGCGCGGGGCCTCTTTGAACTGCATAAAGGGGAAAAATTGTATATGATGATTGGACAACAAGGCATGAATGCTTGCAAAAAGGTTTGTACACGTGTTTTTTAAATAATTCTCATTGTATTTTATTAAGGAATTGTCTTTTAATTTAATCTTGTTTTCTTAAAATATTTTTCTGTAAGATACATTAAAAATATTTACATTTACATTAGTTAATATAAAACTTAAAATGGTTTAGTTCAATGGTACGCTACCATCGACTAGGCTCATAATTAGCATTATTGCATGCAACAAAATTAATTGTTTTAATTTTTGTTTTTCATTTATTTCTTGCTAAATTTCCTTTTGAACAAAACATGTTCAAATATCTTTAAGTAAGTACTATGTTTTTATTACATATTTTTAAAATTATGATTAATATGTCTTTTCACAGACATTGTCAGCTCAAGAAAGTCAAGAATGTTCTAGAAGGGACCTGAATGAAACGCTACAAGTTTTTACAAGTAAAACCCATGAAGTGAGGAACACTCACGTGAACGACGGCGGCGGTGGGGGTGGGGGCGCTACTTATGTGTTTTTGGTAATATATTTTTGTTGTAAAGTATAGTGTATATTAATGTATATTTAGTAATAAATATTTTTTATGCTTTTTGATTTAAGAAAGAGTTTAGATATGTGTGTATCTATATGTTTGCCTGTAGCATCACATCTCCGAAAACGGATGAACCGATTTTGACTAATTTTAGTTTGGAAGGCGACTTAATTAAGAGTTTTTTTGACCACATTTAGAAATATATTCACCCATTTGAAGATAATAAGCTTTTTTAACAGTTAGACAAAGATGGTCAAGCAATACCCCTCTTAGTGGGCGGAGGGGGCGGAGGGCTCTCTGTCGGAGTGTTCAGAGACGACGGCTCCCAACACGCGAGGGGGAGAACCAACACGACCCCCGAATCTGGATACATGTATGGATATCCGGGAAAAACTTCTGGTAAGAATTGTGTTTAAGATGTAACTGTGTTTTTGTCTGGAGCAACAGAAATAATAATTACTTATAATATGCTGAGGTCTGCGTTCGTGATTTTTTCCTCAATATAAACTTTAAATACTATGAAGATGTGCTAGAACAACCTCTGAAAATTTTACAAGGGTAGCTTATTGACAATACTTAAAAAATGTCCGTGAGTCAGTTGACTACCTTATAGTCGATTTGTTTGAGTATTAAATATTTGGATTTTTCACCTGTCAACTATTGTTTGATTGTACAATGTTTATAGATAAAAATATGTGTATTATTTTGATATTTTTAGCAGTTTTTTTGACAGTTAATTCAGATTCAAAACAGATTATTTTGTCAAATTTATTAATATTACTAATACAGTTAAAATAATAATAATTATTTCTAGGTGCAGGTGGTGGTTGGATATCCCGTTCCGGTCCAATAACCCCCGGTTTCGAAGTGGTTAAGGGTACAGCGTTGCGTGAAGGCGGGTTTGGCGGGTTAGCGTGTTCGGGGGGAGCTGACGGAGGGTTCGGAGGTGGAGGTGGGGGGTGTTTGAGGGGTGGTGGAGGGGGAGGATGGGTTGGTGAGTATTGGTACTTTGTATGTTAATATATATACACATATTTGATAATCACTTGACTACGTATTATTGTTATTAACTTAAAGATTTTATTTTATATTCAAAAATATATTTCAACATATTGTATAATAATCAATACATAAAATTATAAATGTTCTATGGGGTTGTCTTTTTTAGCTTCAGCTTTTTTCTGGTTATAGTAAGATATGTAGAGGGAATTTATTGTTAAGAGTAAAGATGCCCCTCACATTACGCCCAATTGTGGAGATATTCAATGCATATGTAGCACAGTGACTGATTGTAAATGTGACAGTAGTGGTATCGATTCTCATTCGGTGGATTTTTTTCTCGTTGTAACCGTGAGCCGTTGATATCCGTCAATCAACTGGAAAGTCTCGAAAATTGGTCAGTGCGTGAGACAAGGAACTCTGGATTCAATCTACCTATCCTGCTATATGCTGAATAAAGGATGATGAAAAAAACAATATTACCCAATAATTTTGCTTCCATCCAGGTGGTAACACAAACGAGGGTGAAGGCCAGCACGGCGGCGG
Source organism: Heliconius aoede (assembly GCA_037355905.1). Taxonomy (NCBI): domain Eukaryota; kingdom Metazoa; phylum Arthropoda; class Insecta; order Lepidoptera; family Nymphalidae; genus Heliconius; species Heliconius aoede. The sequence goes on from JBAIZZ010000379.1 coordinate 77,943, forward strand.
CGGCTGGTCGTACGTGGACAACGTCCGCGGTATCAGAGACTATACTGAAGTCAGTATGGCGCTGAGGACCGGTCCAGGCGAAGTATTGATCATACCTGCTGTACATGTAAGTGTGATGTGTATTTAGTTTTAAATCCTACCAATATTATCAAAGTGAAAGTTTGTGAGGATAGTGTTTTTCCCTTTCACGCAATATCTACTGAATGGATTTTGATAAAACTTTACAGTATCATAATTATCAGAATTACACATAGGTTACAATTTAGGTAAAGATTCAATATAAGATTCACACATCGGTGGCAATTGTGTTGACAATTAAATTTTTTATGATATACTAATTTGAGACTTAAAGTCTAAAAATTTTAAATTGGTAAAAGGGTTATTTATATACTTATGAAATATAAAACCTAATTATAAATTAAAATATATTTCTAAATAATATTATTTATAGAAATGCGGTTGCAACTACCGCTGTGTGGCAATGAACGAATATCGAAGTGAAGTTAAGTGTTACTGTCCCGCGTCGTGGACCACGGACGCTAACGATCCCACTAAATGTATATGTAAGTATTTAAATATGCACTCGAGATTTGATTATTTTTGTTGGCTTCACGCAGTATCCCGCACACAGCAGGGCAAGCAGACGATACAGCAGATATTTGTTGCCGAATTTGTCTTATATGCCAATATGTTCCGTCTGCAAACCCTAATATATATACGATACAGCGTGAAGTTGCAAAAAAAAAAAAAAAAATAAATAAATAAAATAAAATAAATTATATAATATTATAATGTGAATAAATTATATAACAAATGTATTTTGTTTTAAAAGCTTCATCATTCTTGATTGATTTTGTTTCCCAGTGGACGAAGGTTGGCCTCAGATGTGGTTAGTGTCGCTGATAGTGCTGTCCTTCTTAGTGGTGCTGTGCGTTGGAGTTATACTCGTCGTGTCTTTGCATGTTTGTAAGTATTTTATATATTATACAGTAATAAGAGTGAAAAAAAAAAGAGTATATATAATAGGGTATGCTTAAAAGTTTTTAATTGTAAATTTGAGGCTCGAAAGTAGCTCAGTGCGTTTTCTTCATAATGTATTGAGTGATGGATCTTAATGCAGCGCTTGTTACCACAGTGTGAAAATGAAAATATTTAATTCATACCCTTCAATGGTCTCAATTTCAAAATTACCCAAAACAAAACTATTTTTAGCTTTTTTAACTATTTTAACTAGTTATTTTTACCAACAGATAACAAATATCAACGTAAAAAAGAAGCAGATGCCATACAAAAACAAATTCGCCAACAAGAACTTCAGCTTCACCGTCTCCGAACTGCTCCTGGAGGTCCAGACTCCCTCAACATGGCTTTCAACCCGCACTACGGAAGTGAAGCCTTTTTACCACAAGGTGTTGATGTGAGAGGACTCCCTAAAGTTGCCAGAGAAAGCTTGAAGCTGGTTAAGTTAGTATTTTTTGTTTATTTTTTAGATCAAGACTTAAACTGTTATTCGATGATTTGTCGTTAAATCGATAAATTATAATGTAATGATTTTATATTAATTGATATCTTTGTTATTATTGTTGAAAATAAGTTTATATAACTACCCCCAAAGGACACTACTCAAATGACGCTTCATGTGGTCTGCAAATTCGAGATGCATTTTTAGACTTGAAGCGGAGCGAGGAAGAGGTCATCTTGACTAACATTTTCTACTCAAATTTAAAAGATACATTGTACAATTTTAACGGTAGTTTATTCTAGAAAGAAATATAAGTTTAGTAAAAGTCTCAAGGTGTTTGATTTCATTACGGTAGTTTTATTTAGTAATAATGTCAATGTGTTTGGTTTGTCCCTAGGGCACTAGGTCAGGGTGCCTTCGGGGAAGTATACCAGGGTCTGTACCGACACCGTATTGGAGACACCGTGGAGATGCCGGTCGCCGTCAAGACCCTGCCGGAGCTGTCCACGGGCCAGGCGGAAAGCGACTTCCTCATGGAGGCGGCCATCATGGCCAAGTTCAACCATCCTAACATTGTGCATCTGATTGGTGTTTGTTTTGATAGGCATCCGAGGTGAGGGGAATTCAGCTACACGCTGTATCCCGCACACAGCAGGGTAGGCAAGGAACCTAATATTAAGACATTCCGTTCCTCAATTTTAGGGGGAATATGGAAATATTGCTTATATTTATATTTATTTAATATCTATTGTGAAAAAAGGCCAAGTATACGACAGTTGTGTTATCTACCTTGATAATCGATATTTATTATAAGATTATTACTTTAATGTAACTATATTTATCCCGATTAATTTAAAACCGTTATAAATGTAATATAATGTGATTTTGATTATTACGCATTGTAGATTCATAGTACTAGAACTACTAGCCGGTGGCGATCTAAAGAATTTCTTACGAGAAAGTCGCCCTCGGCCGGAGAGGGCGAGTGCTCTAACCATGAAAGACTTACTGCTATGCTCCCTAGATATATGTAAGGGATGCAAGTATTTGGAGGCGAAGAGATTTGTTCATAGGTGAGCTTGAAATAAATTCAAATGGTTTAATAATATAGTAGTATCGGCTTAATTCTTATTTGGAAAAATATTTATATTTTACGTTAATATTGCCTTCGTGTCGCTGTGGGTTAGTAAACTGCTCTCTCGATGTTCTAACACAAAAAAAAGTTATTTTAATAAAAAAATTACATAATTCGTTTCGCTATCCTGTAATATTAAGTTATATTTTGTTTTAATGAGTTTTTAGACGCCACAGATTTTTCTCGTCCTTGTCTTTTTTGTTTTTAATTGATTATTAAAACTGTTGTTATTTTGTTCTGCATTTCTTTTTGTCAATATCCGAGTTTGTGTTCGTTGACCACTTAAATTATATTAACTTATCCTCCATTCTATCCGATCAACAGGGATATAGCAGCTCGAAACTGTCTTCTAACATCACGGGGCCCGGGACGAGTGGTGAAAATAGCAGATTTCGGTATGGCGAGAGATATATACAGGTCGGATTACTACAAGAAGGGCGGTAAAGCAATGCTGCCAATAAAATGGATGCCTCCTGAAGCGTACATTGATGGGATATTTACTGTGAAGACGGATGTTTGGTGAGTTTATAATTTTTTTTTTACATTGGCAGCGTTAGGTTACGTCAATGAGCACAGGAGTTGGGATACGGAATAGTCCTGTGCCCACCCTAGAGATTTGAAAATAAAAAAACCTTCAGGTGAATAAATCTGTTCAAAACTAAAGTCCAGATCGATGGATTAGCGGTGTTCTCCGAGTGACGGACATCAGTCCATTTCACCCCAGCAGATAAAAAAAAAATTTAGCTTCACACTATATCCCGCATACATCAGGGTAAACAGAGTAGGTAGGCAGAGGTCTTATCCACGGTGTGTCTTAGTCGCGGAACTCAACGTCGATCGTTTTCCTCGACATTAGCAGAAATGAAAATATAATTTCCACGAATTGAGATCGAATCCACAACCAGTCGCGTTTACAGTCAACACAAGTGGCGTTCCTGCGCTACGACTGACCTCGAGCCGCTGAAAATCACTGAACATACAAGGGATGAACACTCGATGGTAATACCGGATGGTAATACATTATACCGCTTAGTAACACGGGTTGCGCTACCACCAGGTCGTACGGCGTGTTGCTGTGGGAGGTGTTCTCGTTGGGCATCATGCCCTACACCGGCTGCGCCAACAGAGAGGTCATGGAGATGGTTTCTGGAGGAGGCAGGTTGGAGAGGCCTCCGGGTGGGTATTCACGTATATCTAAATATTTTATGTGTTTATTGAACAAATGAAATGCAATCAGTTGTGACTTTTCATCTCTTATCTCTTAACCATTTCATGTGTCACCACTCACCGGTGCAATCTTCCAATAAGTGATAAATGAATTGGTCAATGGATGACTAAATTATTAATATGTACAGTATCGGCAGCGATATGTGACAGCCGCCTTGAAGTTAGATTTTCGAAACTTTTGCACATTATCATACTCGATAATACAATAATCGAAAGTAAAAATTCCTTTATGGTTCTCCCACATTACGGCTAACTTCACATAATTTATCTACTTCTCATTGAACTAGGTTGTCCGCCCGACGTGTACCGCCTGATGTGCGAGTGCTGGAATCCGGCGCCCTCAGAGCGGCCTTCGTTTGCGCAGATGTTTGATAGACTACAAAGATTAGTGCAGGTGATGGATTATTATATTTTTGGTTTATTTATTCATTTATATTCTAGTGGATGTACAAGCCCAAAATTAAACCTTTTAACACATTAAGTGTAATTATTATTTTGTCATTATTAAAGATTTAAAAAATATTATTTGATATGTTTTGTCAGATTTATTCACGGGGTATTGTTAAATCGACTTATAAATTGAAATATAATAAATGTATATTATAATCATTCATTTATCAAGTTTTCTCTTTAATTATTTTCAAACAGGATCCAGAGATAACTAACGCACCACTACCCCTACTCTGTTCCTACCTCGCACCCCCTGACGTCATAGAACCTAACGGACCGCAGGTATCATATCATATATACATATGTTATATATATTAAATATAATGTTTTTATATATAATATATATTTATTTATTGGACCGTCTGTCCGTTGATGTGGCACGTTTAGCTTTGAAATCTTCAGATATAAAAGATATTATTTTAAGTAAAACTCGTAAACCGGATTTAAAATGTATTAAAATGGCGAAAATCAAAGATCTTATAAAGGTAATATTATTTTACAAAAGTGTTTCAAATAAATACTTTTAAAGGTTTGTTTTCCAAAACGTCCCACATCTTTTTAAATTTATTAATAAAAATGTTTTTTCAATAAATTTTTATATAATAAAGTGACATATCTAAATATATAATATAATTTTATGACAGCGTTAAAATGATACATTTTTATCACTTTTTTATCAATACAATTTGCATTTCACAAAATTAATTTTAAAACATTAAGAATTTAATATATAATTGATATATTTTGTTTACATTTGAAATGTTTAATAAATTGAAATCATATAAATCATATATTGTTAAAATTTACTTACTAATATTTGTAACTGACATTTTTTTTGTTCTTTTTTTTTCAAACGTTTTCGCTCTGGCTACTAGAAGCAAGTAATTGGATTTTTTACTAAATTAAAAAAGAAATCTTTTTTTTTATAAAAATTCGGTGTTAGTTCCGTGATTAAAGACCGTGCTTGCGAGTGGCGCATGAATAAACCATTTTTTTTATATTTTTTCTTTATATATATTTTTTCTAACCGCCCTCCCCTTTCTCCTAGAATGACAAATCGCGTAGAAATTTAGAATTTCCCGTAGAATTAAGGAGATTCAATGAAATGTGTTGTTTTTGTTTTATCATTATAAATGATATTTTTTAATCTGCATACCATATTGCATGTATCATTTTTAATCTATTAGTTCTACATTGTTATTAAAGTCAAATCATAATTAAAAATAATAACAAGGCCATTTCAAAGAATCTCTTTTTCTAAATTATCCAAAATGTTAAGTGTTACTTGCCAAGTAGCTATAGCGGGAACCATGACCTGTATTCTTTTTTACCTTTTATCCTCTAACTGGGTTTTATAAAATAATTCTCAATGCATAAAAAGTGATTAACTAAAGCAATGAAAATACAATAAATAACAAATATTTTACGAAGCCCAGCACTATCTAATGCACGCTTAGACCTGAATTTGAGACTCAGGGAGATTAAAACTTCAAAACACATCCACGGCATACATTACAATTATAAAATATTATATATCTCTTTTAAATATATACAACCAGAAGATATTTAGATTCCGTTGTGGAAATCGTTGATTTTTCTAATGAAATAAATTATCAAATTATAATATTTATTAAAAAATCAAATACAAAACTATAAACATAAACATATGCATAAAAAAATACTAAAACAAATGAAAGAGACGAATATTAACAAAAGACAGAATAATGTAAATATATTATGAACAGACGCTAACATTTAAATTGTTTAGTTTTTATATATTTTTTAAGAAAGTGCTATAAAATTTATATTGGACCATATCTGAAACATCCATAAAAAAAGAATCGTCAAAATTATTCATAATTGACTGAGAAAATACGTACCGACGAATTGATTACCTGAAATAGTTAAAAATTCAAAGACCTTCGTCTATATCTCACAGTTTTACTCTTATCGTGTTGTATCGATTAATAATTAATAAAATAAAAACCAGGCCAATACGAGCACTTTTTGATTTACAATAAATTTAACAGTTCCTTTTATTTAAAATGTAAATAAACTGACGCAAATATGTGCACAGTGTTCAAAAAATATTTAACAAAAATTATATTTAGTTAGATAGTAATAATTATGTATTATAAATCAAAACGCACAATTTCAACACATAATTTACATTTAAAAAACACATTAATTGATTAAATTGACACACAAAAGTCGTATGTGTTGTGGTGTGTAATGTTATCTCCCTGGCGCTCGTTGTTGGCAGCGCTCCGGCGACTACCTGGTGCCGCTGCCGCCGCGGGACCTGGACGCTAGGTAAGGGAGATTGGCGGTATTCCGATATTTTTTGGATGTAAAATTTATTATAATAATTTATTGAAAATTTCATTTAAATTACAACAGTTATACACTTGTTATTCAGGTTTAGTATTCTCAATCCCACTCGTTATCTATCGGTAACAAGTAAAATAATTGATGCAAAGATAACAAAATTTACTATTTTCCAGTTAGATTTTTTTATTTGATTGCTCTTGATAAATGGAACGTATTCCATTGAAATCTGAACGTGCTCTTGATAAGTGTTCAAAATGAGTCCAAAAATGTACTTAGATAAAAATAATTTCATTTAGTTAAACTTTAAGTCGGTCTTTACAACATATACTTGCTTGTTAATTTATTAAAATGATTTTTAAAACTACCTTCACTTTATTATTAGTACATGTTCTTTTGTAAAATATTTTTTAAAAACAATTAATATTCCATTTGTTATTAGAATAATGCCAATCTCCTCATCTATTCAACATTCATTTTTTTTTTCTCAAAATTTTGGTAAAGTTAATGTGGCCCTTTACGATAAATTCGATGTTGTTAACTGATTGTTACGCAACAATGGTTATCTTTAAAAAAAAAAGAGTTTAAATCAAATATATTTTTTTTGTACAATGGCACAATATTATATGTTTTTTTTTAATTATAATATATATTTGATAAATGAATATTTTTTAAAGATAATGCTGCATATCAAATTAAAAATTTTCCCAAAATATTATTTAAAATAATATTAATCAGTTTTACGTTGTCTTATTAAAGATTTTTTTTTATTTAATACAAATTTGGGAAAATTTTAAACCTACGTTACCTGAATAATAACAAGTTCCAAGGCTCTATTGACGGGCGCAGGCATGCTTAGTGAGACCCTTATAAATAACAATCGGCTAATTAATTAATTATAAAAAAAATAAATTTCAATTAAATTTCTAAAATTACGTCCTTCTTATAAAATATTTACTTACGTAAATATTTGTTGGATAACTCAAATTCGCTTTGCTTGGTAAAGAACTTAACGTTTTCATTCACGTGTTATAAAAATGACGTCTTAAGATTGATCTCTTGAGAGAGAGACTTAAGAGCGGTTTATAAATACGAGACCTAGTTCTTAACTTGTCAGAAACTAATATATATAACACATGTTTTATCAGCTTTTCACTGTATCCTGGATAAAGCAGAACAAAAGTATTCTTTTTTTACAAATTTATTCTGTATAGAAAATATACATTAAAATCTGCTCTTGGGATATGTTAGTATTATAATAACGAAATATTAAGCATTTTTGAGATATCCACGTATATGTCTCAAGAAAAGGATATTTAATTTGGTATTTGAAACAATCACCATCGCGTTCATTATATCATATGCGTATTTTAGCTCAACGGATCAGTCGGCACCTCATAGCAAATCGCAAACGGCGGCGCAGGAGAAAGCAGAAATGGAGGATTCACAATATCAACCTCTTCTGAAAGGTATTTTTAGTGTCTTTTCATTATATATTTTGTTGGGTAGATAGACCTTGGTGACTCGCACTTTCAGAATAAGGGTAAGACTCGGCGACTGGCGTTGTAAAATATTCCAAAATGCAAAAACTGCAGTAGAATGGTTTTTCTACTTATATGTGATGAGGGGCGAAATATAACTCAACGCGCTATGATCAGAGCGAGGAAATGAAAATAATTCTGAAAATGTCACGTTTATATTTATATACTAAGCCGTTGCACCACGCCGATCTCTGTAATATTTTACCTTCAATTAACATTTTATTTTTCGTCACATTGTTTATAATTTTTGTAAAAACACATTATACAAATATCTCTAGGTACGCTTATAATTATACACTTAATTTAACATTTAATTCGCTGTACACCCCAGCATCACAAGAATATGGCAACATTCCAATGGCCGCGCGCACGTGCGGTGTGAGCGCAAGCCGAGAGGTCTCGCCTGCTGCCGCCGACACCAGGAACAACACGTTTCTGCAGTCTAACTCCACTGACAGGTCGGTTAATGTATCAACGTCATCATTACGAACATCATTATTGTCATTATCTATACCTTTACCAGCATTATCATCATCATCACTCATATCTAATGCCAGCCTTTTTTGCGGCCACTACATAAGCCTCCCCAAAGACATCCACGGCAGTCGCATTCTTTTTTAATTTTCAGTAATGAATAATATTAACAGATATATAATATATGTCCTCTAAAATAATGTTATTTCTGTAACTCTAAATTGTTACTACGACATAATTGCTTATTCACAAAAATAACTATATTACATGCGGTTGTATGTTTTACAAAAGGTTACTAAGCTCTGTCGAAGGAGCTTCAATGGACGAAGACACGGCATCAGAACCAGATGAGAGTGCGGTCATCTGGGAGACGTCCTTCAGCAAGCCCAAGCCGAACTCTGAGCCCAAGCAGAGCACTGAACCTGGACCTACCGTAAGCCGTTATAATTTTAGTTTTGCTTTTTCGAATTGTTTTTCGCTTCAGTCTGCGTTCTCTCACTTCCGTTCCGGAAGAATTCAAGACAATTCATGTTGGATGGCGGAATTCAATGCCGTTTTCTGTCTTAGCAGAGCAGAGTATATGAAAATCATTTATAGCCGAATTAAATCATTTTTCAGATTGTAAATCAAATCTACAATCAACGCGTTTAAGCGCGGTCTCTTTTATAGATATTTATATATTGAATCTGTGTGTGTTCTTATTTTTTGTAAGGAACTTTTAGACGTTTTTATTTATTATCTGGGGTAATTATTCATTAGATTTTTTATCTGTATTTCTGCCTTTTTTATATATACAATTTTAAAGTGTTGTGAAATATTCGAATTCAACACAAAATATTTTTTATCAACAGGTTGAAAAATTAATAAGCATCACACCAACGTCACCGAAGCCACCCGACAACGTGCTATCCCAAGCGATAGAATCCAATGTTCTTGATAAAACTAATAATAAAAACACACTAAATGTTGATAAGAAGGCAGCACCGATGGCCTCCCCAGATCCCCCGAGAATAAACGCATGGAGTAAAGACCCCCCAAAACTTTTACCTAAAGCTAAGCCATTCTGTTTAGACGCAGCTCAACTAGAGCAAAATCTAAATGCCCTAAAGAAAAATAGCGGCTCAGTTAATCTAACTACAATGAATACTATGAAAGTACTACCCCCATATATCAATGTTGTCACACCAAATAAATTATCAGAATCCAAAACAATACAAATCGATCCGAAAAAAGCCGTTATACATGATCTACAATCTCCGCAAGAACCCGATGTAAACCCCATAAAAGACCCCATAAAAGATGACAAAAATAAATTAAAACAGTCTAACTCGGCTGCCAGTTTGCTAAACGGACCAATGACAGATGTTCCTTATGCAGATAGTGATAACACATCATCCAGTTCAGGAAGTAATGCACAGAATCTATTAAACAACAAGAAAAATTATCCAGAAATTGTCGTTGGAAATGGCAAAAAAGTAATAAAACAGGGTAGCAATGAGTTCGGTGACTCAGAAATTAGTTGTTAAGACGGCTGACTACAAGATGGCCGCAAAAACAAAATGGCCTCCTAAGATGGCCGCTGTGTGCCGTGGACGTTCGTGAACGTTGTAAATAATTTAAACTAACAATTGGTGTGAATTTGTGTCGTTATTTTTAATCTGTCGATTATTTTTGAAGGCTTCTATCGCTTTATTATATTATAAATAGTTTTTTATAATTGCTCAATTTGCTCAATTGTTTGCAAATTTAGAGAAGAATAAAATTAGATTTTTCTACGTAAACCCGTCGTTGATTCAATTTTTGTTATTGTATTTTTTATAAAACATGTGCAATATTTGATATTAACACACATTAACAGAAAACGCACACAACAGCTTATAACATTACGATTTCTAGAAAATTATCGTTAAATAATACGAATTGTTTAAATATATGTATATTGTATATGAAAAAAATATATTTTGCATGTTACTGTTTTTTTAAATAACCACTATAAAGTCATTAAACAGTAGTTGGCTTTTATGTAAATAATATACGAGTAGAATGTGTAAATCCGCCCCGGCATAGCGATATTTTATGTTAAAATATAGAGGTGTGTTTAAATTTTCATCAAAAATATAAATTATAATTTAATTCCAAGTGTTGCCAAAGCAAAAAATCCACTTATAAATAGAAAGGTACTAAATATCCATATTGTGTAGTGTGATTTAAAATTGTTTTTTCGGATTTTTTTGGCTGGCAGCACTTATGGCGTTCGATATTTTAAACATATAGTGACATACAGACAACGGTCTTATATATTTATATGTATATGTTTATATGAAATGTGTGGAAATACACATATGTGGATGCTTTAATTAAATTTTAAGATAGAATAAGACGCGCTTTCTCTGTTTTAGATTATTATTATTTTTCACAGAGTATTGCCAAAGTGTTGCCTCTGAAATGCATTTATTCGTTTTCTTTTTTATTTTTGTGTTTATTGAGGCATGAAAAGCAGGGTATTGTGTTTTGTTTTTGTGTAATTTGTTTTTTTTTTGAAGCTTGAGGAACATGTACATGTATTGCAAGTATTTATAAGAGTACATGATTGTTAAAGTGTTATTTATTTAAATGTAAGCCATGCGCAAGATCATGAAATCTAGTATTATTTTAACATTAGATTTTTGTAAATGTTTCATATTGTTATTTTAATATTCTATATAATTACACCTATGTAGTAAAGTCATGTACTCTGCATGTCTCTCTATGTACTCCTGTACAGAGAATGCAATCCTAATAATCCTATAAATAATACCGTTTTGTTATACAAAACTAAAAGTTTATTCTACTTTAGATAATAAGTACAATTTGATTGTTGATTGTCATATGTTTATTGTAAGATAATTATTTTTATAATTTGAATGTTGGTAATATTTCTATTGATCTGATATTTATTGATTAGTAACATTGTACCATTATTTTCTAATGGAATTGAGACGAAGTGCGACGCGTATCGCTGTATTCTAAGATTCTCTTTTACGACGATATATGACGAAAGTTGGTAATAGCCAATTTTAAAACAATTAAACGGTACAGCGGGGCTTGTGTTGTAGTCAAGTTGAAGTTAGGCATTAGACTAAGATTTTGCGCATTGCGAGTGTACACTCGAGAGGAAAATAAAAGTAACACAGACCTACACTCAAATCTGCGAAACCGCCTACAGCTATCTTCAGGGCGGCCACAATTTACGATTTTTATTTCGACTGTATTGTAATTGGTTTAAAATCAATTTGTTCAGGTTTAAAATGGCCATATCCGTGTTTTTATGATAACTTAGTTTTCTTGGTATCCTCGAGTTCCTTAGGTACTTCTGTAATTTTTCTTTTGTATCTATTGGGATTAGAGTATTTTTCTTGTCTGTTATATTCAGAAACACGAAAGGGCTCAACGTGTCTTCCGGTTGTAACAGAACAAATTTAAATTCAATTCATATTATAGAATTCAAATTATTCTTTATGACTTTATGCGTGGGATATGCGTTTCTCACACACATTCTCCATCTTATGTATATTAAGATTTATATGTGGCGGTTTGATAAATAACAGTACTTATTTAAGCAAGAAAATCACTTTACTCACAGTGGTTGAAAATAATTGTAAAACAAGTTTTTTTAAAATCCCTGACTGACAGACAGAGTTTTGTTCTAATTAATATTATTCAGGATTTAGGAATGGTACGCGCGAGACGCTATAATTAAAGAACGGGAGAGAACAATAAATTAATTTATTTTTAGATAGGTACAGATATCATAATAACATATATATTTTGTGTTCAAATTTTTTTATCAATTATATAACTAATTATTTTTGTTTTATAAATAATATCGTATTTAATTATTTTAACGCGCACAAAAGTAAGCAATGATTTTTATTGTTTTTTTTTTGCAAAAATATTACCAACATTCAAATGAATATTTAAATAGAATATTTTAATGTTGCAATGATTAGTTTTATATTGTATTGTATTATTTGAATGAAGCTCGAGAAA
>JBAIZZ010000379.1:90598-153803 GCA_037355905.1 Heliconius aoede
AAAAAAAAGACTGTATTTACAAAATGTTTATTTTTATAACGCAATAAAGTTATTATTATTATGATTTTGGTAAGCGCTACGCTATATTTATATATTTAAATCGTCTAAAAGTCGTTGTCGCTCGACGCGTCGCATGCCTCGTTGATGAGCGCGGGCGGGTTGTAGCGGGGCGGAGACAAAACTGGCCCGTGAAAAGACTGCGATCTTAAGACGTTACTGTAATACATCATTATGTATATATAATTTAAAAATCATTATTATAAATGTAAGTTGTATATGTCAATTAAAAATAAGAATGAACTAACTTAAAAATTCCTGTGACTTATGATTTTGCCAAAAAAACATGATACATCAACTAAGTAATTTTTTTTTAATTTGAACACAACGCATAAGTTCTATGCAATTAAAAATATATTTCCAAAAATATTTCTGTATGCTCATTGTGGAATTATACAAAAGCAATACAAAAGTTTACTTAAGGATTCTATGGTGATTTTTAAGTTAGGTCACTTTTATTCTAAAGGTGTGATTGTACATCAAAAAATATATATATTAAAATATTAACTGTTTTCAAACATGTGCTGATATTCTTATTAAGCCGATTGTTAAAGTATTTTTTTTTATTTAAATAACAAAAATGAGTAAAAATTTTAAAAAAGTTAGAATTAAAAATACAAAACGAAATGGAATAAATAAAATATAATATATTAAAAATCATCATACATAATATTTGGTAGACATTAAATATAACAATAGTACTATAATAAAAAGCTATAAGCATTTCATATTATATATATAAAGCCAGATGATATAATTTGTGAATGTCGTATTTTTTTTAATATATATATTAAAAAGCAAGGGTTAAAAGGCCAAATTCCCAAATCTTGATTTTTCATAAAATTACTGTAAAAATTTTTACACAAGTTCTATTAGCATTAACATTTTATTAAAAAAACTCTCATTTGTACTATTGAAATATAATATTTAATATAAATTTTTTACTAAAGAAAATATATATTAATGAAAAACCAAGATAAAAACTAAGCTTGAAATATCTGAAAGCATTATATTATGTCTGTCAAAAAATATTTTATATTGTGACAATATTATACGGTGGCTGTTCGTATAGCCCCATATTACAGAATAATGAATTGTTTAATTCTAAAAATATCTAAAAAAAGTTAAATATTTTGTTTTAAAGTAACATTCATAATTTTGAATTCTTCTAATGAAAATACTTTTTATTTTAGCATTACATTATTAATTTATCATTATATATGTATATAGTTTTACATAGCAATTTTAATAGATTCTGATTAGATAAAAAAGATACAATATTAATAATTATTAATCATAAACACAAAGAGTAGTCCACTTATTCAAAATAATTTATATATATTACAACATATTTACACATTCCATTCTATATGTTTCCTCCCCTCGAACGCCATATTGCCACTTTCCAAACTAACCTTAACAAGATGGCCGCCCTTGACACTTTATCCAGAATTGCATGCATTTTGACATCTGTCACGCTCTAAAATATATTAGAATACGATTTAATAACTCCTAAGACACCTATGTTAAAACATAAATATCAAATAAATAAAATAAATTAGCCAACATAAATCACTTTACAAGTAACGCAAAATAATAAATTAACTATTCAAATCTACTACTGCTCAAAACATGTACAGATTATATAAATATAGTATAGGTTAAACATATTAGGAAATAAAAGTTTATAGCGATACTCGATAATTTATTATCTGTTGTCTATTAAAAATCTAAATATCTATGTGTAGTAAAAATAATAAATGTATCGGTACATATTAATATATGTTTCGTGATTACCTTCTATATTCCAGTACCTAGACAATGCATGTGTTTATTAATATTTATTTAAATTGAAATAACATAACGACTTTTCTTTTGTTTTTTTTTTTTTGTACGTATGTATTCATTACTTTTTAATATTAATATAAAAAATACGCAAGAAACATTTAAATTAAACCCTTTACATAAGGAAACAGTTACAATTTACTGTTTATTAAGATAATATAATATGTTTATAGCATAATATTATAGTTTTTTAATGAAATTAGGTATGACGTATTTTGACAGTTGAATTTTCATCAACAGAATAAAAAAGTATAATTTCCCTTTAAAGTAAATGAAAATAAACATATAAATAATTTACCTGGCACTTTTAACCGCCGGTTTGTTCTTCCCGAGCGCTGCCGCCTTGCGCGGGTCGTACGATGCTCGTCTCTTCCACTTCTCTAGTTCTTGCTTCTTTTGTTCTGAAAATGTTATAATAACTGATAACTAATAGTTTCAATGATTTTGGAACAGTAATATATATATTACTACTACTACTATTATATAAATATAAAAGGACATGACACACTGACTGAGGTAAGACGCACGCACAGTTGTAAGCGCTAATGATAGAAACGTGAAATTTGGACGATTTTGAAACATTTTATCCCTGAAGGGGTGAAATGGGGGGTGAAAGTTGAAAGTTATTAGAATTCTGCGCCACGACTAATAATAACTACTTTATACATTTCCATAAGTAAATAGCCACGTTCATTTATTTATAATTACATTGATAATTACATAAACATATATACATTATATTACATTTATAATTACATTAACCTTTCCTTACCCATTTCATAATGCTGAGCACTACCTCTGCTAACTTCTTTCTTCTCACTTGTATTCAAAACTCCCACGTAAGTCTTACTCGGGTCTCTTCTTAGGAAGTTTTTTGGTGAATTTTCAGATTTATATTTAGATATATCTAGATATCTCGGTTGTATGTGCTCTTTTGGTCTTTTATGACTGATCGAGGTGGTCGACGATGACATTGAATAGTCACCGCTGTACCTGGAAAAAGAAAAAAAATTAAAGGCAAAAAAGACAGGGAGTCCCATGGGAAACAAAACATGTGAAAAGTAGTCTAGAGTAAATATATAAAATCATAGCAAGTAAGAAAATGTGATATATACATTTTTATTAACAAGAAGTTAATAAAAATGTTCTACTTCACAAACAAAAAAAAATTATGTAATTTTTTTATACATAAAATGCAAAAGTAGATCATCTATCATAAATTTATTACTCTAAAAACAAAAAGTTGAAACTGAAAACATATACTAATACTATAGTACTTTAACAAAATAAAATTGAAAAATCAATTTCATGCTCCATAAACAATATAATATAATTTAATAAAGTAATAATACAATAATAATAAAATAAATATTTACTACCTCTGTTTTGGCTGTGTAGGTGTTTTCTTTGGCCTCATCACAACAGGTGCACTTTCAGGCCCACTCTCCCCCTCAGTGTCGCTAGTATTCAAAGAATTCTTCTCATGACTGAAAATCGATGAATTTCTTGGACTACTTCCATTTGTCGTGGAATTAGTATCACTGTCCAGAATGAAAGTTTTGCGTTTGTCTATTGCTTCTTTATAATCTTTTTTTTTGGTTTCGTCTGTGTGTTGGTGTTTGCGTCTGTCACTTTGACGTTTATTTTTTTCATGATGTTGGTTCACCTGGAAATTACGAGATATAATAAATATGTTTTATTCACATATACGCTTTATTTTAACACTAAAGGGATGTAATTGAAAGATTGTATGGTTTTTTTTAAATGAGCACCGACTTTAATAAAATTTGAAATTAAGACTCATAAAAATATTTCATTGAACACGTGTTTCAGCGTTGTGTTTCCTCTCTCTCTCTCTCTTTAAATCTTCAACATTCTTAAGTAAAACGTAAAGTAAGTTGTCAACGCACACTAACATTAAAAAAACAGTAACAATACAAACTACAAACCTGATATCCAGCCATGTAATCCCTCTCTAACATAACACTATCATTGACATGCCTCCGCATGTCCTTTCTAAGATCCAAGATATCTGAATGTGTGGAAGTTATCATTGGGTCAATTGGAAGAGTGATGTGGTCATCTTCTGTCTCTTCGGAAGAGTAGTCTAGGGTCAGGTCCGCTATGTTGGTAGTATGGAAGGATTGTGAACGATGTACTGGAGATGAATGGCTGTAAATAAATATTTTTATTGTTTATTTATAAGTTTTAAACAGTTTTCATTATAAATATGAATGTAATAAAGGAATATCTACTTGTTTACATGTGTCAAGTAATACTATGTTCTTAATTTACTACCAATTCTAAAATTAATGTTTTGAGAGTCTTAGTAAAGTGCATAAGACTCAACCAGTCATATCACATTTTAAAGACCGGAAAAAGAAAACCTTTCAATATCAATATTTTCGTAAGGAAAAACAATCTACTTAGTTCATTACAACCATAATTGTATTTTACACACATCTGAAAAAGAACATTTTTATATATTACAATTGAATACATTATTTTTAATGCATTATTTAATAAAAAAAGAGATAAATTATTAAATAAAAAAGTGCTTAAAATTATATATAAATTGCAATATTTATAAAGTATTCCATATATACCTGGGAGAACTAAGGTCATCCTTGTTACACTCCGGCCGCCTAGCTATCAGCTGTTTCTTTCTGCCTTCTTGAGCTGCCTTCATCGGATCGTAGGAAGATCTTTTTTTCCAATTAGAGAATTCCACTTCTTTTGTTGCCAATGCTGACGACGAACGATGTTGGCTTGGTTTCCTTTGGCCTTTAAATCCAAAAGAGAAATTATTAAAAATTAAAAATATTTAATTAAATCAGTTTCACGCTGTATCCCGCACACAGCAGGGTAGGCAGAGAACCGTGTCAACCCGTTCCGTTCACTTTGGAAGAAATGGAAATACAAACGTAAATAAATATTTCACTCGAGTGGGGTTTGACCCACAACCATCGTGTTACAGTCACCGGGTAGATGATAATGAAAAGAAATTCATTTTTATTATTCTTAAATACCGGTCTATGCCTCTACACCAGAACGAAGAAATGAAAATATAAATGTAAATAAATATCTTATTTCCTTGAATGGGGGTGATCGAACTCACAACCGTCGCATTACAGTCACAGCCTTGTGCCGCTGTGCCACGACGGCCTCAAGTAATATAATATTATTTACAGTCACAAATTATATGAACCATACCAACATGATAAAGCTTTCTTATCAAACAATTAATAAATAAAATTTAAAAACAAATACAGATAACATTATTTTATGACTTATATTTTATAGCATTCACTAATCGATTAAAATTATAATAATTGCACTCATGTTATATTGAAACAATAATAATCTAATAATTTCGAATCGATTACTTCAAGGACAGTCATTGTTCTCATTGGCTGAGTGGCAAAATCTTTGTCTCAATCGTATTGTTAAATTAAAAGGTTAGTTCCTTTGTTTATCTGTGCACGTGTCAAGGAGAAATGATGGCAAACAATAAGGTCTTGTAATTAAAATCGAATAGATTTTTTTAATATAGAGGTTTCTAATCGACTAAATTGTGAAAAGTAAATATTAATCTGTTTTTTTTTTGAGTTCGTGTAAATAATAAATGATTACAGTGATTATATGAGTGAGCGATAGAAATAAGCCGTGAGGCCACCGCGACGGTTGTGGGTTTCTTTTCCCCACTCGAGCTATTTAATATTTTCATTTTTTCGCTCTGGTAATTAGACAAAAAGCGTCATTGGGTTTCGCCATTCAACACGCAATGTTTCTAATATTAGTTGGGAAAATAAAATATAAATAGGTAATAATACCTTTTTCTTGATTCTTCGGATGGACTTCTCTAGTCGAAGATCTAGATTTTGTGAGCCTATTAAGCACCGCCTGTCTCGTTGGTTCAGATATTTTTCGACTCTGATGATTGGCTGGTTTTGATCTTTCTCTTTCTTCTCTTGACACGGGAGGTTCTGACATTCTTGTGTTTAATCCTCTCTCCTTACTTGTCACACGTACTGAATTCCTAACTAATCCTGGGCCAAATTTTCTGTGCATTTCCGGAGTATTTGGACATCTTGGTGAATTAGATGGGACCTTGGATTTTAAATCTGGATACTCCATCCTGCCTCTATGAATCGGCCTTTTAAGGCGCATATCTTGAGATTTATCATAAGACCCATTATCGGATTCATCTGAATAATCTTTATATTCCTCGGACTGTCCACTAGATCTTCTCGAAACTAAACGAGGTTCGATGTTATTATTTTTGTTGACGGTACTAAATGAGCTTGAGCGTTTAATCGATGTACCGAAAGCGCTGTTGGTATAAGGTTTGTTCGGTTTCCCATCGCTGTATAGTCTTTGGTGATTTTTCTTCAGATCTCCTTGGAAACGCGTTGGATCGATTCTATGGTTCTTCGACTCCAAAACGTTGTTTATCAAAACAGTCTTTAAGCAAACCGTTTGGTTAGCGTTACTAATGTCGGTCGTGAAAAATTCCGCAGGATTGCGACCGTCGAACGATCTGTGTCTTGTATGAGTTTTCCTATGTGGTGAAAGAATTGCTTCAACATCATAAGGTGGGCGGTTTGAAAGTGTTTTATCATCAGAACTATTGCTTAGCAAACCTTTATCAGAATTAGGGCTGTTCATGTTGGAATCGTGTCTTGTGTCCTGGTCTAAGGACCTAGAGGCCGAATTAAGTAATACTTTATTAGTTTCCGGGACTTTGGACGACCCAGTGATAACATAATGGCCAGGACTTCTTAAAGGACTGCTATCGCCAGACGTATCTTTCCTCCTAAGACGATAGTTGAGCGAGTTTGATCGACTTAGTTGTGATAGTGGAAG
Source organism: Heliconius aoede (assembly GCA_037355905.1). Taxonomy (NCBI): domain Eukaryota; kingdom Metazoa; phylum Arthropoda; class Insecta; order Lepidoptera; family Nymphalidae; genus Heliconius; species Heliconius aoede. Next base: position 97,367 of record JBAIZZ010000379.1, read on the forward strand.
TCTGGATACAAGTGTCTTTTCGCTTATAAGACTTGTTGTGAGTGGATTCGGAATGTATGAAGAATTGTTGGTCCTGGAGGAGTGCAGCTTAGCTTGCAGGTTAGTAATAGCATTTTGTGTTTTGAGCAAGTAGGACTCCGTATCTTGCGGTGGTATGAGATCCTGTAACAAATTAAAAATGTAATTATTATTATAAAAGCTTAAACGTATGTTTATGCGTGTACCGCCGCCATGGAGCATTGGCTTAACATTTGACTGAATGCATGACGACGGTAGTGGGTTCCATTTCCACTCGGGGCATGGAATTATTTTCATTACTACGCTCTGGGCAAACTCGACCGGATTAATACCACCCCCGGCATTTAAAACCGGCGTGAAGTAGTGGCTCTTGCCACTGCGTTTCGCATTAAGTAATGCCGGGCCCCGGCGCCCAACATCCTTCACCTTAAAGGCCGGCAACGCACCCGTAGCTCCTCTGGTGTTGCATGGGGTCGTGGGCGGCGGTGATCACTTACCATCAGGTGACCCGAACGCTCGTTTGCCTTGTCCTCTCCCATAAAAAAAAATCTGGTCACAAGATAAAGCGCAACGATGAGCTCCGCAGCTCAATATGCAAAATCTCGAAAATTGTACGGAAAGTAAGAAAAGTCTAAAAAAAGGATGAAGAAAATTTAAGATACAGTGTGCTGGTGCACATTGAATGTTGGCCTAAACGTATTTTGTACATCAATAGTTAATAAAGTAACGTTTAAATATAAAATTCAAATAAAAAACACTATGCTAAAATATAAATTTCACGTAAATTTTCTTTTATTTTTTTTATGTCAGATTTATATAATTTTCTTTTCGCAACTACAATTTTAAGCTTGATTTAAGTGTGACGGTTAGTAAGCGTGCAATAATTACGCGTGTTAAAAATGAAATCTTTCCATCTGAAAATCAACGAAAATTTAAATGACTTAAAGAGGCCAGTCGTGGCACAGAGGCACAAGCGTGTGACTGTAAACGCGACAGGTAGTGGATTCTATTCCCACTCGACGAAATGAAATATTTTCATTTCCTCGCTCTGATAACGAGAACTGAGTCTATAAGCGTTAAGCAGAGGCGTTTGTCTATAAGTCTAATAGTACAGTATATATAAGTTCGATTTCCACTCGAAGGAATATAATGTCTTCATTTGTCCGACCTCAAGACAGACCGCGGCGTTGAGTTCCACCACTCAACTCATCATTTCTCGAATATCGGAGAACAGTGTTTGTTTATGTGCATTTAAGTAAACCATATTATACATGAGTACCTATTAAATACATATATGTAGGTCTTAACTTACTCCAGATCGGAATTCAATACGTTATAACCTCGATAATTGAACCAAATTACAGTCCAATGACCGTGGATTCGATACGGTAACTTTGAACTCACGCTTACTGTGTGTTATTATCGGTTAAAGCCTTTAAGCGGTTAAAAACTTTTCAGGGTTTACTTTGTAATAGCACTGAGTGTGGGTCGACTTTTTAACATTTTTGTATTATATATATTTATTTATATTTATATATTTTTCATGTATAGCTTACGTTTGACCTCATCAAGCCTGATGTTAAGAATTACTTTCAACTACGTGAAAGTTTAATTTATGGTACAAACGCTCATTATTTTACTATATAAAAATGTATAAGCTGAGAATAGTATGTATCATAAATGGATTAGGTTAAGACAAAATGTGCCATATTTCCTATAACAAAAAATTTCTTTCGATTGAACGTAAAGTGGAGAAAGTAGCCACTAACTTATATTCTGTTATTATTTGACTATGACATTCAAAACGTGCCAGTTAATACTAATTACTATTAAACTAAATATTTATAAACTAAATTGAAAAGATGTATGAAAAAGTTATCGTTATAGTTTTCCTCGTACTACTATACTACAGTTAATATTACAGTAGTAACTTAAACCATGTCACACTCATGACTTATCCAAATAGAATCTTGTTTCAGCTGCATCATATGTAGGTACTAGGTAGAAAAAATAACTTACATTTACGTATAAAATCATTGGGACAGCAATTTTTTTGTTTATATTGTTTTAAAATGACCTACTTACTTAAATTTTAATACACGGGGCTCATTCAAGCAATGTAATATAGGTATAGTCTGCGTAGATAAATGGACTCTCCAATATAAAATAATATTTCAATTAAAAAAAACGTTCCTGAGGTATATAATATATATACATTGTATACAAGAAATGTTATCAAGTCATATATCAATATAGACAATTTCTCTAGTAAAATATTATCTACCAAAGTTTATTTTTTTTCTCTAGATATAATACAGAGCTCTTTTGTCTCGATAACTTTGAAATGACGTCATTTGGCCGACTATTAAAGTTTACGATCATTTAACACGATGGCATAACTTCACTACTATTATACCTAAATGGTCTCATTTAAAAAGTATAAAAATATAGAAACTTTTTTAAGACATCCTCCTTTTCTTAGCTAATGCCTTATAATCTTAAAATAGCAAGAAGTTACAAAAAACTAGTATAAATTAACATAAAAGTTGTATCCTTATTCGTATTATGCTCCTAGTAATGATATATATATGTAGTTTTTTAATATAGCTTCGCGGTTTTTCCTGCATATCGCAGGGTATACAGAAGGGCGCAGGAAAGCTAGTGTTCAGACACTCCAATTTCCATTTTCCATCCAATTTTCCAAACAAAAAAATTGATTATATCTATTTCCCCGCTCTAATAGAGCGGATAGCGTAACCGCACTACTGAGACTTACCATGAATATATACACCATAAATAATAAATAAAAATAAATCACCTTCACGCTGTATCCTGCAGGTAACAGGCAAGGCGTAGTGTTAAGACACTCCGGTTCCCATTGTGTGTTGAGTTAACTCAACGCTGGGCTTTTGCTTTGTTGCCAGAGGGAAGAAATAAAAATATTAACACATGTCCTCAAGTGGGAATCGAATCCATAAACTGTTTCGTTTACAGTCACACTCTCTGCGCTAGCTTCTATCATAAGTACCTAATGAATATATATTTATATATTTATTTTTATAGTTTTTAAAAAGCCAAGTATAAGAAGATCTATAAAGTAAATATTGTTTCCACGTTAAATATCGACGTAACGCGTTAGATAACTCCTCTGTGCGTGATCTGAGCATATAAATGTTTAGGGAAACCATTTTGTAACTACACGAAATCAAACTGGGCCAATAGTACGGAAACTGCACTTGCTGAGTAAATTAAACTAAGGTTTCGATTGAGACAGACGCTTTCGATATGCATATAGAAGATAGACAGAATAGGAAAGAAGACAGTATAATTCATATATATATCACAAATTCAGGAAATCTATACGAATATTATATAAGCAGAAGAGTTTGATAGGTTTTTTGTTCTTGATTTCTTCTTAAAACTATTGTTTTCTTTTTAAAATGTGATGTGAACATTCATGGAGTTCGCCGCCACGAGGGAAGCCAGTTAGCAAGCTGAAGAATGAGTTCAGATGAAAGTCTAACGAATCCAGTGTAAGTTTATTCAGTAAGTACAACGATAAAATCTCAGGAACTATTGAAAATTTATTATAGAGTTGTTTAGTTATCACTGCCTGAGAAAAGGTCAGTCTTATATTACATTATAATATACACAACACTAAGTTATTTAAATCGGACAAAGCCACGTGTAAAATCTATACAATAAATAAATAACTCTATTTTTATACTACTATATAACAACTAAAATGGGTCAAAACTGTTTTCACTACGGTAATTATTATTACTAGACTAAATAGGTTAACTAGAGCTACGAAGAACGTGGCCGACCGCCGATATAGTCAACTTATACTTTCACCGACCTTCCGTTTGACAATCGCATTCCTTATAACAGTATAAACTATACTGTAGAATAGAATAGACAATAATAAAATATATTTTTGCCATCTTGACACCGTGGCATACATTTAATTTGATTTAAATGGTTTTTATACCTTCGTTCGGAGCTGTAACCATATATTAGTACCAAATAAAAGGAGATATTCCCACTGATTGAGAGGTAAGACGCACGCGCAGTCGTAACCGCCGTGCGTAGACTCGTGAATTTTACCCATAAAGGGATTAAATAGGGGATGAAAGTTTGTATGGAATTTTATTTAAATCGGCACGGATTTTTATAATATTTGAAATTCATACTCATAAAAGTATTTAATTAAACACGTGTTTCACAGATTTTTAGAATTCACCCCATAAATTAAAAATAATTTCATAAATATTTGTATAGTTCAAACGGGCGAAGCAGATGAACCGTAGGAGTGAAAAATTCGCATAAAATACACAAGCATGACTAGATTATTATTACTCATGCACACGTCAGTTGCACTTGGAATGACCTTTGACCAAAAATGAACACCGTGCAGCCTTTACAAGGCTTGGCTGGGGTCAGGTCTTGTTTGGGTATGATGATACTTGTGTATGATTGATTTTACGAAAAAAAAATTAATAAAGAAAAAAATAGATAGAATAGATGGAATTATAAAATTATTACATAAATAATTTACTATCTCTTAAAATACTTTATCAAATATTAGGTACCTATCATATAATCCAAGTTAAGATTTATTTAAATTAATGGTAAAACGGAACATAACAGATTTTTTTTAATTAGTGAAAACTTTTTACAGATTAATATAATTGATTAGATTTTTTAATAAAAATATCCAATAAGAAATAAAATTCATTTAAATGCTACCATATTGCGTGGCAGTGTCGCTGCGTGTCGCGTGTTGCAGGGGTACGAGCGTGGGACTGTAAACATAAACAGCTTGCGGGTTCGATTTCCTTTCGAGGAAATGAATTTAATATTTTTATTACCTCACTCTGATAACAAGGCAAAGCGGAGGGTTGAGATCCGCTCAACACGCTATGTCTCCACATTTCTGCGAAAAATTGGAAAACGGAAGTACTTTAACTTTAATGGAATGGAACTTTAATGGAAAGAGTGTCTGTTTTGGCACTAGGTTAACCTACCCTGTCATATGTAGGATTAAAGCGTAAATTGTAAATCGTCTGGCTTTACATCTTAATTTTAATATTGCAAATTAAAAAGAACTCCACCTTGTAATAAGTTTAAAATAACCAACATGACATAATAAAGATGAGTAATATTAAAAAATAAAGATGACACACCTTATGATCACATCTTTAGTACTTTTAAATATGTACATCTGTACGTACACACTTATATCATAAACAATTCAATTATATTTACATAATTATTTAGATTCAAATATTGTTCGCTCACCTACTTTTCTCCATAATACATGGAGTCGGTATAATTAAAAAATACGGCCGTTTTTGATATATTTTTGCCATATTTTTAATTTCCGTGGTATTAAAACATTTACTCTAGCTAACCAACAATCACTAAATCGTTAGAGAACCCTCGGTGCGCGAGTTCGACTCCCACTTGACTGTGTTTTTATTACTAATTTAAATAACGTGGTCATTTCTTAAGACACTGTTACAGTATTTTTAATAAGAGAAATGTATAATTTCCGTTTACAAAACGTTTAACAACTTACAAAATTGTTTTAATTGCGTCAGTTTCCGCTCTTACTTAATAAAGTAACTCTGCATAACCAGAGGTAAATGTCTGTGTAAAGATTATTTACAAAATCTTCTAGAAATATAATTTATAAAGATAGAATTAAAAGTACTTAAAAATTTAGATATCACTGTACACTCGTTATGTTAAAAATGAATAAATAGGGTAATTTGGACTCTACCCTCTATTTAAAAAAAAACTATTCTTTATCTATAATTTTTGCCCAAAATGTTAATTCATAAATTAATTCGAAATCAATATTCATATGATATAAAAGAAGACATTTTAAAAACACCTATGAGAAAATTAGCATAAAATAACAAAGGAACCTACTACACTACTTATTTAAATTAATCGAGCAATAAAAACAAGTCCACCCACTACTTGCTCTAACAGTGAAGTATGTAGCGTAACACTTTTGTCTTATAATTTGTAACGTTTTTTAAAAATAGTTATAGAATATTAGCATTTTTTAAAAAATTATTAACAGACAATTTCGTGAGAGTGTCCTGGTGCAGCGCTGTTTGACTGAAAACGAAATGGTTATGGGTTCGAATAATTTTAATTCGGGAAAATTAATCATTATTTTCCTGTTCTGATGAGGAGAAAATGCGGGAGGCCACTCAATATGCAATGAATGAAAAGTGCATTTGCAGTGTGCATATACAGTTAGTTAATTTTTATAGTCTTAGTCTTAATTCATATATTAGCCAGTATAACATTCTATTATAACCCATATCCATTTGTCAAACAGCATTATATACAAAGGGAATAGAAACAAAAGGCTGTAGATGAGAGGAAGTGAGTCATCAACAGGTGCGTAGACCCCATAGGGTATACTAATGGTGCAAGTTTCAAAATTAATTACTATTTAAAATTTTTGACGCCATATACTGTTGTTTTTTCTTAGTTCCTAGCTCTATCTTGAATTTAAAAGGATGTGAGGTGAGAAATTAAAGTTTAACATTCCGCTTCTCATTTCCTATTTATAATTCCCCGCTTAATGCTACAGCTTACACCATACACAAGGACCTACTGTCGTGACCGTCAGACCGTGCATCCGCTCCCTCTACCTTACTTTAAAAGTTTATGTATGTTTATAAAACTTTTTTAATGATCTGTTTTACATTTTAAATTTGTAAATATATCTTTAATCTATCTCAGGTAAATGAAGACATAGTTTACAATGAACTATTTGTATTTATATTATATAACTATTTGTATATATATGTAAAGCATAGTTGAGATGTGTTACTTAACACGGAATGTCTCAAAAAGTAGGTAATAAGTGTGGAACGGAATATCTTAAGACTAGTTTCCTTGTACGGCTATGCGGGAGAAAAATTAAAAACACTCCGCTCCCTAAGCACCGCATAATTTTGAAGACATTGCGAGCTGAACAGCGGAACTTAACCCCGAGCTTTGTTTCGTTACCGAAGTGAATATATGAAAATAATTCATTACCACGAATTATAATCAAATCGACTACACTACAGTCATAACGACAGCTCCTTCTTTACTTTATTTACCTGAACATCGCTATAATGTTATAACTTGGGACAGTAAAACAGGATACACTTGCGGCGTACGCGTCGAGGCGTGCGTCCGCACCTCGTTGTGTGGCTATATAGTAGTAGCCATATAGTCTGCCCCTACACCGTAACTTACACGTTAAATGGACACGATTTTATGTTTATTTTGATTATATAACTAAAAATATCTTTGTATATATATTTTAATAAATACCCTTATTTCTTTTTCAAATGGAGACTTTTTTACTTAAACAGAAAGACGTTCCAGCAGAACATAACAAAATATTTTTTTTTAGCTTTACGCAGAGGGTACATGGGAACCTAATGTTAAGAAACTCCGTTCCCAATTTTGCATCAAATTCTTGAGGCATTGAGAATAGAGCGGCGAAACTCGACGCCCCGTTCTGCCTCAAAAAAGGGCAAAAAAATTAAAATAATAAATATTTCATTAGCCGAGTGGGAATCGAACACTCAGCCATCACATATACACGCCGCTGCGCTACTTCGGCCTCTAAAACACTTGTATATTTTCTAATATACTATAATTATAACTTAGTATAAATATGGAATGTCTAGCCATCACGAATCACTTTTCCGGTAACTCTCGAATGGATCAAAACTATATCTAGGTATTTCTAAGTGGTTAGATTAATCTTATCTTTTTAGGAGAAAGGTATTGTGAAACTTGTACCATTTATTTATCTTCAATATTATGCGAGGTAGACTTACGATATCTAAATAGTATACTTTTTCTCTTATTTTTCTTTCCACCCATATTTTAAGGATTTTGCGTGCCCGATGGCGGAACTCAATGTCAAACTTCATTAACAAGACTAGCAAAATAATTGAATTATAAATGTAAATATTAATCTATATAGCATTCAATATTAAAATGTTCTAAGTTTTTTAAATGGAAGCTGAAATTATATTTTTTTTAATATTATGATTATAGTATTTGTCTAAAACATTTTGTATTAATACACCTAGTCACTACAAAATAAAAAATAAAATATTGTATCTTTCTAATTTTCAATAAATGAGCAGAGTATATTTAAAAAAAAAACAAACAAAGATAATATAAACTTTATGATCTGTGAGTTTCTCAATTTCATTTAAAATGTCAAACAGTGAATTCCATTTTAGAATTGTCAAACACTCCTTTTTACAATTGTGTACTTGAAAATAGACTTTATTGCGTGGCAACTGAGATTAATTTTAAAATAGAATAAATATATGACGGCATATAATGGCCGCTCCTTTCCACCTGTACGAGTTAATTAAATAAATTTATAGCTAAACAACAGTTTCGTTTATTATTTAAAAGAATAGAAAGTAAATGTAATATTCATAATAATATATTACAACTTCTATTTTTAAATTCTAAAAAGAATCGTGATGTCCTTTCATAGTGTTAAGAACAATAATAGATGTATTGATATAAGTCGTAGCCTCTAATTATTTCGTACGTTTCAATTCTCATGAATTTTAAACGTATATTTTACACAATTATTCATAGAAATTGAGAAGACGTTCTAAAATAAAACTACTACAGTCTTATTTTGTAAGTAGGATACGTGTGCTCACGATATTTCACGTTTTCAACATTTGAAATGGGGTCGCACCTCTTTACGCGTCCTTGACAGACCGAGAAATATTTACATAGATGTGTACCATGTTATAATAAATAAAGCTTGCAATTACTTAAAGCAGTATATTTTTCATAATATTCACCCACTTAGGCACTAAGCTGCGTTACCTTTGCAATAACTGTTCTTTTTTAGCTTCACACCTTCGCTAAGCTAGATAAAAAGACATAAAATGACACATATAACTGGCGCGTATCCAAATTGTTTATTATTTTGGCATCAGTGCCACATTTAACGTCGGCTTTTTATAGAGATTTATATTTTTACATCTGCGACATCATTGTATAATATAACATTAAGTGGCAATTTCTATACTAAATAGTAAATACAACAACTAACGATCAAAACTGAAATTACAAAACTCATATTTCCAAGAATATAATACGCGAATATTTAACAAAGCGAGTCTTTTAAGGAAAAAATATTTATATAAGTGATATAAATACAACGGAAATGGAGTGTCTTAACACTAGGTTCCCTCTGCCTACCTTGCAGCGTGAAGCTGATTTTTTTTATATAAATACAGGCCTAATATGAAAAGATAATCTAAAATTTATCGGTACTTGTGGCATAACCACAAAGCACAATAGAAATATTGTTCTCAAATATTTATCCCTAATATAATTACACACATGTCTTTCTATCCGCAGGTATCACTTACTCATATAAAGTCTAAAGTAAAAAATAACTAGAAAATAGATAAATTCTTAAAACGCTACTAGTATCCATCAACACCACTCCATTACAAAAATCCATTAGTGAATGCCGTTTATTTATACATACATGTATTTATTTTATAATAACATAGAGTCTTTAAAAATTTTTTTATAAAACATTTAATAGTATTCCATAAAATAAAATAAACTTGACATTTATATACATAAATATAAAAGAATTGACATATGAATAGTTTACAAACGCTAAAAAAAAATCATAATTTTGTCAATAAAGTTTATGTAAATTCTAACATAAACTGACATATTTGCCCATATGGAAAGTCTATTAGCGATTAACTGATATGAACAAAGATTTAACTACAGAACTACAGATGTAAAACTAAAAAAAAAAAACCACAAATAATTCTAGAAATGAAAATGTATTACTTCTTCTTCTTCTTTTCCTTGAATTCAGAGAGGAAAATTCGTAAATGAAACGTGAAGATCTAACGAAATCAAAGCCAACATTGACCTATCAAAATTGGACACGGACTGTTGAGTATTCCACATTCATCTAGACAACATGGCGGCCGGTTTGAATGGCGCCATACAACTTACAACACAGCACAACACAACACAACACAACACAATCGCGGTCACGTCACTAATTTACATGTACCGTGGTTGAATTTACAACGGCCGTACGTTCAACATATTTTATATTCTATTACATTACAGATAAAGATTATTTTACGTAAACACGTGTGGTATGAAGAACATGAATATTCAGTAGTCTTCAAAACTCATATATTTCGTTACCGTAAGGTGTATTTCTTAGTACAGATTATAATCAAATTTTGAATTTTACATTACATATCTGTATTTCACAGGCAAACGATTTAGATATTATTACGCCGTTTTCTTTTTTTCACTATTTTTAATAAAATAAAATTAATATAGTCTATGAGCGTCATGCTGTATACTGTGTAATTATTAAGATATGACGTGTAACATAATGGCGCGCTTTGCTGACCGGGTTTCGTTTTATACTAAAAGACCTACAGCTTTCCGAGTCAGTAGTTAAATCTAAAATCAATATTATTAAATAATATAACATTCTAAACAAATTAATTACTGTGCCAATGGTATTTCGTATCAGTTATCTAAAGCTCCGATAGATTCAATCATCAAAGCTTATCTCGCCGAATATATTTACTACGTAGTTGATAGCGATATTAATATAAATTTCCAAAATGCTTATTAGCAGTTTATTTAAGTTAATTAATAACAAAATGTTATTTTATCAATGAGGTAAGTTAACAGGTTGATGTTTGTAGATTTGATTCTCCTACTTTGGTAAGAGCAAGCGCGGCGTTGAAATCCGCTACTCAACACAATGTCTCTCTGTATTTTCTCTCTGTCCTACATTTGGTAGGAGGGTGATTTAAAATACATTAATTTAATTATATAATTCTGACGCAGTTAGGACACGTTTAAGCGCGGTAGTTATCTATTCAATTCCGGTGGCACATCGGTCACCACTCAACACGTAATCAAATAAAAAAAAAAACAAAAGAATCTCAATTAAGACATTATGGTGTCAATATCATCATAATAAGAAAATTATACAATTAATACAAAAAATAAATAAATAAACACACTATTCTTCAACATATAAAAGTAATATTATAATCTTTATTGATATAATAAATTAATATAAAGTAGATATTTCACTCGTATCAATATATTTTATTATTATTATTATGGAGTTATATAAATTATAAATATTTATAAATAAACATTAAATATATAACAAATAAGATATTTATATTATGTGTTTAATTATTAATTTACGGAAGTCATTTAATAAATAATTTAACTATTTTCCTTATCATAATATATATATATCAAGTATTACAAACATAATGAAAAATTGTTCAGTCACCTTTAAATGAGGCCAGCCGTGGCGCAGGGGCACGAAGTGTAACAACAAACTCGACTGGTTGTGGGTTCGATCGTCATTCGAAGAAATGAAATATTTATTTAACTTAATCTTTCCATTTCTTCGCTCTGGTGTCGCCAAAGTGCGGCGTTGAGTTCCGCCACTCAACAAGCCATTCCTCCAGTATTTGGCGGAAAGTGGGGAACAGAGTGTCTTAACACTAGGTTCCCTCTGTCTACCCTGTTGTGTGCAGGATACAGGGTGAAGCTGATTTGATCTGATTTTAATAGTATTTTTATGAAATAATTTAACGTGGGTCATATAAAAAAATATCTGTCATTATAAACAGGTGCAGCATTGAAACGTCATTGCGGAAATAAAGCTACCCGCGGTAGTCTTATTTTTTATGTTTATTTGTATGAACTTTCTCATTTAACGTTTCTCTCCACCTGCTGGAGGCAAATGTACCAGTGATTAACATAAAGAACGGAGTGTCTTAACACTAGATTCTCTGTGCCTACTCGTTTCACGCTGTATTCTCGCATATAGCAGGGTACAACGAGTTAACTTATTGTTTAAAAACCTTTGTATTCTCCAGTTTTCACCCAATTTTCAAGAAAAAGGTACTCAATTGCGAGTGGATTTTTTTGTTAAAAAAAAAACATTGTTAATTATTGATAAATAGACAAATATCTATATTATATCTATATTTTAAATATCTGAAAAAAATTTCCACACAAATATTTTTTTGAAAGCTATAAAATAAATCGATACTAAAAACCGAGAAATATAAAATTATATATATTTTTAGCTATTTTAAAGTGTTACTCTACGTATAGAAATTTAACCTTACAACACAATATTTGATTTGAAAAATAAAATTTAAAACAATAACGCTTAGTCAGAGATCGTTGCCCTCGACTCCCGCGCACAATATGGCGGGTAGGGTTACCAATTATGTGAATTATTTTTTTTTTAAATGTCCCTTTAGGCATATGCTTTTTTTTTTGTTTATATTTATGCATCTGTTGAGTTTTTAGCATATGCATAGAAAACCGACTAACAAGTCACTTCCTTTTGTATATTTTAGAGAACGTGTATTAAATTACATATCGAATTAATATATTAGGTAATAATGAGGCACAAATAAAGCCTAAAAAAAGTCTCTACATATATTGACATATTAATTATTAATTTTGTTATTAATTTACACTGCAGTTAAGTCATCGTCAAACCAAATGAACAATATTAAGAACATACCTCGACAGAGTGATTTATTTACAAATAAATATGCCTAACCAAATGTTGTCAAGCTTAACATAAAAATATACAGACCTTTTACGCATATAAACATTAAAATCTACTATATTAATCAAATAATTATGACATTAAATATAATTATTATAAGAATAAAAAAAAAAAGAAACAGAAGCGTCTTCCTGGATAAAACTACTACTAGTTAGAGTAAACTACTTTTTATAAAAACACATGGCTTCCCTACATAGACAAGACAGCTTCCGCCATATTTTGATATTATTGTTTATCTTTCATACATCACATTTATTATAAGTTATGGTATGTTATTACAGCTATGGACGATTATACTAATACTGTAAATACTTAGCTGATGAGATATTAGTGGAACACTTATGGAGGGAAGATTCAAAAAGAAAACAAAAAGATATATCCATGCTTTATGATAATCATCCTGCTTTGAAAAAAAAATAAACACTAACGTTCCACTGCGCTACGACGGCGTGCGATATTATACGCCAACTGGCTTATTTGTATTTGTCTAAGGATATAATTTAAAATATTTTATATTACCAGTAAGTTATACAAATACATAAAGTATTTGCGGTTGAAACTCAGTTTTGCTTTAAAATAAATCGAAAACACGAAGAGTTCTCATGCAAAAGAAATTTACCCTTAAAAACAGGTCAGCCGGGTACAAAACAGATCAACAAAGATTTTTTTTTAGGAACATTAGAAAAACATTTGATCTTGGAGAGAGAGACATTGAATTTATTGTCAAGGGCTTATTAAAAAAATGTCTTTTAAAATAAACATATTTCCCCTGCCCATCTGACAATAAACACATAATGACATTAAAGACTTCGTTCAAGTCATATGAGAAGTATTTCCACCAATGAACTCGCTCAGTTCTAACGAGTAGTGTAAAAGATTTACTAAATGCAAAACTCTTCCTTTCCTAAAAAAAAACCTTTAATAATAAACATAAATAAGCTAAACCAAAAATATATCCTCATGACTAAGCTAGACATAAAGGAAGAATGGATCGCCACTTATAAAGTGCGCTATGTTTAACAGCGGAAGTGTCATCAAGTGTAGGTACGCCTACGTTGTACGTATCCAATAATGTTTACTTACTGCATATATAATTTTAAATAAACTACAAACATTGTATAATGTATTATAAATTATGATTACTGTTCTGTCTTCCTGAATTTAAATTTGATTTGTTTTTATTCAAGGCAATAATATTATAAAAAAACACTTCTTGTTAAAAAACAAAACAAAAATAATACATTATACATCGTATGCTATTGAAAAATATGTATGGTCATGTCATCGTTCTCCTTCATTTTATTTTTAACGTTCTTCAAAGACATTTCGTGTGGGGCGTAGCTCAACGCCGCGCGCCGCACGGTATCTAACCGACACACATAAGAAATAAAAAAAATGTTTGAACTATTAATATCCCGCGATTAAGAGTTAAATATATAAAAATTAAGTGCAATCTAATAATCCCAACTCGGATCACTTTGCTATTCAAATAATAATAAAAAAGCAATTTGAACCATACACTCGAATCCCAAGATGGCCAAAGATAAAATTTAAAATCGATATCAAATTTTACGATAATGCAAACAGTTTGGCGATTCGTCGTCGTCCGGTGTGGCTCAGTGGAAATTTGACTGACAACGCGTCGGGTGCGAGTTCCATCTGTGGTCGGGTGAATAATAATTATTTATATATAATATTATATAATCGTCGACAAGACGAACGGCTCTTATAGACAAAACGCGGCGTTAAATTTCGCCACTCAACTCCTCGAAAATTGGACGGACAGCGAGAAAAAGCTTAATTTGTTTATAAAGCACTCTGTTCACGCTGCAATCCGAAACTGTGAATATGGAGTTAAGACCGTTCCCCACTTTCCGCCAAATTCTGAAGACATTACATGTTGAATGACGGACTGAATTGAAACGGAATGAATGACAATTTTCTTGCACCGGCAATAAATGACATTATTGCCGGTGCAAGAAAATACCCCTCCCTACGCCACGATTGACCTCAGAAATAAATTTAAATACAAATCTAAAAATAAACACTACCATCATGAATTTTGAGAACAAAAGCACGTAATAAAGCAGAAACCATATTCTCCGTCGTAACAGTTCGCATTTACATTATTGTTTACGATTACGGCGCGGCGTGACTCATACTAAATCTAGACTGCGTTCGTGTGAACACTTGCCACGTGCAGACGCGTCGTAAGTTATATATTATATATTTTCATCATCTTCTTATTTTTCAGCGTCAGGGAGTATCCCGTGTTAAGACACTCCGTTCCTCACTTTGCGCCATTCGGAGCATGTTAAATACAGGGACTCGACGCCGCGCTTTGTCTCGGTATCATAGCAAACAAATCCCGTCAATCGATCGAGTGGGAATCAAATTCAGAATCCTCGCGTTTCCTATCCCCGTATATCCTATCTTATTAATTATATAAAAGAAAAAACAAAAGAAATAAGTCCGAATAAGAATATAGTAAATCGATATATGAATGCAAGCAAACATCCCTCGCAATAATGGTTTCTAAGAATATTTTCCTCAACAATAATAATACAGTAATAGCACAACAATCAACTAATAATTGAAAGTGTAACAGATTAGAACACGACATGTTACGTTTAGAAAGTCTGTATTTCACTTTAAATGATCAATTTCATGATAAATTCAGCTATTAGTTTTATATAAAACACAGTTATTTTCTGAAAAAGGAAACAAAACAAAAAAAAACTGCATTGGCAGTAAAACAGAATTAAAAAAAATAAAAATTGCAATCGTGACTCGACACCGCAACTGTCATAAGTCATTGGTGCGCGCCATTTTTTACCGCGAAAGTTTTGACAGGTGATTCATATTCGGCATTCGTACTTGATCTGAATACTTTGACTACCAAAATGATATCGTTTTAATTCGTATATATATATTTAATATTATCGCTTAACGCGCCTTATTGTGACGGAAAATACTGTATTAAAAATATTTGGTGGTTCCTTTTCTATAAAAGAATATATAGTTTCATAGTTATATTTTAGATTTGCAAAATATTTATTTTTCAAATCTAAAGTATAAATAATAATATAATAATATAACATTTGTATAAACACTGTGTCGTCAGACAATATTTAGATAAGTAATAGATAAAATAAATTGCACTCGGTACCATAGCGAGGAAATGAAAATACAATTAAATAATACAATTTCTCGAATGGGAATCGAACCCACGACTGACCTTAAGATATGAATTAGTAGGTATTATATTTGGAACTATTGACTATTGATAGTTGCAAATTTATATAACAATATATAAATAATGAACAACTGAAATAACCGACAACTTTACAGTCACAGCAGTCCACCACTCTGAGCAGAACTTAACCATAGTCAAGCAACAAATAATCCTCATCTCTTTTCTTAGCTATCCTCGTCACCTTCGTCGTCATATAAAACAAAACAAAATAACTAGGATCGGTCATTTGGAAGGATATAAATCTTCACATCGCAGCCATAAATCAATCCAAAGGACTTCCTGGTTAGAGACACAATTAAACACGACACTATAAATATTATTTTATTTATAGATGCAAGTCTTAGTCTAGTCAAGTAATATATATTAAATATTTCATCTTTGCGAGCAGGAACTAAACCCACGACAAGCTTTACTTCTCAAATTTTTATTTTATTTCATTTTAATACTAATACGCTCTCGTTTTTTATTGTTCTTAGCAATTTCATAGTTGTAGAAAAAAAAGTGGTAAAAGTAAAAAAAAACTTAACATAGCATAAAGACATTATACAATATAAACATGTCGACATTTCGTGAAATCGATTAACGATAACAAGTATGATAAGATAATCAATATATATATTGTTTTTAACGTTCACGATCAAGGCTTCGTTAATTGCTCGAGTATATATTATTTATATATTTTAGTTACGCATGGTTGGAATCGAACCCACAGCCTTCGCGTTTACATTCAGATGGTGTTTCGCGGCGCTATGGGGCGTTTGAGTTCGTATTTAAATGCGATTATTTCCCATCCCACAGTTACTCTATAAATAATATATTTAATTATAATGGTATATGAACTCAGAACTTCCACATCAATCTCTAATAAAAGTAATGCATGCAAGGTTTATAAAGAAAGAGGAAATTAAAGAAAAAAAAACATAATATTATAAATAAAATATTATACCATTTGCTACTTACGCAACAGATAACAACAAAAAATAATTAAACGATCATTATCTACGTTTAAAATTGCTTAAAAGAGGAAATATACAATGGTTTAACGTATTACAATAATTAAATTTAAAAATTTAGTTGAAATTTATATAAGCAGGCAAATTTATATAAAACTTGGCCTGTATAATAAAGATAGGAAAAAAAATAACATAAAGTAATCGAAGTTTCAAATCGATGAAAATAATAGCTGATATTGTTCGTTGCAGCCATTCTCTCTGACTAGCCTGCTGTCCCCCCGTGGGATACAGCGTGAAGCTTTGTTTAAGTCAAGAATCAAATTTGTTGAAATAGGGAAAAAGAAATCTTTTAAAATAAATATGTATGAGACATATACTTGTATGACAATATTCTTATATGCGTAATTGGACCGAAACTCTATTATTATTATATATATATATATATATATATAGATAAAATAAAAAAGTACCTAATTTAATTAAGACCACGACTTCCTCAATGATATATAATTAATTATACAATTTCCCTGTGCATATAATAAGAGTCACGTTATTCATCTTAATCGTGTTACAAGATCATCCCACAGATTAGTTAGATTTACAGATAATTATATTTTTCCGTTATAAGAAATAAGTATAAAATAAGTTATATTAATAGCTAATATCGAAAAGGTCCCGCACGTAGCAGTCAGCTAAATCTCGGAACTCAACTCCTCGTTTTGCATCTTTACCGATGTGAGGAACACGAAAATGTTAAATATTTCATTCTCTCTAGTAGGAATCAAACCGACAGCCATCGCGTTTACAGTTACGACCTTGTGCCACCGGACCACGACGGCCTCATCAATGGACGGTCGAATACAACATTGTTTTTTAAAGTTTCAATTCTTTTTTTTTTAAATTTAAACCAAGCAATTTTTATATAATATGCAAGGCACTTACAAATTACAATTGTGTCGATACAGTATTAAATTAATTTCTTTTCTTTTGTGAGATCTTCAAACTAGAAAATACTCAAACTTTAACTAGAAAATATTCAAACTTTAAAATATTTGACTTTATAGTATTATCGTATATAGATAAATCATTTACTCCAAAGCCGAGCTTACTAATAAATACAAAATAAAGTAATTATATATAATATATAAGTTCAGTGTTAGGTGTTCCACCATTTAACACGCAATACCTTCAGAATCCGGTGGAATGGGGGGAACGAAGACGACTACGTTCCCTCTGCCTACCCTTCTGTGTGCGAGATACAGCGTGAAGCTTTTTTTTCTCGTTCATAATACGTAAGAAAGTAAAACAATTACATAATAAATATATATATATTATTTGCACACAATTGCCACGAGCGTGTCAGTGAAAACGTAAGGTCACATACCATTGTGCTTAGTCAAGTGAACATCTAAAACAAGTTTTGACTTTGAAATTGCTGGTAGGAGGATATGGATTACAGTTACATTTCTTAATGACATTACTTTATTTTTTTTATGAAAGGTTTTTTAAATGAATAACTTTAAATCATTTTAATTTACGCAATTTCTAAAAGCATTCAAAGGAATATTAAATAAAAATATAACCTTCACTAGTTTGGCTGATTTAATTCGTCTCTAAATAATTTTATAAGAGACATACCTTTGACATCTCTGCTTCAAAGAATTGGACTATAAGAAAATGCTTGCAAGAAATATAAAATAGATGATAAAAATATAATAATAATATATTGCATTACACGATATGGCCAACACAGAATACCTGATTTCGACACGCTGAGCTTCGTGTCACAATCGATCATTAGATACAAAACTAAAGGTTTGTACACATATATCGAGATTAAAAAAACGATAAAATAAATAATACATTTATTAACGCAAATTTCGGAAATATTTTGATGTGTACAGTGATCAGTCACTCTCTTCTTCAATCCAATCCGTTTAAAAACATCGAGAGCAGAGAAACACAAAATATCTCAATTTCATATAACAATTACTTGTAAAAAGTACGCTAGTGGCAAGTTAAATACGATTTCCTTGTAAATAGGCTAAGAGGCTAGTATTAAAACCGCAACGGGCTCGCGAGACGGCCCACATAAAGCTGCAGAGGCTTATTAGTTCATTTCAAACAATATACTTGCAAAATGCAAGTTATTTAACTTGTTTTATGGTGTATTTTCTTTTTTCACCTTTACTCATTAACCCGCATACAAGGCAAGTAGAAGTAGAAGTTAGTGTTAAGACTCCAATCGAGCTCGAGGCGTGTTTTAAGAGCTGGAACTCAATGAGGCGCTAGAAATAATTTAAATATAATAATTCTTCATAGTAAAAGTGAAAAGGCATAGCATCATCGCATTTTCAGTCTCAAAAACTGTCGTAATTTTAGTTCACGCTGTATCCCGCACATACCAATAGCAGGCAAAAGTACTCGGGAATTCAGTGTTAACACTCCATCTCCATTAAAAAAACTCCTCACTTTCCTCCGTATTATGGAGGCATTGCACACTGAGTGACGGAAATCAACGCCGCCTTTTAACACCAAAAACTACACTAACTACACTATACTGCCAAATATGCGAATTCAGAGATAAAGTCATGTACACTATACATTACTATAGAATTTATTCCAAAATCTAATGGCAATCGTTAAACATTAAAATTCTCCAAGCATTTGTCGTGCGAAGACCACAATAGCCGACCGGAAATTCCTGATGCGTTTATCATTTTATAGTTAAATTATATAAATACGTGTAAACTATTATCCCCATTCTGAATTTGAAAATGTATGTTTCTTTTATATCGCCGCGTAAAAAGAAAAAGAAATGACGAATCATTGGGATGAAACAATTAATATGTTTTTTATTATAATAAAAAAAAATATAGTATTTTTGTAAAACTTTCCAGTTTACCAAAATTTTTTATTTTTTTAAATGCCATCAAAGGTCACATATTATATTTATTTTCTTTACAATATTTCTATATTTGTTGTATTAGCTGATTAAGATGCTGACTGATATCTAATAGCTAAGAGCTGTAACTCTTGCAAGTAGAGCCCACTTTGCACATCATGAGTAGGCCCATTAATGACCAAGTTGACCTTTGATAGTCGCAAGAGTTAACTGCATATTTGTAACCAACTAATAGTTTGGCGAAACGGACCGAGCGAGTAGAAAGTAATTACAAGAAACAAAACTATTAGTTGGTAGAAATATAAACTTATTTTATTTAAAACGACTCCAATCCGCTCAATTATTACACGCTCATCTCTATTACGAGGTGGAAACTGGACTTTAGACTTTTAAATTTCCTTAAATTTGTATATACGACTTTAGTCGTAACAAACAAACACACATACTCCATTTTAACTAATCCACAATCTAAGCGCAGATGTAAACGTGGCCTTATATTAATTATATTGCACATAATAGTTCTACAATCACTCATGTTCATACATCTCGCTATACATTACGCAAACTAAAATGAAAAAAAAAAAACTAATATAATATTATGATCAGACAGAAGTAAGCCAGACAGATAATTAATTTATATGACTGACACGTTTGAAAGAAACTGCACACTCAGTTGAAACTTATAGGAAAAAAAATGTAACTAAAAAAAGTAAGTAAGTAAATGTGCTATTTGAATTTCATAAGCGGAATTCAAAACGTTAAGATATATATAAATAAATGAATCAATTAGTATACATTTGTATATAAATATCTACAAATCACTTCATCTTCTTATAAATAAAACTACTTTTACTAGTTAGTATAAATATTTACCATCTTACTAGAAAATTTAGTTTTTTTTTTATTTCTGTCTAGTGTTAGCAATGCCACACAGCCTGCTTGTCTCTCAGTAAAAAAAGATTTGTATATTACATAATATTATAAAATAATATTTTAAAATAATACTATAAAAAATACATTTTGTAATGTCCATTGTACAAATTCAATAAATGTTGTTTTATTTGTTATTGCTGCTAAATTTCAACTTATAACTATTAACCTATCGCGTAATTGCTTGTGTTCATGCTAAATTAAATAAACTCAAGACCTTTTTATCGTAGAAACAATATTATGAAAATATTACATAGATTATAATTAAAACTTGCTTTAATTTTCATCTTCGCCGTGGACACTTAGAATGTCATTACATTCTTAGTGTCCACGGCAACTCGACCGCCAGCTACACCGCAAACCTACTGTGGGTTTCATATGACCCAATCATAGTCTTCCCATATAAATAGTCATCAACCCAAAAATAATTAATTAATTCAAACTAATAATTTACAAGATTAATGTGTTCAATCAAACTACTCAGCTTCATTATATTAGTAGAGATTATACATACACAGCAGGGTAGGCAGAGGGAACTTCCCACTTTCCACCGAATTCTGGAGGCATTACATGTTGAGTGGCGGAACTCAACGCCAAGCTTTGCCTTGACACTAGAGCTAAGAAATGGAAACATATATTTAAATAAATATTTCATCTCCTCGAGTGGGGATCGAACCCACAACCAGTCGATTGTACACTGTGCCCTTGCGCCACGACTGCTCTCTACAATACGTAATATACATTGCTCAAAAGAAAAATAATATAATAATTTCAGTAGATTCGTTCCTACTTCATATTTCTTTTACTATTTAAATATAATTACTTGCCTGGATATATACAAATAACACAAAAAATGCACAAATTAAATCACATAATACATAAAGTAAAAGTTAGTATTTGTTTTCTTTTTTTTAATTAGTCTACATTTAGCGTTCCGTAGTGGAATACAAATAGACACTATTACGTATGGAAAATATGATCAGTTTTTTTAATGAATTAATCCAAGATAGGTCAAGGTCAAGACAGGATCAAAATAAAGATAAAAGAATATGTATCTAAAATATATAAATATTTAAAATAGTTAAGTTACGACATCAACCACGCAATGTCTACAGACACTACACTCAAGTTCGTGATTCGTGAAGATACAGTGTGAACCTAAAAGAACCTTTCCCTCAAATCTCTCTGATTGATTCTCTACATCAGTGAAAACCGCATCATTTATTTACTTACATCTGTGTAAGCATTTAGAACCAAAAAAAATAATAAGTCGACTCACGCTCATTCAGTTAGTCATATTTAAAGCCCCACGAAGCTATAATCATAGGAAACAGAGCGCAAAACTAAAATTAGGTAATAAAAATATCTAAAACGTACAATTATAAATCGACGATTGCGCTCGCTCGTCAGGCGGTAGGCAGGCGAGGCTATGGTAAAAGTGAGATGCTCCAGTTCGCTTGCATAATTACTTTGCTTTGCTTGCTTTTTTTGAGCAATTTTTACTTTCCCTATGATGTTACAAAACACACGATTTTCAATTGAAATTCGTTTTTGGTACACTTTTAGTCTAAAGGTGAATTCTATAAAGAATAGTTTTTTCTGAACTCCATTATCCCCCAGCGGGGTAGTCAGAATGTCATCAACCTCTTCAATGTTCGAAACTTATGAAAAATTAACCCACAACCATAGACGCTTTTTCAATCCCCTCGCTCTGGGTTCCGTCACTCAAGAACACGCGTTTTCTGGCGTTAAGTCTTCAAAATATTTAGTACTCGTTTTACAATCTAATAACACAGAGTGTGATACGCACAGAACTGGTTATTTTCAGCTTCACGCTGTATCCCGCATACAGCAGGCTAGGTAGAAGGAACCTAGTATTGAGACACATGTATCCCAATTTCCACCACCTTGAGAGACATTGAATGGCGGAAGTCAACGCCGCATTCAGAAACACTAAATAAATAATTATGTTCTTTAAATATTTCTATCATCACACCCATTAAAAACAATAGTCGAGAAACGGTATATTCCATTAAAGTAATGAAACAATGACGGCGTTTTCCTTTGATTGCACTTAACGTGATCTGGAATTTTTTTGCCGCAAGCGTCGAACGTCAAGGGGCTTGAAGGGCTTAGCGTTGTGTTTAGAAAATAAGAATAGCCCTAGATAGAATACGCTACAGGAATTGGAAATGGAAAGAGTTCATGGTTATCGATCTTTTATAAACTTTGAATAAAAATATCATCTCAAGATCGATCTCAGAGTTGAGAGCGATTTATAAATACGACACGAGCCTTAGTGGAACTTTTTCAAGTAATTAACAGATTTTTTACGATCAATATCAGTGACAAAGGAAATTAAGCCAAAGAAGATTGATGAAGAATTATATATTTTTATGCCATATGTCATATATAGTCAAATGATCTAATAATGACATTGTAACTAAAATCAGCTCTATATTTGAATAGCCATAAACACCTACAATAAAAAGAAACAACTTTATAGGCTTATTAACGTCTTGTATGCAATAAAATCTCTGTTTCCATTGATTTATGATCAATATGGTTATGGTTGCCATTAAAATCTATTTTAATTTAAAGAACTTCTATAAGACAAATAAAACTAAATAAACATTCACTTCACTAAGTCCTTAGAAAGAAATATTTTCCAGTCCTTTAAAGTACTATAGAGTACTGTCCATATTTTAAATGCAGCTTGCATTTTAAGGCATGCCCTTAAGAGGAACAGCTGAATGATTCACTTCGATGGCATTCAGGTGGTATAAACAAACCTGCGTGGTCGTTTCGTACCAGTATTTAAAGGCACTGAATTAAATAATTGTCTTATATCAATTAGACGTATTATAAAATTAATTAAATAAAAAAATATGAAAACTTCTTATAAAAGCTTCCCCCCTAACCTAGTGTTACAACACTCCCACTCCTCACTCTCCGGCTAATTTTTAGAGACATTGCGCGTAGAGTGGCGGAACTCAACGAGACACCATGACTATCACGGGAGGTAAATAAAAAAATATATATATATACCATCCTCTTGAGTAAAACCACCCGTTTACATCAAATTTCAGCAATTTCGACAAATAAATGGAAAAACGTTAAATGAAAATTTGATCCACAACATTCGAGCTCACTGGCCACGTCTGAGCTGGATGAGATTACATACACAGCATACATTCAATATGCAAAACTTCGTTAATTCGATACGCGGCATCTGTCAGCTAGCGTGGGTTTAATAAAATTTTACAAAAATTAGTTGACAGAACCTTTAGTGATCTTAAAATTCTATCAAAGTTTATATGACTATGACTATTAAATACCTGGTGTGGTCTAATTTATATATATATATTTTGTACTAATATATACTAATTATTACAAAAGCTGAATCGTTTGTTTAGTTGAACGCGACAATCTCAAAAACTGCTGGTTCAAATTAAAAAAAGAAATTTTTCGCATGGGACATTCCATTTATCGACGAAGGCGTTTTGATGTAAGATCATTGTACCTGTGGTCAGAATTATCTCCCGGACTAAATACTAAGTAATATTTTAAGCTTCAGAAAAAATAAATGTGATTTTTAGATTAAGCAAATATTCACATCCCCGATCGGGATAATAATAGTTAAAACTGCAACACAAGGTTCCCCTCGTCTTCCACCGAAATTTTTATACATACTAAAACAAAGATTTTATATAAAAGACTCTCAAACGGTATATTCATTCGAAATGAGTTGTCTAGTACATGCAAGCAACGTATATTATTATGTACCAAACGTCACCTAGTTTCAATATAAATGAAACCCGCTAGTCTCACTACATCCATTCTAATATAAAATTTATTTTACTCCATATATGTGGATGAAATTTTGAACTGCAAGAACAAACACACAACACATTAAACGTTAATATTTTGGTAGATATGGATCTTTGTTTTGCTTGATTGGCGTAACTCAACGCCACAGATTAACATTTTAAGTCTCAATATTCCCATTTATGACAGTAACTTTATCTAAACACACAGGTTATAGATTCAATCGGCCACTTAGCGAAATAAATTATTTTTGTTTCCAGGCTCATACTCAGGTTATTTCTGCTTAGTCAGCTATATGCGTGATTAAGTCCACATCCACATCTACATTATATTCTATCAAATAAACAACAATCAAATACCGATACGCAATAGATATTTTGGCAGCGCGGCGCAAGGTCGCCTCTGACAACGTTTTATCTTTAAATATACCATTTGTTTGGACAACACTACGCGGGTCGGACGTGGATCAACGTTTGATGTTAAAGGAATAGTTCGTAGTTTAAATTTTATGATTTTAAACTTGACATAGATTCGTGCTATTGATATCCACAAATATTACAATAAACGTCACAGTTGTGATTTACGGATTATACTTTATTATAATGACATCAACTAGAAATAAAACAAAGTCATTTTTTTTATTTAAAATAAAAGTTTAATACAGAAAATATTACATAATAAAATAGTAGACAAACGTACAGATCTAATCTCCATCGATCGGTATAAACATGGAGAAAATACGAATCCTCTCCGTTGGATCCTACAAAAATATGATTTATAATTCACAATATTATCACTATTGAAATAATATTAGTTTCTAGTTGCAATTTTATCTGTGTATAGGTCCAGTGACAAATAAAAAATACATGGTACGTCTTGCATGAACGGGGTGGCTATAGGTTCAATTTAAGCAAGCTAATGTAAATTTTTAAATTTTGTATATTTTTTTATATGTACCTATAACATTGTTCTAGATCAAACACGCAGTGTCAGATATTCTATTTCTTATTTCTTTTAGCTTCCCGCTGTATCCCGCATATGGCAGGCAAAGATTTTTGGGTAGAGCAAGATTAGTAGTGGCGCCAAGACTCCATTTTTCACAATCTGTCCGAATTCGAATAGCACCTCTACCATCACAATTATTTTGCCTGAGAATCAAACTCATAACCATTCATGGGCGTGGTATTAGCCGGGTGGTACGGCCCCACCCCAGAACAGCTCAGCCCCAGAACCCGAGATATTTTACATGAGCATATCCGTTCAAAGCTAGAGCTCAGGCCATCCCTAGAGAATATCTCTAGATACGCCCATACACCCATTGCCTAATTAGTCATACGTTGTCCTATTTCCACATAATATTTAACAATACAATACAATAATATAACTAACATTTAACTAACTAAAAGTTAAATACTCTCCACTAATATATTCTTAGTAGTTACTTAGAAATTTGCTATCTATCATACGATAAGGAAAAATAAATAATATATTTATAAATACATTACTTTTGTTTATATTAACTAAGAAAATATAATTAAAATTTAAAACAAGCATAAATATGCTTCAATTATCAAAGTAGGTCATTAGTCGGGATGTACCATCAGCAGTTCAAGTTGATAACATAATATTTATTATGAAACGTAAAAAAAAAACAACAATGTGTAATAAATAGCAGTTTTTTTATCGTTTCCGAGCTGTATATCTCATACAGCAGGGTAGGTAGAGAGAACCGCTAATAAATGGTGTTCTAGTACTCAGTGATTGACTAACAACACACAGTGGACAGTATGAAATGAAATATGTATTACCTACCCTACATACTTAATCGCTCTTAATTTTTCTAAATACGTGCCGCATACGCCAAAACCGTCTAAACCCCAGGTCAAGGCTGACAAAAATCTAATTAATGTGTATAATTTAATTATCAGAATAAGTGGGCTCGGCACTTTACGTAGAAAATTAATACAAACGTTTATCTTTGTTTACTACTTCGCTCGCATTTTTTAACTTAACGATGAGTCCCGCACAAAGGAGGCGGAGAGAATCAATCCCGTTAATCATTTTAACCGTTAAATTTTTGAGACATTCCGCGTTGAATAGAGGAACTCAACACTTTCAATCTAAATTTCGAGATTTGTTGCGTGTTAAGTAACAACCTCAATAGAAATAATTCATCTACAGTCAACCGCTGTCCCCCAGCGCCACGATGGTCTCAAATATATGAATATGATGAAATCAATATAATTATGACATGAGACTGGTCTGATGATGATGATGACAGAAGGCAGCCATGAGGTATCTACTATGCAACTAATAATAATGGTACTTCTTTTATTTCTCTTTTATAATAAAAGTATATAATAACATTTAGTACGGAGCCAAATTTCTACTTATTTAGACTGATTTAATTTTCTTGGCAACCATGATTCTAAACCTTAAGTATTGTTCGGATTTCTGTCGCATACATTTATACGTAGTTGCTTGTTATAGGTCACTGTATTTTTGTAAGGATTTTACCACTTTTTTGCCATATTGACAATAGATTTCATTGACTTTACTACCTATATATTAAAATCAATCTAACTTTAATTATTTCATCTAATTAGCTAAACATAAATACAATATAAGTATAATATTTCATATAAATATAATATAGCTGTCGTAGAGACACTTACCGGTGTCCTGCGGTGTAACAGTGTACCGACCGGGCTCGGTATCTTGGTGGGCGTGCCGAGCGGGCTGCGGGCTGGAAAACAGACGTATACTGTTATTTTTTTATATAACTGTTAATATTATTTTTTAAATTAATAATTATCGTAATTTTTTTTAATCTTAAATTAAAGATTTTACATCATACTTATTCATGTTGATATATGTATGTATAAGCAGTTTACTTCTTACTACAGTTATGTTATAAATTTTTTTCACTCTAGAATATAGTATTTGAATCTACAATCATCACATACAGTATAATATATAAAAATGTAATATACAATTCTATTCGATACAAAATCGATTATATCAAACCAAAATAATTCATAAAAAATATATTACATCACATCTATTCGATATTCATACATGGCTCTACAAGTCCGGGTCAATACATAAATAAATTAAAAATCACTGAGCATATTTTTTTCTTTATAAATATTAAACAACTAGCAGGTTCTAGACGCGTCTAACGAGTAGGTATGTCATATATGTACATGTCAATGCAATCGTTTTGCGGGCGTACTTATATATAAGAAAATGTAAATAGAATAAAAAATAGATTTCCTATATTATTAAAAATACATTAAGATAGGCTTGTGTTATTAAATTTCAACGTTAATGCACTACAAATCTATATCCGTACCAATATTATACAGGTGAGGATTTTGTTTGGATGAACAGAAACTACTCATTTCAACTGATCACAGAGAGATGTGATGTAAAGTCCATTTGCAGAAGAAGGCTATATATAGGCTATATTACATTACATTAATTGACCACTTCCGACCAACCGGCCACTGTTGAGTGGCTGGAATGAAATGTCTCGAAAATTGGGTAGAAAGAGCTGAACAGAGTGTCTTAACACTATGTTTAGTCTGCCTAACACGTGCGATTTGCGATAGCGAGAGGACTTTCAAAAAAAATTTATTGATTTCTGATATTACACAACGTTTATATTAAATAACAAACCAAATTGCAATAATTAACAAAATCGCAATATGTTTTTCCAAAATTAGCTAAGCTGTCGAAAATTTTGTATGGGTTGGGCGAAATAAATCCGATTAGATATTGGTGCGGCCTTGGCCCGAATATACATACTAGTGACAAAATTTAATTTCATAGTTATTGATCGAATAATATTCGATAGTTCGCGAAACTCAACGCCGCACTTTTCTAGTCAGAATGAGAGAATGAAAATAATTAATTTCTCTGAGCTCCCGCTCAGAATCGAAGATCGAAGACCGAACCCTAAACGCGTCTACAATCAACCATTGTCCAATTGCGATACGACAGCCTAATAATGATTTCTCTTTGACACAATATATGTACATACATATATACGGTGAATAGAAGAAAAAATTAAAAAAAAATCACTCAACTCTTTGCTATCCTGAAAAATCGAAATCGAGCCAATAAATATCGATAATTTACTCAATTCTTCTTTCAAAGCTATTCTATTAGAAAGGATTCCTCGACTGCAAACGCTATCGATTTTCCGACAGTTCACTGCCGAACGAGCTATGTTATTGCATCTTAGAAGCTTTCGAAGTGAACTTCTGCCGTAGCGGTACATATAATATAAGTATTTTATAAAGTATTTAGTTTTAGATTTTTTATAAATACTCTTTACTGTGTATACAAAAAATAAAATTATAATAATTTGTATAATTTAAATAAATATAATATATTTACGAGAGAAATTTTAAAATATGCAAGTAAGTCTTAAGTACTGAAAGTAACGGTTTTAAGTAGCGTTATTACGATGAAAGTAGGCGGTTCGACATCCGCACCAAGCAAAAACACAACTAATCATGTAGTTAGCTTGTTACTAAATACTTATTCAAGTTAAAATAAATATTCGTAGAAAAATTAAAAAAAATATATTAAAATATCAAATAATTTTTATTTATTTTTTTTTGCTTTAAAAATATCCACTTATTACACCTTTTTTCTTTTAAATAAAATTTTACTTTTACTAAGTAGCTTGTTTGTTTTTACTATTTTAACAATCTTTACACATTAAACCTAATTTGAATATTTTTTCACTATTTTGTACTATTTATAATAACCCTTTATCAACTACAAGAAATCTCAGTAGACTCTCGAAAGCCCATTAAACTTGAATTATACATTTAAAGACGGCCATAAAAACTGTTTACCATACAAGTAATACATAACATATACTATAACTATACATACTATATTCTGATCTAAGTTATTCTTATTAGAAGTCTAGACTATACGGATTGTACGGATAC
The DNA here is from genome assembly GCA_037355905.1 of Heliconius aoede. Taxonomy (NCBI): domain Eukaryota; kingdom Metazoa; phylum Arthropoda; class Insecta; order Lepidoptera; family Nymphalidae; genus Heliconius; species Heliconius aoede. Next base: position 126,915 of record JBAIZZ010000379.1, read on the forward strand.
CGTCGCCCAAAATCTAATCAGGAGAGGAAACTGACAAACAGAGTGACTAGTGACAAAGTTCTCTCTCATTCACAAGCTTCTAAATGTTTCTAAAGTATACAGTGGTGGATTAACCCTCGTAAAATTTGAACTTACAACCGTCGTTTATAATCAAATACACTACAATTTACGTCAATAGACGTCACATTGTTTATATTATTATGATATCACCCAAGCCTTTTGACTACTCAACAGTTAACAGACACACGTCAAGTATTTTACGCGGCGAGATGTTAATTCTGTGATAAAATCTAAATAGATAATAAATATTAGTCGTGCCTTAAAGACGTCCTCATTTGAAAACAAGTAGGGGTTTTTAAATTTTGAATATATGTATAGAAGTACTGTCTGACTGTTAGCCCGACGGTTGTGGGTTCGATTACACGGAAGAATTAATTATTTTCATATATATTTTTAGCTTCCAGCAACCTGGGAATCACCTCTTAAGAGACTCCGTTCCCATTAATAGACTTCCGACACCAGAGCAAAAGAAGTTTAAATATTCATTAGTTCTCCGAGTGGGAATCGAAAACACGACCTGTCGCATTATCAAGCGTACGTTTGTGCTTCTGCGCCACGACTTCGCGGCCCTCTGGACTTGACTGGACTGCTTATATTTAAAATACGTGAATTTTTCGAGGAAAAAACATTTAAAAAAAACAACAGTATAACAATGCTGTTAATAAAATATGAGATGTAAAGTATTACAAATCCCAGTAATTTAGTATGACACAGTCTCAAATCATACATGTTTAATAGAAAGATACAACCTTGTAACAATTACTAAAGTGCTAAATGCCAAGTCATATTGTATGAAATTTTCCTGTACACTTTGGAAAATTTTCAATAACTAGAATAAGTGTACATAAACATATTATATATATATATATAAATTAGAGTTCTGTCACTTAATATGCAATGCCTCGAGAATTGGGCAGTGCAGAGTTGGAGAATGGAGTGTCTTAAGACTACCCTGCACTACTTTTTTTTGTATGTACTATAGAAATTTCACACGTTCTATTTATATGTCCAGGTTTTGCTACATAAATAAATTAATATTTAACAGACAATTATAATATAAAATTGTATATTTATATATTTTATTTTTAAATTAAATTAAATTATATATGCTAACATATGGAATTGTGCCTTGGGTTATTGTAAGTTTGACTTCCACTTGTGTCAATTTCAAATTTTTAACACATTTTAGATTTTTAGTTTGATTAAGTAAGATTATCATTGGGTTCGATCAAAAAAACTCTTAAAAAAAATTAAGCACAAAGGAAAACAGAGTGTCTTATCACTACTTTCTCTCAATGTAAAATGAACAATAAAATTATATAGGTGTATATATAAGTATAATACTTACGTTTCCCTGGTATCAATCTGGGGCTGATAGGTGGACGGTCTTCAATAGAAAATGTTGAATTCAAATCTGCTTCCATAGCTTGTTTGTTATTATATTTCTTGACGCTGTCTGCCCAGTCTTGTATCCATGACTTATCACCTTTGCATCTATTTAGACTCATATATGACAGACCTACAACCTCATCTGTCATGAGGTTTGAACTACTATCTGATAGTACTTTCTGAGCATTTTTCAAAGCTGTACTTTCAAATTTAGTATCTTCTAAAACTCGTTTACTGCTTGGCAAAGAAACTGGTACAGAGGACTCTCGAGATAATCTATGGATATAATCTGTTTGATCAATCTCTGATTTGGTTAAGCTACAACGTCTACGAGTTGGTTTCTCGATTTTTATAGGAAATTTTGAGCTTAAGACTCCAGAAGTTGTAACAGAAGTGAATGTACCAAGATCTAGGTCATCTTCATACTTAGGAGGAGACTTAGCAAATGTTTTCTCTGTTATAGTCCTCACTCTGTTTTTTATTTTTTCTAAGTAGCTTCTGGTTGACTTAATTTGTTTAGTTGTTTGTAGCGCTAAATCATTTTCATTTGGAGATTCATAACAACATGATATTTCCAGAACATTCTTGTCTTTTGATACTTTTTGTGGATCACATTTACTTATAGTAACTGGAGTCCTTAAGCATACATCTCTTCTTGGCTCCTTAGTGATGACCCTTTGATTGGGATAATCAAATATTATTTCTGGGTCTTTTTCAACACTGAGTCTTTTTAATGCATCTTCCAAATCATTGTGTGAGTCCTTACCAAAGTTTCTGTCTATACTCATTCTAGCTTTTTGTTCTTCTGTGTAATTATCACCTTCTATAGTATAAGTACCTGTAGAAGAATGAGTTGATTCAGCATCAACATCATCATCTATATATAATGGTTCAGACTTTTGTGGACATTTTTTAAATAATAGATCTGGTGTGGCAGAGGATGCCCTACTTTTTCGTAACGGACTCTTAGAATTTTCTGGAGTAGACAAACCATTGTCAGGTGTCAAAATATCTAATTCAGGACTAGAAATATCATTCAACATTACTCCTTCAGGACTTTGGTCAATAATATCCATTGCCTGCTTATGGTTAAGATTGCTATAGCTGGGTGATCTATGGACGTCTCGTACATAGGAACTGTTGGAGTTCTTCAAAGGTAAATTTAGGGCATGGCGACTAAAATTATCACTTCTAGACATTATACTGTCTACTATAGGACTCTTGGACGTACGTTTGGATTGGAGGTCGGTGATTGGCGATTTCACTTGCCTGCCAGTAATAGGGCTAGTCATATGCGGTCGATCAGCATTTTGTGTGAGAGGACTACTTCTAAGTTTGACTGATCCCGACAGCCCGCTATCTTCTTGGTCTGAAGAGAAATATCCTTCAGAATTGTATCCTTGCGCTTTACGAGGTAACTTCGCGCTCAGAGGCGGTCTTTGAGACGTTGGACTTGGCTTGGACTGCCCCGCGGACATCGATTGGACCCTTTGATGCCGTGCTTGCGACTTCTTCGCTAGCTCTTCCAGTCTCCGATTATCAAATTGTTTGGCATTACCAAAGTCGACAGTAAACGCCATCGGATGAGGTTTCGGTGTCGACGGCTCAGATTTATCCTGACCTTCCTCAACGCTCTCATTTTTAACAACATCATTATCCGACTTATCCTCTAAAACGCTATTCTGCCCCTCAGATAAAGGACTAGAAACGTCTTCGACACTAACACTCATATTTTTCAAGGATTTAACAGTGACATCACATACATATTCACAAAATCATCTTTTCACCCACAGCCTTTGTTTCACTTTATTAGAAAAAATAAAATAAGCACAGCACAGAAAGCACAGAACTAAGAAATATAATAGAAATAACGAAAAGTGGAACGAGAGCAATTACAAAAATATATTAGATATATAAATCTAAAATTCGCTCGAGACTGAACTCGGCAGTTGCCTCAGTCGCGAATAGACACGACGGAACGACAACAGACACGACTAAATGAAAAAGGAATGTTATGATTTCATGGACCGACCGTATGATCTTTATTTTTAGATTGTCTTTTCTTTATATGGCAATACATGGATCAATGGACTAATAAGAAAATGTTAAAATAATTAATCAGATATATTTAATAGAAATTATTAAATCTTCAAATGTACTTTATACCTTAAAAAGTAGATTAAGAAAATTGTAATTACATAAAAGTTTAAACTATTTTAGATATTCTTTACATACTTTGTAGAGTTTAAATAAAAAATAAGATATATCCTTCTTATGAAACTCTAAAATTAAATGTTGTAATTCTTCTCTTAGGTTCCAATACAACTCAAAGTAAAAAATACTAAATGCTTTGCTTTTCCTCAAAGTTCTTATCATAACACAATTTCAGAAATTGCTTAAGATTTATTTTTAAACTTACACATCAAATAATGATATGTACATGAAATTTATTAATTTTAAATTGTTATTTACAGTTATAATGATTGCAGAATGAAACGCATTGAAACTTGAACCACAGAATATACACAAATAACATTAATGTAAAGTTAAACTGTCAGGCTAGTGACGTCAGTCGTCAAATGTACATTGTACACACACCGCACATGTCAAAAACGTCTAAAAGATGGCAGAGGCCGCCTTTTCTGAAGACGGAAAGTATTATTCAGCAATAACACACGACGGTAGATTGAGAATATGGGACACAGAAACCAATGTCCTTAAACAGGAGTATACGGCAGACTTGCATTTAACGTCACCCCCCACATGTTTACAATGGATCCGAGTTACCTTAAATTCAGTAAGTTCACACGTGGTTTGTAATAATTTATCATTTATATAATCTAAACTTAAATATAATGTTATTACCCTCTGTGAAACTATTTATTATTTCAGTTTATTAACAAATTTATATAAACATAACTTAAAAATCATAACATAACCTTTATGTTACAGGGTCCAAAAAACGGTGTGCGAAGAAAATCAATAAGTGAAATAGAGACACATTGTATAGCATTAGGTACAACGAACGGAAAAGTACTTTTATATTCTGTAAGCCAAGCTAAAATAGAAACAGTTTTGACAAACACTGACAGCAACAAAATTAAAAGTTTAGATTGGCATAAAAAATATGGCTTATTTAGTTGTACCGCAAATAATATTGTTCACGAATGGGATTTACAAAACTCTAAAGTTAAATGCAATTATAACGTAAACGTTTCCGGCACTATTAAACAAGGGGACAAAATTAATGCAATACGAATAGTTCCACACAACCAGGTAACTAGAATTTAAAACTTGTAGAGTGATTTTAATTTTTAATTCAGCTTTAATTTTTCAAATTCTTTATTGGATTTCCTGCATATTTTGGCATCTTTTATTCTTTGCTAAAAGTAAACTATAATGACTATGATATAAGAAATGCCTTACAGAGAGTGGAATGTCTTAGCGCTAGGTGTTTTTTGCCTACCTCAGTATATGTATAGTAAATTAAGCTATTTTTTTATTTCATAGAACACTCCAGCTAAATTCTTAATAACGGCATCATATCGAATAGCACTATGGAAATTGCTTGATTCAAATGCATCAATTGTCAAGTTACTTGGTCACAACGCTGCGCCAAGAGCTCTTTTGACTATCACTACGTTGGATAGTTCATGTTGGTTGATCGAAGGAGCTCAGTGAGTTTTTTTATTTATATTTTTTTACTATAATGCTTAATAAGACTTTAGTTGTTTTACTTGGCTAAACCGGTAATTTTGTCTGTATAGAAAGCTGAATTGATATTACAATTTTATTTGTGAACTGATTGAAATGAAACTAAATGCAAATGCATGTGCATCTGCAACTGGCCGTTATGAATTATTTAATAATTTTACTTTTATTTTCTAGTAACAAGACAAAGTGCAATGTTAAGTTTCATTTCAAAGTATGCTTTATCACCATTAAACCGGCAACAAATGCCTCCATCCCCATTTTGTCTTATTATTAGGTTCCCTCTGCCTACCCTGTTATATCCGAGGCACTTCACACTGAAGAAAAATAATATTTTTTTGTGATGCATGTTAATTTCTAAAGGGTGAAACCAAAAAAATAATATTATGTTATGATGTATATTATATTTTATTACAGAACAGAACGACTATTATCATTTTGGAACATAACAATAACTCAAGATGACGTACCACAACTAAACGGGGAAGGAATAACACCTAGTAAACGACAAAGGAAAAGATCTATTAACGCACCAATAATACCTGCGCCTGAATATAATTTTGTATTAGAAGATGCTCCCAAAATAATTGATGTCGATATTAAAGATGATGGAGAAACAAGGTTGAATTTAGTCGCTTCTACCAGGAGCGGTGTTGTTCATTATTATACACATTCGTTGAACGGGTAAGAATTTATTTATTACTTAGTGGGCTTTATTTTTATAATTAAAAGATGTTTGTATATGTGTGAAATTAGTGTGGGTTCAATTCCCATTTCTTAATTAACTTCTGAATTTTTAAACTATTTTAAAAGGTACATATTAATGTCATCTTTTTAATTAATAAAATATTTTAATTTTATTCTTTGAAATGCTACATCATTGTCTTTAACAAAACGAGAAATGAAAACTTGTGGTTATAATGAAACTAAAAAAAACTGCATTGCCTGCGGGATACAGCATGAAGCTGAGAAAAATAAATAATTTCTCTTTCAGCCAATCAACAAAACCTATAAAGCCGTCAATAACAATACAAGTAACAACACAAGATGCACAACCGTTGCCGCTGCAGTGCTGTAGATTACATGATGACAATGTGTTACTAGGTTATAGTAATGGACCCACATTGTTATTTGAGAAGATTGTAAGTATAACTTTATATATTGAAAGGAGAACTCAGAAAAATAATTGTAGTTTATTAAATATTTATTTTTTTTAAACTTTTTAATATTTAAAACAGCAAGTGTATATGTATATATACATCAGTTATAACTATGAACCATGTTTATTCCACTTTAACGCAAAAACTACTTAACTGATTCAGATGAAACTTTGCTTTTAATAAAAAAATAACTGTATTTTTAAAATTAAACAGTACAGAACAGTATTTTTAACAAAATTCAGGAACCAGACATAAAAACAAAAACGCAAGTGCTTGTACGAGGCAGTGGTAAAGAAAAAGCAAAGAAAGAGCAAAATGATTTGAACAAAATAAAAGAAACAATAGAAAACGGCGTCACATATGTAGAACCTATGGGTGGAGTTAATAGAAAACGATCGACGCCTGGTGGCAAGGTTAGTTAATATTTTTGTTTTAAATGCTTTCTTAGAAAACATATACAAAAGCTTTATTGGTGGCGTAGTGGCACGAATGTGTGACTGTAACACAACAGGAAGTGCATTTGATTTTATTTCCTGGCTTTGGTAATGGGACAATATGTGTCATTGTGTCCCTCCATTTGACGCGCAATGCCTCCACACTTTGGCAGAAACTGATAACAGATTTATTTTAATGGGAATTTGAACCTGCACTTTAATTAAATATGTAATCTATATAACATTTTTTTAAAGAAACAACATATTTATATTTTTAATTTATTGAAATTTTATCAACATTCAGTTGTCATATATATTAACAACTTTTACAGGTAGAAGTATCTATGGAGGCCCGCCTTGAAAACCTAACAGTGGACATAAAAAGCCGGAGTAAAGCACCGGTCAATCAAAATCTTACAAAACTATTGATGCAAGGATTGCATTCTAAAGATAAAGAGTATGTATCTTTTTATAATACAAACGACCCGCCCGCGGCTTCGCCCGCCTATACTGATTATTATATTCTAGCCAAATTATATATAAAGATCTAAGAGATAGATAAAATCTGTGTTTTACTTTGATACCATGTTATTATAAAGTTTCATCTAAATCAGTCTATATTTACACATTTATAATGTTAGTAAGTAGAAAGTTGTATTAATTGTGTAAAGGTTTAAAAAATATATAAAATGCAAAATATAACACCAAGATGAAAATGTATCAGTAATTTTATATTTTCTTTATATTCATCACATACAAATATAATTAAATTATTATTAGTTTTGATGACGATTAATTATTGTATGAACAAGAATTGTTAGAGACATTGTTAGGTAGTGAAACTCTAAAATTATATAAACCGTTTAAATTATATATTTAGTTGTATATGTTTTTAGAATCCTAATTTAATTAAATCCTAATTTTTATATAATAATAATAATTATTATTATTAATAATACACTTAATTCTTTCAGGTTGACCCTCACAGTTCTCCAACAAAACAACGCGCAAGTCGCTCTACGCTCAGTGGCATCCCTACCAGCGGACTATTTACCACTATTATTGGAAGAATTAGCCGATATGGCCCGGAGAAAAACCAGTCAGTTAGTATATGTTATGTTTATTTATTTATTTTTGGCTTTACTTTTTGTCTTAAATCGGTTAAGCCATTTCTGATATTAACGTGTACAAACACAGACAGATAAAATTTTACAAATATCTTTCTCATATCCAGTACTATGAAATTAATTTAATTGAAATATTATATACTTTAAAATATTAAATGTATTATTTCCTCACGTGAGAATTGTACAACCTGTTGCATTTTCAATGTTCGTGCTACTGTGCCTCAATTGTTATTTTAAATTTTATCTATTTGTCTTTCATTCTTTCAAGACAGTACTCAGCGCTAGGTTCCGCCAATCATTAAATCTACGTTTTTTTATTTATATATTTATTTTGTTCTATCATGTTTACAGATGTGCTGCAGTCTGTACGTGGCTATCCGCTGTACTGAGGTGTCACTCCGCACTTCTATTGGCGACGTTAAACTCCAAAACATCTAAACATTTGGAACAGTTATTTGCTATATTTACTAATAGGTAGGAGTTTTATGATTATTTGTTACTTAAGTTGAGAAAAGTTGCGGCGTTGAGATCCGCTATTCAACACGCAATGCCTCTATAGTTCAGCGGAAAGTGGTGAACGGAGTGTCTTAACACTAGGTTCATTCTGCCTACCCTGATGTATGCGGGATACAGCAAGAAACTGATTATTAATATAACTAGATTTTACAAGCTTTTAATTATGAAGAAAATTTTTATATATTTAATTTTCTCATTTCCTCACTATGGTAACGAAACTAAGCGCAACGTTGAGCACCTTTCAACACGCAATGTCTCGAGAATTGGACTTTCGCTGGAGAACGAAAGTGCCTTAACACTAGGTTCCCATGTTCCCTTTGCCTGCCCTGCTATAGCGTGAAGCTATTAACCTATAAATTTTATACCTAAAAATTATTGATTTCAGACGTTCACACCTCTGTCAGTTGTTGAACTTGAAGGGGCGACTTGAACTAACAGTGTCTCAACGCACCACCACTGATGTGTTAGAACAGAAACCAGTGTTACACTATTGTGGTATGTAATTTTTTTATAACTTAATTACTTCATATTTTCAAATATATTAGTACTTATATTACTAATATTTGTTTATAGTATTGATTTTTTTTAATATATTGAGGTCTTGGAGGCGTAAACGCGATGGTTGTGTGTCTGTCTGTGTATCAGTATGTCTGGCTGGCGTCGTAGCTCTCAAACCGAATTTAATGTACTTTTTTTAAAAAGTGACTCAAGTCATGATTCAAAAAAATACTTTGGGCCGTTTGAGATTATCAACCCTTTCGTTGTTGTTTGTTTACTTTTAATAACTTTTTGTGTCAAGGGATTTCAATTATCAATTATTCTCGCAGATTCATCATCAGATGAAGAAATGGAAGTTGAACAATATCAATCAGGCAGCGAACAGTCCTGGGAGGATGAAAGTCCGAACCAATCTGATAGTGACTGACAGACTATTTATAGATAGACTGACAGACTATTTAGATTTTTAAGATAAATAAATGTGTTTTATTTTAAATACTTTTTTATAAGTTATATTATATTATTATTATTTTTTATAGGTAGATTTTTTATAAGTGACCTTGATAAAAAGTTAAGTAAATAATTTTTGTATATAATATGAAAGTTCAAAAAAACTTTATAACTGTAATTTGTTGGTATTTTTATGTTTTGCACGGCAAAATGTAGCTTGAAAAATTTATAGTTTCAAAAGAATTATAAAACTAATTGTATAATATACTATATGTATATTATATACAAGGTCCTGCGCCTGCGGTCCTGCGGTTAAGCGCCTGCGTTCCTTTTACAGGAACAGCATATAATATTTTATATTTAATGCCTGTACCAAAAAAACTGTCAAGATTCGTCAAGTAGACTATTACCTGTGAGGCACAAACGAATAGATACCAATCATCATCATCATCATCATCATTTACAGCCATCGATTGTCCACTGTTCGACATAGGCCATTCCCAAATCGCGCCACCACACTCAGTCTTCAGCCCTTCGAACCCATCCACTTCCTGCCATCCTCTTTAGGTCGTCGGTTCATCTAACAGGGGGTCGTCACACCGGACGTTTCGTACGGGGTCTCTAATCTAAGACATTCCTGTCCTTTAGAGATACACCAAGCATAGCCCGGTCCATGGCACGCTGAGCGACTTGAAATTTGTGGATGAGGCCTTTGATAAGAGTCCATGTCTCCGCCCCGTACGTCATGACCGGAAAAACGCGCAACCGGGATTTTATGCATTGAGGTAGTGACGAATCGAAGTTTTCCGTTCGTTGCCCAGCCCAATCGTATTCTTCTGTCAGCCTCTTTGTCGAAGTTGTTCCTATCCAGTTGTAGACTGGCCAAGGTAGATGTATTCCTGAACAACTTCGATGCTAGCATTATCGACGATAACTAGCCTTGGGGCTACAAATGAATTGAACATGACCATATTCTTATCTTATATAAGTTCATTCCCAAACCCACCCGTCTGGAAGAAACACTTGGGTCTTGCAGCATCTCTGATAGCTCATGCAGCGACTCTGCCATTATAACTATGTCGTCAGCTAATCAAAGGTGTGAAATGTATTCCCCGTTGATGTTGATGCCCTGTCCACTCCAGTCCAGTGTTATGAACACGTCCCCTAAAGCGTTACTAAACAGTTTCGAAGATATTACATCTCCCTGTCTTACTCCATGCTTCAATTGTTTGGCTAAATACTTTCGAGCCTCTATTTTGCTCTATAACATCTTCGACTGCTCGAAGATTGGCGGAGGTTGAATCGTATTTTATTTTTTACATGCTTATTGAGGATCAATAAGCATGTAAAAAATAAAATTCGGATGGAAAATGGCGGATCATTGAGGGTTAGGTTAGGTATCTAACCTATTCATTTTATCTCGTAATATATAGTAAAAGTAAGAAGTGGAAACAATTAAGAAAAGCCATATTAAAGTCATTCGCACCATTTATTATTCTTACAAATAACATACATCGTCTCGTATGTCCACAACTTAACCTAATTAAGACTAAATATTGAGGCAAATGGAAGGTTTTTACACATTATGTAATTAGACTTAAGCAAAACAAATAAATTTAAAGAATCCAGTTCAATTTTGTCTACAAATTTTAATTACGAAAAAGGCATTTAATAAAATTTTTTTTAGACTGAAAATCAAACAAGCTTCCCATAGCTTTACAAAAATGTCACAGATTAACAAAAAAAACCTGGAATTTTATCTTAAAATTATTTTTCAAATAAATTGTATAAATTTAAGTAAACATCTTATTGACTATGCATTCTTCGGCGGAGGCCTAAACACACCCACGACTACAGCATGATCTCTCTCATAGGGCTCTAATGTCAACTGTTCTTGAGGTTTTAACTTATCTGCTTGTAATTTCTTCACTTCCGCTGCAAATACTGCTTCGGGTTGTGCCGTAGAATCAATACAAGATGCCTGAAAATAAAACATAAAAATTAGTAATGTTGTATTTTTGCGCTTTTTGGGTATTTGAATGTGTAACCTCAGTGAGAGAGTTCTGATTTCAACATGAAATATTTAGCTTGTTTTTGTCATCATAGGATTTATTTGTATTAATATTATAATTGATTATAACCATCTCATTTCTTTTAGCTTCACGCTGTATCTCGCATATAACAGGTAGGCATAGAAAATGATGTTAGGACACTGAATTCTACATGCATTGTCTAATTTTTACCATCAGTTGATTGGAAAAGAAAGTAATTCATTCCTCCAAATTTAATAATTCAAATTTATAAATACATACATTACAAACATTGTTGCTTTTTCTGCAAACCTATTAACAACATTCATAGAAAGTAAATATAAATTACCTTAATAGAAATAACAAAATGTCCACCATTCTTGAGGAAATGTTGTGCGTTCAAACTGACAATCCTAGCTTGGTCTGGCTGAGCCACGTCAGCGAATATCGTGTCGACCATACCTACTAACATTCTGTAAAAGAAAAGTCAATTATTAATAAAATATTATTAAAGGAATTAAATTTAATAATTATTATGGTAAATCAGAGAGAGAGTTCAAATAAATTCAACATGAAATATTTAGTTAGTATGAAATTTCATCATGAAATATTAATTTATAGATATGACTGTGGGTTCAATCCCCAGTTGAAAGTGCGACATTGTTTGTTCCGCCAGCCAACAACGCCCATGTCTCGAATTCTGTTGGAGGGCAGAGTGTTCTGACACTAGGTAAAATAATAGAGAAAAAAATAACGATTTTCATCGATATTCCACGATTGGTTCTGTTTTCTCTAAAAGAAGTGATTCTTGTAACTTAAGTATTATATATAATTTAAAATGTTATATAAAGTATTTTCTTTAAAGTAAACATTTTATACCTCTTACATTGTGATTACAGATTTTAAAGTGTAATGTACCTGTATTTCAATGGATGTCTTGCATCTTCAATAATGGGTATAATATTAGTTCTTTTCTTGGCTACATTTATTAAATCTCTGCCTGATCTGTGTGAGAATTCAACTGCATACACTAAACCTTCCTGTAAATAGAAATAAATATATGTAAAATTATGTAAATAGGTATAAATTATTTGTATGTCTAATTATTTGTTTAGTTTAGTGAATAATGTCTTTTTATAAATTCTTAACTAAATAAATTATTCAGTTCTAGGCTATACTTATTTAAAACTACAATTTGAACCTAAAAGAAATATTCTGACATTTTATTAAAAAAAAAAACATTCAGAAAATAAGAAAAAAAAAACTAAAAATAAAAACCTGTCAACATAACAAAAGCCATCCCCAAACACTATATCCCCTAACAACATAAACATATATAAAACAAAATACAACTTACAGGTCCAACAATATCAGAAACGTGACTGACAGTAGTTCCACTCGCAGCTCCAAGATACAGGACTCTCGAACCTGGAGGCATATGAATAGCATCCACACCACCCATGATAGCTGCAGCTAACTTAGATCTGAACGGATTCCACACTCTGTACTCAATTTTATCTCCTTCTGTCTGAAATGTCAAAGAAAACACGGATTTTCAGAGATTTTGATGGGTCTTAAGAGATTTTAGTGGATTTTCAATGTGGTAATCAGAAGTGGGTGTGTGGTTGTATAGTCTTCACGAATAGGTCAAGATTAGAGGGACCAAAATCATCATTTAGTTTTTTGTTGTTTATAATTTAGTTGTAATATGTCTTGTACATATAGTAAAATTTGAATAAATGTTTTATATACATTTATTTAGTAATCAAAATAATGTCATATATATTTTTTAAGAAATGGAATGTGAAATTTTATACAAGTAATCATTTTCAAAAATCCTAACAATACAGCAAATAAAAAAAAAACTGTACATATTACAATCAAAATTACAAGCACATTATAAACATTACTTAAAAAACAAAAAAAACATGTACAATATATACAAACCTCAACTGATATTCTCTTTTCCCCGTACACTTCTGACCCCGGCACTAAATTCTTTGTTACTAACGCGTCTTCTTTACCGCGGGCAATGAAAACTCCTGCATGCCTAAAATAATATAAACTTTGTCATTTATCAATTTAAAAAAACAGGATAACAGATGTTTGTATAAGATTTTTTTTATCAGTAACATGGTTGGCTTCAAGCTTTTGCATTCAGAAGAACGAAAGTTATGTTTCATAACATCATACAAACTAGGGATGACCAGTAATCAAATCCAATAATAAAAAATTACATATTAATATAATACATTTTTTTTATTTTAATAAATATAACAAGGGAGAATATTTTAAGTTTATTGAATTTTATTCAAATTGCAATTGATTAATTGGGGAAAAAAATTGTTTAATTATATTTGCATTTTTGAAAATATTATTAGCAGTAATAATTTTATTTTATTTGAATTTATTTAATTTATAGAGCAACTGCTATAATCTTACTTTATATAGCAATTTTCAGTTTTACATTCATTTTAAATAGCTACTAAGGAAAAATTTATACATACCTATGTGGTTCGATAATAACTTGTTTGCCTCCTTTGAATCCTCCACCACCGCCTCTTGGACCTCCCCTACCTCTGCCTACATTATAAGATACAAAACTAAATTAATAATAAACATGATTAAATTAATAATTTTCAATATAAATTGTTCATCAGTAGTGGGTATGTGGTATCATAGTCTTCATGAATAGGTCTAGATTAGAGGGACCGATTATTCATCATATAAATTATATTTTAACTGTTTATACTAAATATTACTCAAATTTCGAAATAATATTCAGAAATGAATAAAAAACGAAATAAACATGTAGTCATTATGTGTTTGTTCTTAAATATTAAAAAGACATTATATAGTATATATTTTATTAAATAATTTTCAATCATTATATATTATTACATTTAAAAAGTCCAGAGCAACATAAATGGTTGTTAAATTGCAATTTCTAAAACTAGTGTCTACTTCTAAATTAAAACTCTAAATTAAAAATCTAAGAACTATAGACCTGAGGTAGCTTAACATGTAACCTGTACATGTGTATTGTGGTGGACTCGTTCCCCCATCAGAACAATGAAATTTTTATTTATTTTTCTACTCTGCTAAAGCAAAGTAACAAGTGAATAATATAGTCTATATATATAAATGCAAGAAGAAACATCTTACTTAAAAAACATCACATAACTCAATGTTTATTAGTATAAACAGTTTTATCTATTAAAGTGGTGATAACACAACACATGCTTTTAATGCACTATATCTTAATTTAAAACAGAATATTTATAAATGAAAATACAATATACAGTGAACTAATCTATATCAGTGCATTAGGAAGTACTGTGATGTAATGACCACCTCTCCAAATATAACATATTAAGAAATCTATTAAATCTTTTATATTACCTCCACCACCTCGTCCTCCAAATCCTCTGCCACCTCCGCCTCCACGTTTTTCAAACTTTCCTCCGCCTCCACCGCCTCGGCCTCCAAAGCCACCTCTACCTCCACCACCTCGACCCCCACCGCCTCCTCGGCCACCTCGGAATCCACCTCTGCCTCCTCCCCCACGAGGACTGTTGAAATCTGTAATAAAAAGTAATTTGTTAATCTGCATGTTCTTAACTGTTATGTGAAATCTTTAAATCACTTTGTAAATATTAATAAAAACGTACTTGTTAACATAGATTAAATGACTATAAAAGATAGTTATTGAAATTAATTAATGTGGAAATAATTTTATTAGGAAATGAAATCGTTAAGATAATTTAAAATGTAAAAGAGGAGCACGAGGTTCTCTTGTGAACATGGCTTTTGATTACCTAATGCCTTAAATTACTTTATAAATTAAAATAAAAAAGATGCATTGTAATTGTTAATACCATAATACCACGTGTACTAAGATTCAAGACAAATCTGACTAACAATAGCTTCTACGGTAAAGTATATTAACTATGTATTATTATTTAATATAAATTAATAAAGGTGGATGATAAATACTGATTTTATTTAAGTACATTTAGAACAAAAAGGTATAAATTAAACAATAATACTAAAGGAGATAACCACGTGTGTTAGTGAAGAATAATCCGCGTAAAGATTATCATGAAAAGTCTGTATAATTTTAAAAATTTTGTACTAATAGAAAATATATGTAATATGATAATTAGATATATTACAAATAACATTTATATTTAATTTCCAATAAATATTACACCGCGTGCATCGATATCAATGTGAACATAACCTCAAATTAGTAACTCCACTAAATAACTGAAAATTAGAGAAAACCTACAGAAAAGGTAAATATAACAATTTTTTAATATAGATTTAATCAATTGAAAGAATTTTAAACGTTTGTTTGAAATTGAAAACAGTTAAAACCATGCGGCGACCACGCGTACATAGCATAAAAGTTATAAAGTATTGCACTCACCTGGTTTAACCATATTCAGCCTAAAGTATTTCCAAATATACTTAACAGTATAAAAATCACTATTTAAATATAAAAATTAACTGTTCAGCTAAATGCGGGCGGAGCTCATACCGCCCGCGTCGTGTTGCCTCTACCGGAAATGATGCCATTTTGTTAATGCTCTGTTAAATGTTAAGATTAGTGTTGCCAGTGCTAACTTTTAAGCGATTTCAAAAAACAGTTAAATATTGCCATATTTAAAAATTCAAGTGATTCATCAGTCAACTGATGATGTTCATTTCGCTTTAAATTTTATTGTGATGAAAATAATTTAATCTTAGGTGACGAAATTATAAGAATAAATTTTAATTATCATAGATATTCAACTACTTCTCTACGAATATATCCAAAAATATATAAAAATGATTATTCAAACAAACTAATAATTACATAAACAACATATTTAATTTATGTGATTCAAAAGACCAAATAAAGAAACGTATAAGTGTTTACATATAAGTATCCATTGAACCAAATGACTTAAAAGATAAGCGGTATCTATTTAAAATTTTACTGTTTCTCTGTAATACTTAGTTCGTAAGTGCCGTTGATAATTATTATATTATACTTAATCGTGAATCGTGATAGCAAAAACCAAATTTAATTTAATATATCCATAAGGATAAATTAATATTTTCACGCATATATATATTTATTTATATATTTATTTTCCTGTTTCAGTAACATGACATCTAGTGTGGAATTATTATCTAACTTCAAATGGTTAAATGAGCCTAAACAATGGAGATTTGAAGATAATGTGTTGACTTTCTCAACTGATAACAGAACTGACTTCTGGCAAGGGACGTGGTATCATTTCTTTGTCAATACTGGACATGTATACGGCGTTGAAATTAAAGAAGATTTTACACTGGAGGTATTTTATTTAATGTAATTTATGGTTATTTTATAAGTGAAGGAACTCAACGCTGGGATTTTGAGCTGCGCTTATTTATGTTATTGTTTCTTAAGGTCTGCATTGAAGGTCACTTTGAACATCTATACGACCAAGCAGGGCTCATGATATATGTAGATGAAAAACATTGGTTAAAAGCTGGCGTGGAGTTCAATGATGGACAACCGATGATTGGAAGTGTTCTCACTAACGGAAACTCTGATTGGGCTACAGGTGACAGTTTTAGAATTAACTAGCTGACCTGGAAAGTTCCGCCCCCTTTGAACTATACAAATATTTATAAAATTATTTTCAGTAATATTTATTTTCACGAGCACTTCGTAATATTAATTTTTACAAACGCTTCACAAACACGCTATTGTTGTGGGTTTGATTCCCACTTTATCATTTTTATTTCTTCGCTCTGGTAACAAAGTAACGGCGGTGCGGCGTTAAATTTCGCCACGCCTCGTTCGTATATTTGGCTAAAAAAAATTAACAAAATAATAAATAGAAATTAAACTAAAAAGAAATATAATATCGCGTTTTCATTCGCACACATTTGCCCTGCGCTACTTCTGCCCTCGTATATCTCTTGCGTTTTATTTTGTATATTTTTTCTTACCAAAATATATACGCACTTTAACTATTATTTATTGTTTTAGGAATATTTCAAGGAGACCCCAAGAAATTTTGGCTGAGATTAACAAAACTGGGCAACGTTTTATGCGTTAAATATTCAATTGATAATAAAATATGGAGTTTGTTGCGTTTATCACCATTTATGATAGCGGACAAATATTTTGTGGGTCCCATGAGTTGTTCTCCACTGAGAGAGGATTTGACTGTTAAGTTTAGTAACATGATATTCAGTAAGCCAGACAAAGATATTTTACATAATAATTAGTGAAATTTGTATTCATATATAGGTGTTGTTGATTTTTTAAAAATTCTATTTTGTATTTTTTTTACATTAATGTTAAAATAAGAATAAAAATGAAAGAGACATTTGTAAGTTTTTACTTTGTAAATTTTGTTTTATTGGCACAATGGCTGTTTATATTATATTAAATCCTCATTTATAAGGATATTTATGTTTTAAGTGTTTCAGTTTAATTTTTCTGTATGTAATAAGTAGAACTTAATAGACGTTTTCTTTAACCAATTACTACATTTTATTATTGTACGGCAATAATAAGCCATCAAAATAGTTAAGGATTTTTTTTCAGCTTCACGCTGTATCCCGCACACCCCCCGGTAGGTAGAGGGAACCTCGGTGTTAAGACACTCCGTTCCCCACTTTCTGCCGAATTCTGGAGGCATCGCGTGTTGAGTGGCAGAACTCAATGCCGCGCTTTGCCTCGACACCAGGGCGAAGAAAATTGGAAATATAAACGTAAAGAAATATTTCACTTCCTCGAGTGGGAATCGTAACCAACAACCGTCGCATTTACGGGCGGCACCCTTGTGCCACTGCGCCACGACGACCAGACCTCTATAATTGTAATATATACATAATTGGTTATAATAAAATACAAATATGGGAAAAATATTTTAATTATATGTTTTATTCATTTGATCACACTGTCTTACAATCTGGAATGTAATTGTACAGTAAACAGACAATTAATATACAAATCCAACATAAATCATTATTCATTTTGAATTTGTAGAAACATCTTAAAATAATTATTAATTACTAAGAATAATGTATTTTGAAAAAATATTTTTCATATACAATAGTCATATAAGTTTCATGATAAATATTAATTTTGTATAATAGCAAAGGAGTTCTTATTCGCTTCACTTGATAACCCCCTATTGCTTCGCTCCCTGTAATATCTTATACAATTTTTTAAAGGAGACAATACAATTTGCTTTTATCGTATTACTTACAAGACTGCTTCTACATAACAATACAACAATATTCTTCATTTCAAAATTATATAAAAAATTATCAAGCAATACTTTTATCAAATTCTAAAAGTTTTTAACTAATTTCAGAGGCCATAATATTTTTAATTTTGTAAATTATATTAAAACTAGGCCAGAATTATAGAGGCCAGTGGCGTGTCGCAGGGGCACAAAGTGTGTCTGTAAAACCGACTCACTCGAGAAGGTGCAATATTTCTTAAGATATTTCTTACACAATGTGTGTGAAATATTAAAATTAAGATAAAATGCGCCAAAATATCAACATTGTATGATCATGTTATAAAATGTTACAAAATAAATATTTACCATGAATATATCTAAACTTTTTACTATTTTACAAACATTATTTTCCAGTTTTTCCTACATACATATATTTTTTCACAATTTAAGCTCAGTTTCAGCTTAACACTTCAAGATGGTGACTTATTTTAAAGTCACATTGTATAATGTATAGGCCACAATATATATTTACATATATTATTATATAATAATTATATAAATATTTATGTAAATGTACAGTCTGAGTACTAAAAAAAGTACTAAAAAACCAAAAGCTATTAAATGAAGAAGAAATGGTAACAATATAATTTTAATTTGATATATCTGTAGGTCGGTCTGTGGCATCATAGCTCCCAAACGGATAAACCTTCTAACTATGATTCAGGGAAATGTATTCAACAATTTGAAAATTATCAGGTCTTTTCTGTTGTGTTTATCTTTTAAAGCTTTTGTCGGGGGGTTTTAATTATCAATTATAAGAAACAATTGTTTAAATCCTAAAAATAGATGGAAAATGTATTATATTATATGTATCGTTAAATATAAAAGATTTGTAAATGAGAAATTCTACAATTTTATTTTAATTAGCTTTTGGTTGGTTAGTATTTAAAAAACGGAAAAACGGAAAATCTTAATCTACAAAGTAAGAGGCTTAGAGGCAAATTTCTATTAACTAATACAATCAAAATCTAAAAACTACAAATGCTGTAAACTTTGTCATTTTAGATTAGTTTCATTAAATAAAAAATTGAAAAAAGACAATTAAACATCAATCTATCAATCACTTGATTGATTGATTGATTAAATAATTGACAATTAATCATTGATGCGAAGAAACGTAACATTTTTATATTATAGCGTAATAACTAAACTAAATTATATCACAATTCACTCCTAAAACCAAACAATTTTTAATAAAATTAATATTTAAAAAAAAACCAGAGAACGAGCTTTTTCTTTATATAATACTTTTTTTATGCAAAATGGTATACAAAATGGTATTTGTTCTGAAAATGAAGCTCTACCATAATAGAATCTGCATGGTCTCTTGTAACTTATAATTTTTATTGTCTAATTCTAATAAAAATTCACAATGCTTTTTTTTTACTATCAATAATTTTTAACGACACTAACTTTCTAACGCAGATAATAAAGCAAAAAAAATGAATCTAAACAGAAATATTAAACTATTTGGTCAATTTGGATATAATTTCTAAAAACTTTGTATGATATGAGAAATAGTTTAATTATTTTTATTTATACATACAAAATAAATCCACTTCATAATTTATAAACAGAAGAATCGATGTATTTTATGTTATTTATAATTTATCGATATTTATAATTGATTGTATATCTATCTATGTTTACAGGTAAAAAATATAATCTGTATTACGTATATCTTTATGAAATGTAATTTCGAAATTCCATTTGTTCTATACATAATATGAATATATTTATATTATTTATCACGTATTCACAATTTAATAAATATTATTACTATGTAATTTATTTTTCATACAGATTCATATAATCTGTTTTATGTTCACAAAATGTTAAATTTGATATTACAATATCAATTGCAATTGCCATTTAAAAAAAAAACTATTACGTTTTTTTTCTTTCAAATTGTGAATACACATAATAATAATATATTTATTACACGAAATTCTTTAACAAGTAAATAATATATTCATGTAGGACTCAATTCTTGAGTACAATTGTCTATTGGTTCCGACTTTATTGACATTTGTAATGGCTGGAGAGGTACCGGAGCTACTTTTGAACGCTCCAGATTATACATCTGTAATATTAACGTATATTGTTATTTAAATATATATTACTAGCTTTTATCAGTGTTCAACTAGGAGTTGCGTATAACATTTATTTTATTATTTTTACTGCAAGTAGAAGTAACACATTGTGGGTTTCAACTTTGGATCCTTAGTAACCTGTGCCTCAACCCAGATCTGATATGCTTCGCATTTTCTCCAGATGGCAGCAAGTTTGCAAGGCGTATCAAATCGAGGCCGTTTGTTTGTTTGTTTCAGGTAACTGTGATTTCAGGTACTGTACCTGCTCATAACGACTTACATCGAAAAAAATAACATCATGTATAGCGCCTATAGTATTTCCCAATAATTTGACTATACAACCTATATTGTCTTCAAATCAAATCAGTAGTTCTTGAGATGAGCGTGTTTAACCAAATACACATTTTATCTATATGTATAATATATAAGTATGAGTAATATTAATAAAATACCTTCATAAACAACGGTGTGGATAGCTGAGCGACGCTTGTTGCCTTGTTAAAAGAATCTTCATCATTAAAGGAAACATCTATTGGTGGTACTTTCAGTTTTGGAAACCTTTTCTTGCATAATTGTTCTTCATCAGAATCTGATGGTGGTGGACGTACCTGGAATTAAAAATGTTATAAATATTTAGAAATCTTATAGTAAATGCGTGAAATTATTATAGAACTTCTTGCTGTATCAAGCCTTTATCAGGGTAGGTAGAGAATGGAGAGTTGAGACTAAATTTAAACAAGTATTTTGTCTCACCACAAAGGGTAAATGAACGTAATGGGAGTTGAACCTACTTTATGCTAATTACTCTTTTAATAATAAAACAAAAAAAATACCTTTCTCGGTCTTCCAGGTCCTCGTCTTTTAGGCGGCATCGGTAATGGCGATGGAGAACGGGCCTGTTTTAAACAAAATATACATTATTTTAAAATCGACAAAAAGATGGTTAAGAGAAAATAATTTGAAAAAAATGTACTACTAAAATAAAATCAGTGGCATTGTAGCATAATATAGACTAAAAGAAAAATCAGTGCAATAGAGTAAAACTTAGAGAAAATAACAAAAAACAACACTCACTCTACGCTTCCTCACAGGCCTACTCCCATCAGCCGATCTGGTAGTCATAGACAATTTGGACTCGCTCGATTTAGTAATCGAATTCTCCACAATTTCCTCCTTAGCCAGAATCCCGCTCATACGATTCTTAAAAAAGCTATCCTCCGCCATTTTCAAAGCTTCGAAATATTTGTGGCCTTGCAGCGCGTATCTAATAATCTTCAACACCTCTATACGACACAGTAATCGTGTATCGTCATCCATTTTCTTAAATAATGGCAGCAGCGAGTTCATAAATAGTCTGTCATCGTCGAAGTGATCGTCTGGCAATATGGTATTTGCGTCAATTTTAATTTCTAATTTTTTCTCCGTGTCTATGGTTGCTTGGTTACATTTGTCGAGCGTGTCTGGTTTCTCGAGGAAGTCTGGTTTGGTTTTTAAGTCGAGTGGTTTTTCGGGTAGTTCGTGTTTTATACGCGGTATGTCTTCGGGGGGAGGATGCTGGGGCGAGTTGGACAATTCCGAGAACGATTCGTATTTGTCTTGGGAGTATCGCGGTTTTCTGGAATTAAAAATAATAAAATAATAATAGTATTTTTTGGATAATAAATACATTTGTCTAGTAAATCTTATACTAAGTAATCTTTGGGTAGTTGCATTCCACTATGCCATGATGACCAAGAATTATAATTATTGGCACTCCTTAAGACATGATAACATATAAAAGAAAAAAATATCCATTATATTAGATCACTGAGGCCGGTCAGAGCCCAAACTGTAAACGCAACTGGTTATAGGTTCAGTCCCCACTTCAGGAAACGAAATATTTATCTTAATATGTGTGTTCCATTTTCTTCGCTCTGATGTCGAGTTCCGCCACTCAACACACAACGCCGCCAGAATACAGTAGAAAATGAGCAACGGAGTGTATAAACACTAGGTTCCCTCTGCCTACCATGCTATGTGCGAGAACTAGAACAGCGTGAAGCTAATTTTTATTTTTTTATAAATAACATTTTAGAAAACTGGAACACGTTATTGTCATGGAGACGGACATGCCATCTTGCCCGGCTATTACCCACATGATGGGTAAAGCAGAACGACTAAATGCCAATTATTCAATAGTTCTGTGAACTTTGTGTACTCCAGAACATCTGTTATGCAACTATCTAGTGACAGTGGTACAGTAACCATAAACTAATTTTAATTTGATTGTAGTAGAAGATTACTAGTATTAGTGTTAGTTACTTGGAGACAAATTGTTTCTTTTTATTTATTTTCGTCTTCACGCATATCCCCCACATGCAACGTAGGCAGAGAGATTGTAGTGCTAAGGGCACTACAATCTCCCTGCTTAATTTATATAAAAATCATCTTAAAAAACTTATCTAAAAAATTGATTCCTATTTTATATAATCTATCTAATCTACCCATTTTTGTAGTTGGCAGGATAGAAGTTCGAACTCTTTAAGATCAAAGTTATCCTAAACCTCGATATAGAGGAAACCGCATCCAAAAAATCAACTCACTTGTTCTGCAAAGCACGTAGCAAGAAAGACATCTGCCTGTGATACTGGTACCTCCTGCTGCCCGGTGGACATTGTTCCGGCGGCGGACACTTGCCCTGTCGAAACGCTTTGGTGTACGAGTCTCGTATCGACCGCCATCTTTTCTGTACTTCTTTACCTGTTAACAAGAAGAAAATATATAAGCCACGTCTTAAATAATGGCCTAATAGCAATGAAGCTACAATAGGGTCGATAAGTCGCGGCCGCCCTGCAGTTAGGCTTTCCGAACTTTTGTGCATTGAACCTACACTCAGGCAGAAATTAATCAAAAGCCTATTCTAATTTTAGCAGATATCTATAGTTAGTCTCAGGGCGAGCACAAATCATCGTACGTAGTTCAGTTTAATTACAGAATATATATGGGTATCTATAATATATACAGAAAAACGTACAGAACCAAAAGACACTACATAATTTTTTAAATAATTTGCGTATATTAGAAAAGGATGATTCAAAATGAAATATTTCTAATCATTATCGGCATTTAATGAGTCATAGCAAAAGGAAGTACTATCGTATCGGGCACATTTTTTGTACACCAAGCAAGGTGTTAGTTTTTGCAGATCTTTTTATTTTATAATAATAACAATTGTGTCATGAAACAGACAATGTGTCCAACGGTGTTTTAGTATATATGAGAGTTAATGGCTGGTAAACGCGACTATTGTGGCTTCGGTTCCCAGTCGTAGGATTTTTTAGGAAAGTACAAGGGGCACAGCGTTGAGTTTTGTCAATAAACACGCGATATTTGGAAAATTTATTTTTATCACTTCCTGTATTAGAGAGCAGTACGTAGAGCAGGGTAGTGACACAATCACTCTGTAATTTAATGTAAATACGTTTCTTATTTGTTAACTGGATTCAATATTTTACCGATTTTTTCATTGTGTAATTAAATCTTTTTTTCTGATTAATGTGTGTTCTGATTAAAGAGTGAAATTTAATTTTTAGGAAAATAATATAAACTAAATATATATAATAGATAATTTAACAAATATTAGCTGGCTTGATTTTTATATTTGGGTGATACAAGTATAGACTATATCAAGGTCAAACATCAAACACTCATCGCGTCAATATGCAAAACCGTGCGAAACAAGTGTTGAGTCACTATCCTTTATACCGCACCCGTATTCTAGTTGTTAAAAACCTAGAGTAAACGTGTGAAACTTCTGAATATCTTAAGAGCAGGTAAAATTTTTGGTAAAAATGTTGGCAGGCAGATTAATTCCATTATCCATTTTCCGAATTCTGGAGACATTGCATGTTGAGTGGTGGAACTCAACGCCGCGCTTTGGCCCTTTAATTTTCAAATAAGAACAAGACATATTGATTGCATTTGTTTTTCTTTTGTAGATAGTACGACGAATGAACAATGTACCTAATTTCAATAGGCCATTTTTAAGTGTGATAAAAAATTTGAGTAATGAGATTTCCTCTAGTTCAAATGTGTCTACTTTACTTATTTACAAAATGTACAAAATGCAAAATGTAACAAAAAATATTTCAGTTTTTTTATAGATATTCCAATTTATACATGTATATAAAAATAGTTTTTTTCTTTAAATACAATTTAAAATTTATTTAAATATTCATCATAAACTATTATAAATTATAAGAATTGAAATGCGATACAATTATGTATATAAAGTAAAACGCGGCGGTACGAAATGTCGGGGTGAGATGAACACAGCGCCCTTGGGAGTTAACTGGTTTTCTCACCACGTTTAATGGAATTGAGCGTTCGCTTTGTAAAAAAAAATCTGTTAAAGTATATTTATAATTGTTACATTTATAATATCTATCGGTGTGTCTTAACACTAGGTTCTCTCTGCCTACCCTGCTTATAATATTATAGCTTTTTGAGAAAATAGGGTATAATGTAAATTTTTAGTAAGGGGAACCTTGAGTTGTTCATCTACTCTGTTCAATTTATTATATAATAATTTATTATATGCATTGTAGGTGGCCTATAGTCAGCATAATTCCATATGTATATTTTATGGTTAATTATTCATTTTATTTTTCAAAAGAGAATTTAATAAAGCTAAGTTATTTCAATCTCAGTCCGAGTAAAGATTTGATCTTTCAAATACACTGAACGGCGAGTATGTACGCAGTATAATATAATACTGTACATTAAATAATATTCAACACATAAATTCTAAAATCTAAATTGAAGGTAAATAAATATCAGATAAGTTTGTACAACTTGGCTTCTGTGAAGACATCTGGTATGTATTACATAAAAAATCAATAAATTCAACTCATGTCAATCAAGGTTATGTTATACAATATCTAAGGCATTTCAGATATCTTTGGCATAACAGTGTAGAATTATAGAATCTTAGGTTCAAAATATTACATTTAAAAAATATATTTTATTCCGATATTAAAAAAAAAATCAAAATATATTTTAGAGAAGTTTCTAGACCTTTATAAACGAATTGAAGAAATTGTGAAAATCAAGTAGTACAAATAAAAAATATATTCTACGACATGCAGACGACGCGCGAATGGCACTCGTTTTACACACGCACACAGGTTTATACCTAGTGACGTAACAAAATGAGTTACAAATATGTACGCTTCAATTATAACAATATCAAAGGGAGATAAGTGTTATCATTAATTACTTCACTACTGACATTTTTATATAAATATTGTATTCAATATATTCGTATATGTATCATATACCATATTAGGAAGAAGAAAACTAATTTTCAGACATTCCGTTCCCGACACACCGCTTAATTATCGAGACATTGCGTGTTGAGAAACAATTTTACCGTAAAATATTAATTTTGATAAATAACATTAGAGTGTTCTCCATTATAAGCAAATAATATAATAAAAACAACTATTCGCGAAAAGGAGATGTTTCATTTAGTACATATTAAAAACAAGTATAAATATGAAAATTTTCCCTCTTTTCTATATGGCTGTTATACTTTTTCCCCATGTACACTTATACCATAGTAGAGACTTATAGTAGAGAAAGCTAGAGTGCAGACACTCTGTATTTTCAGTTTTTAAAACAAATTAATGTTATTTGTGTTAAAAAAATATATACAGTAGTTTTTTTAGGTTTATATAGTATCTCATATATAGCAGGGTAGGCAGAAGGAACCCAGTATTAAAACTCCCCACATTTTACCCCCCATTATTCCTCACTTTAAAAGAAATATATATAAAAATTAATAATAATATAAAATGAATAATATATATACATATAAATAACGTAAAAAGTATTGCTATAAGTATTACATAATACATTTATCAAAATCTTCTTAATCAAAAGACAATTAGAATAACAATAAGAATTCATAAAGTTTGCAAGGATCGCTTCACCAAGAGATGTACTGTCTCTAGCAGAAAATAGAAAACATAGAGTCCACACTCCCTACCTATCCTGCACAGTATTAAACATAAAAACAATTATATAACACATGTATATATATATATATATATATATATATATATATATATATATATATAT
>JBAIZZ010000379.1:153813-239756 GCA_037355905.1 Heliconius aoede
TATATATATATATATATATATATATATATATATATATATATATATATCAAGTCAACACAGTTGCCATTTTATTTGCAATACCGAGGTCGAGGCTCGCGCGGACAATTCAAGTTGAAGGACAGCAATCGGCATATCCACGGAAAAACGCTCTATTCGATATTTTAATAAGCGTATAGAAATATCATGTTCCAAAAATACACGTTTCTGTTTTGAGTTTTAGTGGAAAATATCCTGCACTTTAGTTTAGACTCAGGACGTTAAGGAAAATTACGTTAAATGTGTTTAGTTTTAGCACTAATTTAGTGTATTTCAAATAGTCATATTATGAAAATAAAAAAAAATCATATATAATAAAAATCAATAATAAAATAAAATTATATTATAATATGCTGTATACTACAAAATACTGTTGAAAATATGCGTTAAAAAATTAAATTGTTAATGGTATGATGTAAGAAAACATCTAAAAAGTGACGATTTTGTTCAAAGCAATAAAATGTATAACTAAATGGTTTTTGTTAATTTAATTCACCTTTACAATATCACAAGTGTTTTTATTTTATTTAAAAATCAAATGCACAATATTTCATCATATTAATATATAAGGATAAGCTTTTAAGTTTTTGGATTTCCCTTTTGTAGAGGTCTACATCACTACTAACGATGACGCGTCATTATCAGTCACGTTTTTACTTGCGTTATTTTTGTTAATTTTATAATCTATTATTTTGCCGATTTTACTAGAAAATATTATATATATTGTGATTGTAGTTTCTTGAATATAATAAATTTAGCACATAGATTTAAAGCAAAAATAATGTAAAAAAAAACACTTCCACCCTTTCTCTTTTCGACTTAATTCAAAAGGTGAGCGAGCGAATACAAAGATATCACTTTTGCCCCAGTGGAAGCGGACCTGCAACCACGGCGGTTATGGTCAGGCGACTACTGCGCCACGAGGGTCTGATGAAACAATTTCAATTATAATATTTTTGCATATATTACCGTTGTGAGATTAGATATTACGGCACTGTCATTAATTTAGGTAAACATAAGTCTTCTCTTTAAGAGAAAATTATAACTTAATATTTAATTTTTATATTTTACTTATAATTATAAAGTAGATATTAATTGAAACCGAGCAATATATTAAGAGGCTATCGCTTAGCTGTCCGGTCACGAACAAACGATGCAGAAAAAAAAAATTCTTGAAACAACGCGCATCGCAGCGACACCTCTATTTGGAATACGTAGCTATTTCCTTCTTCCGATCTTCAACATTTATAATATATTCGTAATCTCACCAAATATATATTATATATATATACATATTAATATTTTTTTATATAGCAGGGTGGGCAGGGGGAACCTGGGAAGACCGTTAAAACACTCCGTGCCCAATTTACCGGTCAATTCTGGTGGCATAACGTGTTAAAGAGTGACTGAACTCAACGCTGTGCTTCGCCTCGAGAACAGAGCAAATGAATAAAATATTCAATATTTCTTATCCTCAAGTGGGAACAACCTGTCGCTTCTACAGTCACATACATGCTTGTTAACCTGCGTCACGACTGGGGTAAATATTTATTACAACATAAAAATAATAATTATAAACTTAGTTCAATATCTATATATTTTTATTTCCCGATCGATACCGAAAAAGCACAGTTACTATTAGATATGCGGACAATGTTAGAATAAAAATCTTTTGCTAATACAGATAAGCTAAAAATTTAAATAAAATGTATCGGACTAATTTAGTTCGTTATCTGGAGCATAGTTCCTTATCACTTGACGTTTAAGAGCTGGCCGCAATCGAGCTATATACTAATAGAGACGAATAAAAAAACTAAGTCAACAGATTTGCTTTAAAACAAAATGAATATTTAAAATCAAAACTTTGTGCAGAGATCATCATCATCAAAAATAAAAAAAAATGATGTAAATATAATCTGTACAGATTCTCAACAAGTAATAAAATATAATAGTGATGTGCTTCAAATGAATAATTCAATATGAGCGAACGCCCTCGTGTGTAATACATCATGTATAGTGTAATATTGAAGTAATCAAGTTCATTTGTAGTGAAAACGTCCGAGAGTACAGTACGCTCAACAAGTCATGGTCGCTATGAAGTAACGTTTTCTGATCTTTACGCATTATTCCCTCGAAAAGAAAGTAAGGAAAATCTTAAAATCAAGTTTGCATAGGCAACTTTGTTCAAGGTGGCCACAACTAGTCAAGCATACTGTAGCATAACTTTAAATAATAAAACAATCATACAATAATGTAAGGCGGGTACGATATCTGTTTTCAACGACAATTTAGTTATTTGCGCATTTGCTTGGTGTGCTTCTGTAACATATTTATATTTTAAAACAAAATTTCAGTTAATTTTCTTAATTTATTTGTTCGTCAAAATTTAATAAAGAATAATATATATAAAATAATTAAAATATATTAATTAATATATATTATTATAATTCTTTTAATTGGCTTTACCGAGAACAATTATAAATCTACCTTAAATAATTTAACAAACATAAAAATAATATATATGAGAATTCAATTAAAATAATAATGGTTACACATTAAAAAAAAATAGTTTCAAACTGTATCTCGTATATCACCGTACCACGCCCAAATATCAAAACAGCGTGTTAAGTGACGGAACCCAACGCCGCGGTTTACCAGAGTGGAGAAATGAAAGTCTATTGTTATCCCGAGTGGGAATCGAATCCGTAACCCGCAATCGTACTGAAAGGCCTCATAAAAACAATGGCCACATATAAATGACACGTCATAAATAGAATGATTTAAACTAACTATCAATTACAAATATAATAAGAACATCATTTTAAATTACAATACCCGGACTATTTAAGAATGCCTTCAATTGTCTGATCATATGTAGGTACTTGCATATTCTTGTTACGGTTTTCCTTAATTTCACGCTTGCCTACATATAGCAGAGAAGACAAAGACGTAGTGTTCAGATTTTCCATTTTTCGCTGTCTTCCATTTTCGAAAAATTACGGGTAAAATGGCGTATCTCAACACCACACAAGATCTGTTGTACCAAATATTGTATTTATATTGTATTTATTTTAAATTATCAATAATACCCGTTGAATTGTTTATTAGCTCGTGCTTTTTGTCAAGTGAACTGCAAGAAGACGTTACAAACAAGATTTACTGATAAATTAGAGTAGATAGTGTCAATTCATATTAATATATATATTGTAAGTATGTAATTTATTTTTTAATTAAATTTACATATAAAATATAACAATAAAGCTAATATATGTACGCGTTCCCCTTTTACTTATAAAGAATCATAATTATATATAACCCTATAAACGCTTACATATTATGTACACTCTACCACCATGTGTAATACGACGGTATGGATACCATGAATTAAACCATGACATTATCGCTCCTCTACTTAGCACAAATTAAAATGTAACTGTTGAAAAATACAATAAATGTAAAGTTTTTAAAATATATAAATCATAATGTGTTTTATAATTAAGAAAAATCACACAAATGTTAAATGAGGACAAGGGTGTGGCTTTCGATTCCCACTCGAGGAAGTGATATATTTATTTAAATTAATATTTCCATTTGTTCGCTCTAGTGTCTAGGCAAAGCGCGGCGTTGAATTCTGTCACGCAACACACTATGCCGGCAGAAAGTAGGGAACGGAGTATTTAAACATTAGGTTCCTTGCTGTCTTTAAAAATAATAAATTTGTGTTGTCTCACTTATAGTGATAAGAAAGAACTCAATTATACCCGTATATGTGTAGGTATACAGATGGCACTGATGTTACTTATAAAACATACACCTAATACATAACTTAGGAATAATCGTTATTTTATACTATTGTTCCGTTATCTATTTAACGAACGCGATAAAAAAAAAATTGTACTGGACAAGATAACGGCGCGTGGGGTTGGAAATACCAAAGCAGATTACGATACGGGTTAAAATTATCAATTTAGTATAGCAATAACAATATGTGAACCATGAGAAGGTAAACAATTATTCGATAACATTATTTAATCGTATAATTTTACTATTTGTCGTGTTTCTAACGTATGTAAAGCCCAAAATAGCTAGACTGCTATATAATATATAAATTACTTCAACCGCGAATAGAAACTACAAACATTCTATGTGCTATAATCTATCTGCCAACCGCACTAAGATAGCGTGGGATAATTTATATGTAACTCTTTATATATTATATATAAAAGTTTTCATGCGGTATTACAATTATTAAGTATAAGTAATATTAATTAGCGTTGACGGTGGGAAATCTTAGTTTTTTACTTCTAGAATTATGAAAATTATCAGTTCTGTTTGTAAATAAAAAATTAAGTATAGATAAATAATATTAAAAAAAATTATATGCGGACTTGAGTTCGGCGGAAAGTGGCAAACATAATAAAGATAGGTCATAAAGTTATTTATAATGGATAAAATTATTGCTAGAAACACGCAGTTTAAGTATTAAGTAAGTATCATTAGTTTGTGTACACAAGTGACACTATTTATGTTATGTAAACATTCAATTATACATATCAAAAATACATAATGTACGTAACGCATTATTTATCTTATGCACGCTTTCACTCTCATTATTGAAATAGATAATAAAAACATATTATAATAGTAGCGCAGGGGCTCGAGTACATGAGTGAAACGGAGGTTGTGATTTCACAGCACAATTCCGCAAAGAGATAAGGGATTTCGAAGAAATTTTTCACGAAATAGGGTTAAATAGAATTTTTTAATTTTTTTGTCTTTGCCGGGGTTTAAATTTCTCATGACACGCGATATTGGCCGCGACCCGAAACCTACTACATTGTAATAACGCTATTAATATTCAAAATTGATAAATATTTTTGCAGCCGTCGAAGCTCAGGGACACAAGGGTGTGACTGTAACGCGACGATTGTGGATTCGATTCCCACTCGAGGAAATGAATTATTATCTTTTAATATTCACTACCAAGGCAGAAGCCCGACTTTCAACACGCAATGCCTACAAAAATGTTATATATCGGTTACTTTTTACGTAGGCAGGGTCGGAATTGTATAGCCGTTATCACATGTAAATAAATCTATATATAACTCAAGATACGAAATCAATTGAATATTTATTAGCGCTTGACAGTTTTATACAGATAACGAATTAAAGTCGCTTCCTCAGCTTGTCAATTTATTTTAAAGTTTTGATTTTGACAATATTAATATTAAGCTTTGCAAAATTGTAATAGATAAAAAATTTATAATTAATTCTCAGAAATATAATATTGTGAATTTCGTGTCGAAATTCGATGTTTTAGCCTCACAGCAGGTTAAGCAAAGGGACCCACGCTCTATGTTCCCCACTTTTAAGTGATGGAACTCAACTCTACATTTCGTTTCCTACTAGTAATATATTTTCTCATATAAATACCATTTACTTATTATATTAGTTTGCATAATTGGATTTGAGGCCGCCATTGTAGGTTTGATTCTCACGGGAGTACATGAATTATTTTTCTTAAAAAAAAATATTCGCCATCGACAACATCTACACTAAAAATACTATAATTTGTCATCAAATAATCGAACCCGTAATCTTTTTTTTATAATTAATTTATTGTCATAATTAATAATAGAAGAACTGACCACCGCAACGACTGTCCATGAATACGACAGTCAAGAGTTGCGTGCGACTACAGCACTAATCAAGTTGGGAGTTGGAGTCATGAATACTGTATCGATTTATCGCTCGTTTGTGCGCAATATTTTGTTTTAAATTTGATTCAGAGCAATTTCTTTGATAAAACATTTTTTATTCAAAATACACTAATAAAGTGAAATACTCTTTATTGTTAACCGAATAATTAATTACAAAAACTGTTTACAATGATACATGAAAAAGCAGAATTCCATGTAACTTACTGTACTGTACCTGCTTTCATAGTTACACATGTCTTAGTTATTTTAATATAACTGTAGAATAATAACAATATATTTAACACTCTATATGCACCACTTCCGGGCCACTTTAGAGATATTTATATAAATGTAGCATAAAACTAACGCCGCATTTTGTGTAATAAAAAATTAACTTTCAAATATAAGCCTTCCCCGATTTCGGATTGAACCTACAGTCATAATATATTAAGTCATACAATGTGCCGAGAAAACGTTGGTTAGAATATGTTTAATTATCGAATATTAAGAATGACTAACAATGTATTGAAAGATTTACTTCTCAGAAATCTCTTCTATAACAATACAATGCTCAGGTGTTCAGATTTCTTCTTTATCATACACCTATATATGTAGTATGTAGTTTAATATTATATTTTTTGTTGCTGATAAAAAAAAATATAAATAATGTAATGTTAATTTTTTGTTCGTATAAGAGTACATAACTAAGAATGTAAATAAAAGATACCTATCTATTCTAGTGATATAATTAAACGTCGTGCCATAGCAGCACATCTCTACCTCAGGATGGTGTTAAAGAAAGTAAATAAATAAAAGAACTTCAGTTTCGTATCGAAAATTCGGAACCACCCTACGCTAGTTATATTATAACTTATTTTTGTTTCCAAAAGGCACAGGTTTGAGTCTCGCTACGTCCAAATATTTTACACGATTTTCAATATTTTTCTCTTGAAAACCTTAAAACTTTTATAAAGCTCATAATTTTATTACATTGTTAAGTCAAAATATCGAGTGAGCTTCGAATGTAACATTTGACCTTCCCCCCCTTACACGTGTAAAATAAAATAAGCGAGCACGTGCCCGCTGCACAGTGCTTTCACGAGAAGGGTGGTGAAATGCAAAGGAATATTTTTATGAAAAAATATTTTAATTAGGAAATGCCTTCTGATTTTCACGGAAAATCTGAAGTGCCTTAATGAAAACGAAGTGTCTTAACACTAGTTTTCCAGGTAACCTCTGATTACCCTGCTACATACAGCGTGAAGTTAAAAAAAAGTTTAATTTGTAATATTTTTTTTTTATTAATGATACAAATATTTTTTTAATGACATTCCTTATATCATCATTTTGTAGCATAATATTGAAGTAGCTACTTATTATCTAATACAGCATATAAAGATCTACGTTCCATCTAATTCATCCTCCCTAGTGGAAATCGAACCGACAATCGTACTGAGGGCTTGTTGAATATTTATTGAACACTATATATTTAATAAATATACATATATTCATATACGAACAACTATCTCGCGCTACATCAGAACGTCCAAACCAAATTAGGTTAGATTGACCGACGAGGCGTTAACCACCAACGCTTAGTAGTTGCGACGATAATCGTTCACGGGACTATCTATACGAAATTAACATTTCAAATAAAAAATACTCAAAAATAACGTTAACATTTGTCGTGGCGCAGTGGCACAAGGGTGTTACTGTAAGGCGACGGTTGTGGGTTCGATCCCCGCCCGAAGAAATGAAATATTTATTTACAGTTATATTTTCATTTCTTAGCTCTGGTGTCGAGGCATATTTTATTCTTAATAAATTCGAGACTCTAGTAAATTAAATGAGTAAAAAGCAAATCAAATTAATAATAGTGTTTTAAAGCCTCGAGAGGACAAAAATCAAATTTTAAATTTGGGGAGTTCTTTTTATGTAAAAAAAGTTTACATAAAAAAGAACTCCCCAAAAAAAATTAAAATATTCTCTTTATGACCAACCAAAAGTTAATTTTATTTTGTTATAGAAATTAATTACAAGAGAATTTTAATTATATAATTTTAAATACACTCTCCATCCTCTTTTGGAGGCATATGCAAACAAACCATACTTGTCAAATCCTACAATGTAAAATGATATACCCATGGTGGCTCTAATGAGTACCATAGACCAAATTATCCGCGGATTAAATACTTAAGAGTATGTACCTACTACTACCTACCTGTAAAGCCATCAAAAGGGAATTACGTTGAGGGATAGTTAATATTCCTTTGTAAAGAAAGATGTACCATAATGAAGCGCGGTCGTTTTTTGTGTGACTACAGTATGTGATAATTGTGAGGACGATTTCCATTCTGAGGAATAAATACCGGTGATGGAAATGGATGTCTTGTTAGACAGTACAGACTCAGACATTAATGTATCGAATTCCGCCAAATAGTGGGAACAGTGTCTTGACTCTATCTTCTCTCCCTACACTGCTATACATACGCAGAGAAACGTGTAGCTCTAATTATAATAATATCATATTGTCTTTGCAGATATAAATTATCAAGGAGCGAAACGTACCGTGTTAATATATATTCTAATTTATATGACCTCTCGACCCTTCTCCAACTTTCTTCGGTTTGTTCAATTGTTAATTTAATTTAAGGAAATATATATATCCCGTGGCCATGAATAACGCTGTTTAATTAATACATTTTAAAATCGTATAATACAGTAGCCATCATAAGTCGTATTTTAATGGAGAAAAAAAAAACGTAGAAAATATTAATAAAGGGACACTAATCTTCGCATTTTCATGTAGTTAAATATGAGTCCATAAGAAATATCTAGTTGAATAGCAGTCACACGTTTACAGCTACTATGCTCTATGGCGAAGGAGAGTACTAACAAGGCCTTTCATTAAAGCCTTTGAGAACATCGACTAAGGGTCAAAAGACATTTGTATATCTACAAAAACACTATATTTTTATAAAATTATGCTGCATCCCGCGCACAGCAATATAGGCAGAGAGAATCTCGTGTTAAGACACTCCGTTCCCATATTTTCCACCGAGTTCTGGATTCATTGTATGGCGGAACTCAACGGCACGCTTTGCCTGTTGAGGCAAAGCGTGGTGTAGTATTTAATTTCCTAGAGTGAAAAGCGAACCCAAATCTGTCGTGTCTGCAGTCACACGCTTATATAAAAAGTAAGGCTAAATTATGTTAAATTAAACATATCGAAGTAACTCTCTGTACAAATGGTCAGAGCTACATCGGGAATTATGTGTCATGTGAAAAACCTGTTCTTTTTTTGCATCACGCTGTATCCCGCACACAACTAGGTAGGCAAAGGAAAAGGGCCTTATGCTGAGAGAATCCGTCCAATTCTGAAGGCATTGCGTGTTGAGTTGCTGAACTCAACGCCGCACATTGCCTCGTATCTAGAGCTGGGAAGTGAAAATATTAAACATTTAATTTCCTCCAGTGGGACTTGAACAGTCTTACGCGCTTACAGTCTCACCTCTATGCCCCTCTCTTATTGATTGACCACGAAGGTAAGAACTTGGGTAAAATCTATTTAGCTATAATAATAAAATGGATACGTTATAAGGAAGGAGGAGAATAATTCAAATTCCCTAGACGAGCAAAACGCAAGGGGCCGACGATGCATTCATGTAATGCGAGTGGAACCACAAACTAATTACTAATATCTGCTGTTACGCAATAATACTAATTTGACAGCTCCTCAGAATTATGAATAAGGTTTATATTGGTATTTAACAAGATAGTAGTAGAAGTACATTTAGATATGGATATTTAATTACTCATTTATTTATTCTTATTTTTAAATTAACTTTATTACGGATATACCAGGGAAAGCAGCGGGATCCGCACCGTCCAATTTTTGAGATAGAAGAGTGGTGGAGTTAAACCCCGCACTTTAGATTGTTAGTTGTTAATAGAGCCAAGGAAAGAAAAAATCCAAATCGAAATGGAATCTACAAACGTAGTTTTAACTATGAGACTCTGTGCCATGAGACCTTCATATATAATAATTTAATTAAAATTTTAATATACAACTTAATATAGTATGGAAACATAAATTTAAAATTTACCTTACATTCGTGTCGTAAGTAATTATTAAACGTATTTAACGGTGTAGAGTACCTACTGTAACTACTTTTAATTCGTATCAAAGGTGAACACTGTTCTTTTTCTTATACGGTAAATTCACTATTTCCCCATATTTTATGGTTTTTTCGTCCTTATAAATGTATATGTAAATAAAATATCAATGAATTACTAAAAAACAAAAAGAAATCGATTTGAATCAATTAAATCAATAAATTTTGAGACATATTTTAAACGATAGATTAGACAGATTAATGACATTGACATTTTGTCTAATGATTTTTCGTTCCTTTCGATGCACTTTGGAGTGATTTTTCCCTGTGTTTGATATTGTCAACGTCTACTGCTTTTTCACGGCATTTTTTCGCAATAATCATCTATTTTATAGTGGTTGGCTGTACTGTAGATAAACTTCACTTTTACCAAATCTCTAATAATACAGCTCTCAGATTGCCAAAACTGACAGAATTTTCCTCCTTTCAACTGCGTTATATTTATCATATATTATAAGGTGCATTTTTATTCATAATAAAAATAATAATTTATATTAACACAACTATATTGACTTTACAAAAAAAAAACAAAATGAAAAATAAAATAAGAAAAATAGAGTGTATCTACATAATATATTTTTTAATTTAAACTTTATGGTTGACTGCTGATTACTTTAAAGTATAGATTCGGTTTAGCCAATTTAATTTTAAACACATATATTGAGGAAAATCTTTATCACAAGTTGATACGTATGTAGGTAAATATATTTACATTAGAAGTAGAGGCCATCGTGGGCCTTTGATAATAATAGTATATTATCATTACGACTGACGGTAAATGCAACGGTTGTGGGTTCGATTCCCACTAGAGCTAATGAATTATTTCCTTTGTCCTTCTTAGTATAGATACTGAATGTACTAAAAATTACATTTCAATTGGTATTGATAATTACGTTTTCTTCCTTTTTTTTTTTTTTTTTTTTTTATGGGAGAGGACAAGGCAAACGAGCGTTCGGGTCACCTGATGGTAAGTGATCACCGCCGCCCACGACCCCGTGCAACACCAGAGGAGCCACAGGTGCGTTGCCAGCCTTTAAGGTGAAGATGAAGGGCACCGGGGCCCGGCATTACCTAATGCGAAACGCAGTGGCAAGAGCCACTACTTCACGCCGGTTTTGAATGTCGGGGGTGGTATTAAATCCGGTCGAGTCTGCCCATGCGTGTTGCCATTACTGGCGACGTGACTCTACCACACGTACTTTAGTCGCCTCTTACGACACCGACAGTACCAGGGTGATCCTATTCTAAGCCGGGACCACACGGCTGCCTTTTTTTTGCAGACTGTAAATATTATCTAGTTTATTGGAATGCTGGACTTCGAAAACTAGTTTTTATTAGAGATACTCCTTTTTTACTATTAATTGAGGATCCCTCACCTGTTGCTATTTATCTATAATGATTGTTTTTACCCTTTTTCCAACGCAAAATACCCATACCAGATTGTAAAATAGTAACAACGTTCCATAACAAATACGTTCCATAACAAATATTTACAAAAAAACTTTTGTAAATATTACGCAGCTGTGTTTTTTTTAATTATCTGATTCTATATAATTTTTAAGCATCATTAGTAATTAAAGAAATGAGGAGAGTGACGTAATAATCATTATTTTCTCCATTTAATGATTTACAAGACTTTCACAATTATATATATTTTTAGCACACAGCAGAGTAGCTAGAGGGAACAATGCGTTGCGTGGTGGAGCTGTGGAACTAAACGCCGCACTTTGCCTCCTTACCAGAACGAGGACACACTTGTGCGACTGTTAACTCACAAAAATTGGTGGTTGATGATATACTAATTCCAACTTTTAATACGAGGGTGTAGAAGTATTTTAACTCTGCAAATATTATTAGTACCACCGTTGCGCAATTGATATACAATCAGGAAGACCCACCGCGCTAACTGGCTTTAAATAATATGAGAGGAATTTATATTCTATACTATAAATATGTTCAAATATTTTTCCAGTCTCGTTAAATAAATTATTGAATATTTTACATAAAGTTGAAAAAAAGCATCTTCACACCTTTCTCCGCATGATAGAGTAGACAGTGGGACTTAGTGTTAAGACACTACGTTCCCCACAATCCAATTTTTCA
Organism: Heliconius aoede; assembly: GCA_037355905.1. NCBI lineage: Eukaryota > Metazoa > Arthropoda > Insecta > Lepidoptera > Nymphalidae > Heliconius > Heliconius aoede. The sequence goes on from JBAIZZ010000379.1 coordinate 165,827, forward strand.
AGACATTGTATATTGAGTGTTGGTAGTCGACGCTTCGTCTCCTTACAGAAGGAAATAGAAATAAATAATTCGTTTAGTCAGGCGATGTGTAGCTGCACCACGACGGAATCTTATAATAATTAAGCAAACGGACATATAAATTATATAAGAAAACGTTGTGAGAATGAAATATTAAAAAAAAAACATCCAAATAAAGTTACAGGCGGCTCATATTAGATATAAAATATATATAATTGCTAAATGAATCATTATAACTACTGATGACGTGGCCTCGTGTTATAGGGTGAAGCGAAAGACTTGCAAAGACAATTGCTAGTTCCAGTTTAAATCGATTTGTTAACTTTTTAAATTATCTTTTACTGTAATTTTTGTATGCAATCTGTATTCTGATTACTATCTGTGTTCTATTTCTAATTATTACAAATAAATAAAACATACTATTAACACTAGGTTCCATCTGCCTACCATGTTACATGTGATATACCGAATTTTGACAAAATTTTATAGAAATACAACTTTAAATTTAGATATATAACTATGTATACACTAAAGTAAAAAATAATTCCAACAGCATATAAAGCAACAAGTGATCCTTATTAAAGAAAAATAATCGACCAAGCAAGCATTTCCTCAGCATGCTGCAAGAAGTGGTGCTCAATAAGACATGATTAATATGACCTACTTCTCATCTTTCTAAGTTTAAGTAAAAAAAATCATAGAGTATTTTTGTCTATTTATTTTCAAGGAATATTATTTAAGTGTTTTGTGAATGTATTTTGATTTTAAACATGGGAACTAAATGTTAAGACACTCCGTTGTAATTAAAACACTCGTTCCCCACTTTCCACAAAGTTCTGGAGGCGAGTTCGGGGTTACGGAATCGAACGATTCCCAAACGAGAGAGGAATAAATTAGTATCATTTTCTCTCTTTGTTAACTCGAAAATTGAGTGGGACGTAGAGAACAGATTGTCCTTACAGATTTCATTTACTATACTTTCTATCCTGCCATATTAGGGATACACCGCGAGGCTAATAAATTTTTTTACACAGATTGAATGGTGAAAAAAAAAATCAAAGTTAGCTAACTACGCCAATAGTATACAACAGATATAGGTTTCCAATTTAAGCGTAACGTTACTTTAATAAGTGAAAATACATTGCAAATCCAGGTTCGAATCCAACTGGTTTTTATTGAACTTAGTTTTTAATACTTGTATTATAATTATTTTCTATTTTAATATAAATAAATAATATACTTATCTTTTTTGTAAAAATAATATGCCATAATGTTGATAATATTCTGACAAATATATGCAATAACTTTAATTATATATTAAATATATTTAAGAATAGATAAATTCTTCTCACCAACCAAAGTAAACAGAAATATAAAATTTCATTTTATGGTAAGTTAGTCACTATTAAACAATGGTAAAACACTTTTTGCTTCAGATATAACATAAATAATTAAATTATTACACATAAAAAATAAAATAACCTTCGCGGCTAGATTTAAAAATGTGATAGCTCGATTTACGTTTCTCATAATTTGAAATTTATTTTAATACATTAATGATATAATGTATGTATAAAATAAATAACAAGAAAAATTAGTTAATGCTTTGAGTGATTAAAGCGTAGAATATTCGAGATGTTTTCTGTAATGAAAAGGAATATTCTAGAAAATATATATTAACTTTATTATAACGTGCGTATTTATTGGATTTAATATATACTTATTTATGAACAGTTGCGAGTATCACCTTTCGATGGAAGCAATGTGACCTGTTTTTCCTTATTTAAAACTTTATTGCGACTATTTTTATAAATACAAAAAAAAACACATTTCTTGATAAAAATCTTTTAAAGTTACTCGTTTTTCATGCTAATTAAATGTAATAGTCATATTATAAATACGTACCCATTTTATAACAAAAACAACGTATCCTTAGTTCAACAACTTCAAGACTAGTTTCGAATTAACGAGTATAGCGTATTCACGTACTAAAATAAAATAAAAAAAAAAGATACGAGTATCAACGAATACTAGAATTCAACATAAAATATAAATTACAATTTATAATGCTATCAATTTAAATTAAATGAACGCAAAATAGCTTTATCTGCGTTAGTTAACGACACTGTCTAATTAAATACTGTTCAGAACGCGGACCATCTGATCAAGCACAAAACATAACGTAGCAACAAAGGAAGTTAATAATAAAAGTGAAAACATCTCACAATATTATTTACTTTAACTCATAAAATTATAGATATTATTTAAAATCTTTTTGTCATAACAACAATTAATAACACAAATTTAACACATTTCCCGCCAAAAAAACACACAACTGCCACAGATCATATAAAATTTCAACACGTTCGAATATTTGTAGTGGATATTTTTGTATTTAAAAATTAAAAATCTGTAAAACACGGTATTGACGGACGAAGTGAGTTCGTCGAATGAGGTTTCGCCGCATTCGCGTTGATCGAAGTAACTTCGTGAGATATAAATAGATTAAAAAACCGTGTCATCACAAAATAAGGTTTTATATAAATTACTATTTTATATTTTTGAATTTTTTTACTATACTATTTATTATTTTAAAGTAAAAAAGATACAATGACGAGAGTAATACAAAATATATTTAATTAAATTATATTCCACATGCTAATATTTTGATTTAGAATAAATACTCTGGCTGTATATTATTTATTTTTATTTGCATATCATGTTTCTCTTGTTTGTGATGTGAAATGTTTGCAATTTAGCCAACAGGAACTTAAATTAATTTATTTTGTATAATATATGTTTATTAAAAAACCTTGATAGCATTCAATATAAGAACATTATCAGAAAATGTTTTAATAAGTTGAGCTCTTAATTAGCCAAGAAAAAGTCAAGAGTTTTTATTTCCAGTCTGCAATTACAACTTCACTCCCGGTTTATTTTTCCACTTCCTTTATAAAATAACTAAGAAAAATTAGGTATAAATAAAATATACATTTATATAATATCTTTTTGATATGCTTCTCATCTCCAATAGAGCGAAGAAATGAATATTATTAATAAATAATAATTCAGAAAATGAAAACCATTTAGAATATAATCCTGTCGCCTAGGTCAGAGTGAATATCATACCCATAATTTTCGCTTTTACAGTCAGAAACTGAGGCATTGTGCCACAACGACACCAATTTATTATAAATGCAGGTAAATACATTTTTATTTTACTTCATTTTCTTTATATCAGTTTACGTAACTGAAATGTTACAAGCCATTCGACGTATAAAACTAAAAACAGAAACCCAAAAAACTTCAATTGAATTACGATATCTTAAGTTATAAGAATCTTAAAAAGTAAAGTATTTTTTGAAACTGGTTTTAAAAACACAGTTTTCATACCAGATGAATTTACACAACTATACAATAAGTAAAATATAAATTTAATGTGAGTTTAATACTAATTGATGCCAAATGCTAGAAGTTTTACCTTAAAACATTATTTAAATTATTAACCCTACTGTAGAATAGTGTGTAAGATAAATTTAAATCTTAGATAATAGGTTTTATTTTAATATATCTATGGTTAGTAATTTTGTTAATAAATATTAAATTAATATTTTATGATTATGCTGAAATTTGAAGCTTACGCATGGTGAAAGACAAAAAATAAAGATTTATTATATCTATTGTATATTTAAGTTATAAACATAATAAATACCAATTTTAATTACATAAGTATTTGTCTTACTTTATTTAAAGAAACACAAAGGGCACCTATGTGTCACATATCCCGTACAGTTTACGAGTTACGACACTTAAGTAAACCTTCCTAACGATCTAAAGAAACATTATATTGTGTATAATAAATAAAAATATTTGCCGTTTTCAATTACCTATCGTTTATTTGAAAAAAAAACGAATGAAGTTTTAAATTTATTACTATACCATAACCCTTGATATTTAAAATATTAAATTAAATAATTATATTTCATTTATTTGCTGCAAATTAACAAGATACTTAAAAACCTGTCTTTAAATAATAATTATTTATTTATAACAATCATAATTAAAACACAAATCTAGAGATAAAGTAATAATTTAAATTTTATTTACACTTAAATTTCTTGGCAGTATACAATATGATCATAGCTTTACAGTCCCCCTAGAATCATTACAGAGCTATGTACGTAGATAAGTTAAACAAAAAGCTAAATAACGTCCTAACAAGTATATATTTCTTTCGATTCTTTTTAAAAAAAAATGCCGCGCATATTTATTGCAATTCGATCACAAATGTGTAAAAAGTAAAAAGATAACATTCTAGTTTGATACTCATACTCGTTACTTGTATAGCGAAGCGAGAGGCGAGAGGCAAGCGGCGCGCGGCTACGCGCAACGCCGCACGTTCATTGCGTTGATTTGTGACTCAGCGGTTGAGTGAACAAATATTTTTAAATAAAAAACATTTCTTAATATATATATAACTACATAAAATTATAATTTAAATAAATAAAAGTTAATGTAAAATAATAATAATGACGATGGCTGTTATTGAAAGAAATAATTTAAAAATTTTATTTGAGAGTTTTCAAGGTTTCAATTAAATACTATGTAGGCATGTAAACGTCTAGCAAGTTTATGTCTTAATTAATTTTATGTTACTGTAATATTTTTACAAAGTTTTAGAATAAATAATAATAATAACGTTTAATATATTTTTACTTAACGTTGTGTTGTCTTTAATAAAATGTAAAATAAAGAGTTAACTATGTACTTACTTAATATGAAAAATAATACGAATTAACGCAAATATTTTGAATAAAATCATAAATGTCTACGTATAATTAATTCTGGCAGTTTATTTTATACCATTCTAATATTTCATGTAAAAAAAAAATAACACGCTATAATGCGCGAGGCTAATATTAACAAAGTGACGACTTGCGGCCATTTTGTTGAACGTAATAACTAATAATATAACATGTAAGACGCAGTGCGTGCCACGCTTAATTAAATCAATACATTAAATATTGTAAACGGACATAACAAACTAAACGTATTTCAACAAAAACTAATATTTGAAAGTGACTACAAAGGAACAAGGAACGCAAACATTTAACCTAAACTATTTAATTTAATTAATATTTTTTTCAATATATAAGCAATTATATATCTACAATACAAAAGCAAATTATTATTATCAATTTTAACGTCGCTCTTGCAGCTTCGCAACAAACGAGACGAACAAGTGCGCGAATATTAATTTTAGTACCGCAATGGATGTTGCACATACATCGGTGGGTTCGCATAAATGTGATAACACTGAATTTAGTTTCGGGGCGTCAGTGTATAGACGTCGGCGGGCAAGTGGACGGACGGTATGGGCCGGCCCCTCGCGTCGATTGAGTCACGAACGCCGCACCGTATCCTACACTGCATTCTTCTACGATAATTCAAATGGCGGCATTTTCATTATTAATAATTTCCATTGCTGTATTACACTAGGTGTCTTCGACGAGTTGGGGATAATAAAAAGTAATGTATGGTTTAATGATAGTACGGTATGATATTTTAGTTTGCGTGGACGGTTGACGCGACACGTAGCTTGGTCGAGTTTTTGTAAGCACAGATTATTGATATGAAAAGTATTTGCGGTGATGAAACAACGTTGTCCCCGGGGATCACAATAAAATTATTTAAATTATATTTAACGTTTTATTCTCTTAAATTTAAATGCATGGCGAACAATAAGTTGGGAAAAGACGCGGGAATTTTTCCTTATTCGATAATTATCTTTGATACAGAGTTTGTTTTATAGTGGATACCTACCTATCTACCTTTAGTAATATTCACATGAAAAAACGTGAATTATTTAAGAAATATATTTTTTTAAACTTACGTAAGTCAAAGTACCTACAAATGACGATGATATTGCGCAATGTGCGATAGCAAAATACAAAAACAGAATTATATTAAACATACGCGCCTTGTGAGTTAAATTAATTATTGTAATGTTGCAATAGGTTAAATATAAATTATAAAGTAGCCATGTAATTACTCTCAACGCGGTCTTCGCCCGCAAATAGATTTAATTTTTTCTGTCCTTGAACAAAGATCTCTATTCTTTAAGCTGTTCTGTTAATTACTCGAAAACGACTGTATTATTTCGTTTACAGCAAAATATTAAATATTTAACGATAAATTAAAAAAACAATAATAAAAAAAATAACGGAGAAAAATTATTTATAATTAACATATTAACAGATAATATTTTACCATTGAAGGCAGTACGCAGTTTTGTCTTATGGCATTAATAATTACAAAAAAAAAAAACAAAAGAAATAACGTATTAAAACTGTTATATAAAATTAGATAGCCGCTCAAATATCATCTGCATACATAGATGACGTCACTGCAGATAGTGTACTTGAAAATAAATAAGTAGAATAACTTGAATAGTTGATAGTAAAAGCATAAAATATAGAGTCAAATTACATTAGCGGTGCAAGATGACGCCCAGTTGCGAAGCAAGGATATGTACACACAATGCGACGTGCCACATAGTGGAGAGTCGTCAGATTAATGGCGACCAACGCCGTTCACATACTATCATAAACAAACTAATTAGATATCCATATATATCAATTATAAAAATAAACGTACTGGTAATTACAACAAATAAAATGTGACGAAAATTAAAATACTCGCATCCAGCCGAAATAACCGTCGATGATAAATTTCCGCACGAGCGCGCCGTTTTCCGCGTAAAGTGGCAAAAGTGTATTTAATACAAAATGGCGGTGATAAATATTAGATAAACGACTAATATTGGCGCTGATATTTTAATGATAGTTCGAACCGGGTATATTTGAGGAACAAAGAGCATAATAACGCGAGGACCGCACGTCGACCGGTTGGCGGCGGACGGTGTACAATACGGCCGACGAGTCGTGGCCTAGCTGAACTTAGGTTTTAATAAACTTTCAGCGGAAAGTTCGACCAAAAGGAAAATTAGAACCAGTATAAATCTGAAAATCCAATATAAGCAGCCATATAGCTAATTTCAGAGCGGCCACAACTCGCCGACCGCACTGAACAGTAACCTACCGGCGGCCAGTCTCTCCGTCAGGCCGAGCGCGAGCCAGCCAGGCACCACGCTCTCGCAGACTTCCTCCCAACTTCTCGTTTTCTCCGCTCGGTCACCATAATTCATATGATTGGTGTCATACAGACAGGGCCGCTTCTGTACTTCGGACACGATCAACCCGCTTTTAATCCCGTCCCCGTCTCTATTGCGAACCATTGTTTATTTTATAAAAAGTTTGCGTGTATATTTAGTTGTAGGATTCGTATTCGCGGTCTGTGCGGTGCGCGGTGCACGTCCGAGCGCCCGCGTCGTACTGGCGGGCTGGGCGGTGCGGCCTGGGGTTCCGTGCGGCGCAACATGGCCGCCGCACGGAACGTATAGGTGTCAGCTCGTTGCGATATCTTCCTCGCGCTAATAAATAAATAAATAAGATGCATGTATCATTTATATTTTAATTTACGGGCTAACTCTGATAATATAAATATTAAGACACATCGATTCGAGAGGTATTTGGGCCTTTTATATATATACATTTAGTATATAATTAAAGCTAGAACAAAGTTACTACGTTAGTTATTATGACACGACTGTCTGGGAACTTGAATAAAAAACCGACGACGTTAGACAGAAACCTCCGCCGTCGACATTAATTTAATTCGTCCATTTCTCTCGATAGTTTACAAATAATTTTAGGTGCGTTTTTATTTTGCCCTTACGCAACAACACAATCAAAATGAGCGTAATCTAAACTGATAGCGCGGCGGCCGGCGACGTGCGGACGGCCGTTTAACAGAATAAGTATAGTATATAATACATAAAGTATAAACATATCGGGTGGCGTTACAAGTCAACTTTCATTTAATTTTAGCGCTCTAGAAAACCTAGGTGCCATTCGAGTTTTGCACTCGAATAATGGTTAGATCTGCGTGTATTTAAATTTCTTGTAAAGTGAATTATTTCAAGGATGTAAGGAACTGAGTGTCTTAAAAGTAGATTCTCAGTATCTACTCTGTTATATGATACAGTACACTGTATAGGATACAGCATGTAATGAAAAAAAATTGAAACGCCTTCAACAGTTCATTGTGCTGCACGTAACTGTACTCTTACAATAAAAGACACAATTATCTAAATTATATGGACAATATGTTTTGAAGCGTCTCAACAAACAAAGTAATAAACAAAAATTTTCAAATGAAAGCTTGTCATAAATAATCGGAATATACCAAAATTCCACAAGTGCCGGCGTTGTTTGGAAAGTTAAGTATTTTATTCATCTCAGGTAATTAGCTTAACGATCGTTAATGTAACGAGGCATATGCGTAAATTATATACCAAAGAAACCTCTTATACCAATAATACATTATAATGACCAGATAAATATTTAAACTACTACAATATATAAAAAAAAAACCTCCCCTTATTTAAACGAATGAGGAACTAAACATTTACCACGGGCGGGGCTCGAACTCGTGACCTCTGAGCTGTGACGCAGAACCAGTTGTGACTGCGCCAAATGATCATTAAACCTCCTCTAGATTACTTTCTTTGGAATGAATTTTATAGGACAATATTGAAATCTATTATGTGGTACCTATGTGTATATATATATATATACGAAAATAAATAGATGAAGCGGCGGCGTTTAATTCCGCTCTGGATGGATGAACAATGGAAAATAATGACTAAATTATGATATGCGAATATTATAAGAAACGTTCATTTGTAGTTTCATTCGTTTTACGGGATCAAGATAAAAGTTGTAGGGTTTCTGCTAAGTTCCATTACAAAGGGTTGTTTGGGTCACAAAGCGGCGTACAGTACCTGATGTTGAGAACCTGTTCTAATTGTTCAGTTATTTCTAATCTCGCCGCGTCGATTTTTGTTTCAACATTTTAACAATATAATATAATGGCTTTAACAAGAAATTCACAACAAAGACAAATTTAAGTAAGATAATGAATTCTTTTCACATATTTTTACAAAGAAAAAAAAATTAACACAAAACAATTGTAAAATTTTGTACCCGCACTACTATTTGTGACGTTAACTGCATTAGTTTATGTTGTAAGTTAACTTTCATTTACCACTGTTACAGACACAAATTAATAAATTAATTAAAGTAACCTACAATATATGCAGACAATTTTTAATTATTTCTATTAACTAAGAATTATCACGACCAAGCCGGCGAAGCCGCAGGCACAATAGAGTAGAGAATATAGTGAGAGATCTTTCTATTTTTAAAATACAAACATTAAATCAGTGGGAGACGAAATCTTTTAATGATAGGTAACCAGAGACATAATAATTAATTAAAAAATATTTATAATAATGAAATAAATTATTAATATAGCACAAATTTTTTAAAACCACAATAATATAACAAAAAAAAAAACAAAATGTACTCGTGAGTGGCACGTGAATCATAGTCCTGCAATATAACGTCGTCATTGGTGTTATTAGACCGATTCAGCGCTAATAATAAATCGCAGTATGTAAAATAATAATTTACGGTTTCGCTTTCACAGCTTTTGAAGCTTATAATTTATAAAAAAATATATATATATATATTTTTTTATTAATAAATAATTATTACTGCTCTCTTGTGTTGGCAGTGAAGGAAACGTACTGATAAATTAATCGTTTCTCACTTTTTTTTTCGTTTAGATACATTTATTTACCGGTAGCTGAAATGAATGCTTCGTCTAACTGCTAACCAAACACGACTGGTAAGATATTTGCGCACCACAAAAAAGGTTTAAAAAAGAAAACAGTTCCATAGGACAGAGAGAAAAATTGTCAAACAAAAAATGCTTCTTTTTTTAATATCGTTACAGTTCTTATATAGTTTAATTTTTTAACGTTTCCGTGCTTTTTCTCTCATAGAGTAGACAGAAAAACTAAACTAGACTTCTCTTCAATGTGACATAGTGCTCTCTTCTTCTTTTTCTCCTTCACAGTGGAAGTTACACGCATCTCTAATTCTTTCATGTGAACTTGTACAGTACGTACAAATGAAGTTGAGGGAACCAAAATTAAGCTCAATGAAGTTAAGTGATATTTTAGTTAGTTTGCTAGTAAAAGCTTGTTTAATTCTATATACTAAAACCCACGACCAACGTGTCTATGTTCCAGTTCTACGATGATATCAAATAAACATGTCAATTAAGTAATTTAAATTAAAGTTTTCTATCGCGGACGTTGAAGCGAGATGCGGTTCTCATTTCCCCATGTAAAGAAGATTAAGTGGCACATAATACTATACAAGGTTAATCCTTTCATGGAAAATTAACGTTTTATATTTAAAAATATAACTTTACTAGATATTTTTATTATTTTATTTTATCGTTACATTATAACTCTATGAACTGAAGTAAATTACATAAAAGTAATTTTATTTAGCTTCGTGCTGCATACGCTCATATAGCATAGCAGGTGCTAGTAGACGCGAGTGCAGCGACTGTTGGTCGTGTAGTAGAAATAATTTTTTTCTAAATATTTAAATTTGAAGATGAGATTACTCCTACGTGGTAGGCAAATCATTGTGCTGATAGTAGTTTCAGCTAACTTTTAAGCTTCGACCAAAATCTTAAGAGGTTATTGTTTAGGTGTTGGATCAAGGACATATGGAGAAAGCAGTATTAGTTACCGCTATATCTTTTTAAAGTAAATATAGAAATATATTTTTTGTCAGGAAAGCATGCGGCCGTAGATCTGAGTATATATTTTGAATAACAACGTTCGACGACTCAAAGTGTTCCTGAGGTAAAAGGTCTTGACAGACGGACAACAGTGTGATCTTACAAGGGTTCCTTTTTTCCTCAAATAGTACGGAACCCTAAAAATGAAATTAAAACAAAGTATAAGTAATACGAACACGAAAAGTGTGTCTGTAGTGTCATAATATTAACAAAAAAAGTCATAAACTAACCAAGAACACTCCTAATAATTGTGATAAACAGTTTTAAAAATTTAACGTACAATAAAAGTTTTAAATTGAAACGTTTCTTCTGCCTACCCTCATGTAAAAAGGGCATACAACTATTTGAATTAATTCTCATTTGATGTTACGGGACACGAGGAGATAACCTTTTACGTTAGCATGTCAGAAGTTAAAAGTTATTTCAATTAAATAAATAACACATTTTATTTTTCTACATTATATAAAGATTTGAAACTGTATTTATCCAATAACTGTTTTTAACACTTTAAAATTTTTAAAAAATACAAATTTATAGAAAAAAAAAAAAAAAACGCAACTCTAACTCACGCCCTTTTGGACAGTTCCCAATAGGCGCGGATAATATATATATTTTCGTTCTCTAATATGTAATATTATTTTAGTTCGTCTAAAAATATAATTATAAAAATAAATAACTTCAATTTAGCGATTTTTCTTACGCGTTAACATCAAACTTTCTACAAAACGTATTCGAGTGAAGCGCAGTGGAGGATGTGATATTTCAACATATCGATTTTGCGCTCGCACGCGATACTATGTTTTAATTCAATTATTATAATTTTCTTGCAATAATATTCATAGTTTATGAGATATAGGTAGTGTACTGTTTGTTACATTTTTTACATTATAATTTTATGTTTTTGTAAGCTACACGTTGTACAAGCTATCCCGCGTATAACAACGTAGGCAGAGTGAACCTGGGAACCTAATATTAGTACAGATAATGATATCCAGGCACTTCCTTTCACCACTTTCTTACCAATTCTTGAGAGATTGCGTGTGCAGTGGCGGAACTCAACGCCGCACTATGCGTGGTTCCCAGGGTGAAGAAATTAAGTAAGTATTAGGTACTTTACAAGTAAATATATATTATAAAAACATTTTTAACTATGAGATATAATAGCCTATGAGATGTAAAGTGAGGACATTTCCAACTCCGCGCTATGTAGGTCAATAAATAGTTATAGACCTTGACCGCGGACTGAAACTAGATTCAGTACGATTTCTATTAATTTTTTGAAAAATAATTTTCATATATATTATACTGAGACCAGCCGTTCGTGGCACAGTGACAAGTTGTGGATTCGATTTCCACTCGAAGAAATGAAATATTTTCAAACTAATTAAAAAAATTAAATAGTTCACTTCCTCGAGTGGGGATCGAACCCACAACCGTCGCGTTACCGTCACACTCTTGTGCCGTGTGATGTAACATTATTAATTTTATTCCGATATTCCGAAATATTTTTTGTTCTGTCTCTAAATAAGAGAGACGACAAAAAATATTTTTTTGGCCAACACGATGTTTTTTCTTGTTTTTTTTTTATATATATAAAAGTTATCACATTTTTCATTTGCATATAAGACAATTAACATATTGATTAATTATAACTTTTATAAATTAAACTATAACATATTTATGGCCCTGCGTATAGGGTTAGTGCCTCGTGTCTAGCGACAGGTGATAACAGTGCGTGGCCATATTGTCGCCGTCAAAATGTCCGCCGCGACGTACGAGTATCTTAGGTGTGAGCGTGTACGTTTAAATTTTAAAAGCATTTATCTGAATAATTAGCAGCTTTTTTGGTTTATTTAATTTATAACTTTTTTTATATCATCCACTAATAGTAATCAGACGACCTGGACGAGAACATGAACTGGATGACATGTTATGTAAAGATGTTGAACCTTCTCATAGTCCCTGGTGTTCTCAAGTTGTGTTGGTAAAAAAAGCCAGATGGCAGAAATAGACTAGACGTTTGGATAATAGACAACTGAATAAAATTACTAAGAGATACATACTCTTTACCAAGAGTAGGTTCTATATTGGACAATTTACGAAATGCTGAGTTTCTTAGCACAATACATTTTAAGTTAGATGAAGATCAACAATACAGACTTATGGACAATATAAATCAAATGAATCGGCAGAAGCATTTGGCATTTAAGACACTTGTTAGCACTAGGTTCCCTCTGCCTACCCTGCTGTGTGCGGGATACAGAATGAAGCTGATAAACAAATGAAATAAGTTGTCCATCACCTGATGGTACCCATCAGGTGACCCGAACGCTCGTTTGCCTCGTCCTCTCCCATAAAAACAACTTGGTCTCGTATTACTTATACTTTATTTTTATTTAATTTTTAGGGTTACGTACTTTTCACTGTTGTTGTCTTCTTGTCTTGTTGATGTCCGTCTGTCTATACAGTATCAAGAATCTCTAATTCCATGTAAAATTGAGATAGTGGCGGAACTCAACGCTGCGCTGTATCAATCGACACGATAGCATTCTTGTTGCGATCTGCGAGATATATGTAGTCAATGACAGATCCTATTCCTCTGATTAACTATTTATTTTTATATTTTTTAACATAATATTACGTAAGGAAAAATAACATTTTGATATAGAATTAAAATCAGAATATTTGAAGGTTAAATTGAATAAAAACTGCTTTAACTGTCGAAAATAAAAACAAATTGTGTTAGATAATTCAAAAAATACCGATAAATTGACGTATTATTTTTAATAATACTACATGAAAAATTTATCAATAATATAAACAAAATAAATAAGTTTCGTATAAACAGTACAGTACGGTCGAAGAGTTGTGGCTGTCGTGGAGTTAGATTTTCTGATTTCAGTGCATTGTTTACTCGAGAACAAAATAATCAAAAGTAAGACACTCAACACGCAATGCCTCCAGAATTCGGCAGAAAGTGGGGAACGGAGTGTCTTAACACCAGGTTCTCTCTGTCTACCCTGCTGTGTGCTGGATACAATGTGAAGCTGAAAAAAAAAAAGAAAAATCAATAATTTGCGCAGCCATTGACATTTAAGTTTTTACCGTAATGTCACAAAAATTAAATAAAGACAACACTTATTTAAGAAAATCACAAGACGCTCAAATTTTTATATGTAATGACACTTGACAATAAATGTTACATGAGATAAAACTTACCTTCAATATTGTATTATTCCAGAACACGTCAGAGCGTGACGATTGAGCTGGTATCGCTTTGAAAACCTAGTATTGGACAATACATTTTTTTTTTAGCTTCACTCTGTCTCCCGCACATAGCAGGTTAGGCAGAAGGAACCTAGTGTTAAAACTCTCTTTTCCTATTTACACACACCTGTTCGTCAGTCGAATTCTGGAGGCATTGTGTGTTGAGTGGCAGAACTCAACCAAGCCTTAGCCAAGCCAAGTTCTAAGTCAAGTTACTAGAGTGAAAATATTAAGTATTTATTTCACCGAATGGTGATAGAACCCACAACCTGTCTCCTGTGCCACGTGCCTCAAATATTATTAAATGTCATTTTTCGCAAAAATTCCGCGTCAAGACGTAGGCAGGTGTGTGTAGTGGCGGAACTGTGTTGACCTTTGTTTTGCCAGTACGGGAAATAGAATTAACTGCTCCGAGTGGAATTATACAGTTATATTTTCAATCACATGCTATCCACGGTGCCAACGACTTTTTAACATTATATAATAAAGAAAAATTCTTTAAAAATATATCACAAATAACTTGTACTATTTAATTCTAAATCTAGCTTTCACCAAACTAAAAGCTAAAGAAATTCATCATCATAAAAATCTATCTTACCTTTTTCTGCATTTTTCACATATAATTTCTTTATTATGTACAAATTTTATGTGTAAATTTAAGCATCGTTTTCTAACAAATGTTTTTTCACAAACTTCACACTTATGTGGTCTTGAATCGGTGTGAGTTCGTAAATGTACTGACATACTGTGAACAAAGAATGAAAATATAATATTTAATATAATTAGCTTCACACTGTATCCTGCACTCTTGCTTTTGTAGCAGAGCAGAAAAATATTAATAAGTAATGATTTGGGGCCAGTTGTGGCTTAGGGACACAAAGTGTGACTGAAAACGCGACTGGTTGTGGGTTCGATCTGCACTCAAAGAAATGCAATATTTACTTAAATTTATATTTCCATTTTCGTATGGTACAACATGAAGCTAAAAAATAAAACAAATTATAACAGATCATAAACATAATTATTTAATTCAAACCTCACTTTGTCCTTCCACTCAATATCTTGCCACACACAGCACACTCAACAGTTCTCTTATCATGTACCATTTTGTGCCGCATCAATAAATAATCAGCAGTGAACTTTCTTCCACAAATTTCACACATATAATTAAATTCAACACAGTGTACTTTACGAATATGAGATTTTAATAGATATCGAGATGAGAATCTTTTTTTGCAATTATCCTATAATATATTAAATTGGTCATTATATGATATAAAACTATATATTTATAACCTATTGTAAAGTAAATAAGTAATTTCATAAAAAGAAAATATAAGTTTTTAAAAATATATAAAAAAACTGAACACATGTTCCGACCGTTAAGCCATAGCTACATTGAAATTGTCATCAAACTACATTGAAATTCCTACTCTCATTACAATCTATTTATGTTGTTAGTGTCTCGGGTAGGGAGGTAATATGTTTTTAAAAATATTTTTCTTTCCTTAGTGTAGAATAAAATTTAAAGATTATAAAAAATAAACATATTTAACAATCTGTTGTTGTCAATGATGAAATGAAAAACTTACATTTGGACAAATTACTTTCAATGGATCTTCAATGGGAATGTGATATTTCTTTCTATTTTCTGAAGTTGTTTCAACTGTTATATTTTCGTAGAATTTAAATTTACTACCTGAATTGCTAATATCTGAAATAAAATCGAGACTTATAATTTAGGACTAAATAATATGACTTGATGGTTATGTATTTACTTACTATTATTTAACAGTTGTAAAGGTTCTGCGAACACAGTCGAGTTTAAATAATAAAAATGTTCTTCCTTGTATAAGTCCAAACCACATAATGGCTAAAATTAAAAATAAATAATTTTTCCATTGTTATTATGAAAGCACATATTTTTGTTGTAGCGATGGATATTTAACGTATTCTACTCAATCTTATTTGTATAGAATAAGTCTAGAAATATTTATAAACTATTATTAAAATTGATAATATAGGTACATGTTATTACACACATCTTCATTTTCTATATCATCTCCAGAATTATTAGATGCTGAAGCCATATTTATTATTTTATTTATTCTTATTGCTTACGATTTTTAAAATCGTTATTTGTTTCTCAGAGAATATTTAATCTAAAATACATTTCACAATTCAACTATAAGAAAGCACAACTGAAATTTCCTCAGCCGACTTTCAAATCTACTTTACTGGAGTCTGCATATTGACATTTGACACAGAACAAAAAGGAGAAAAAATAATTGAATCGAGGTAAGCAAATTGATTATTTTTGAATATAGAATTTTAATATTATTAATAATATAAATGTAAAATTTTATGTTTTGTAGCTCAATATTTGATGATTTATGGCGACTCTGTAATGTTAAATGATGGAGTAATTTTATCTTTTTTTCAAATTATTTATTGGATTGTAATTAGATGTATTTTTTATTTCTTTCTTTTTATAATATTAATCATAAAAGTTTCAGGAAAGAGAAAAATATTGATAACAACCCTTAATATAAAAAAATGATTTCATAAAATTTAATCATCAATCAAATTTAAAATTATGTATGATAAATGTATTTTATTTCAAAAACTTTATTTTTTTTTTCAACTAATAAATATTTTAATAAACATGAAATTATTATATAAAAAAAGAAACTGTTGACAATAGCTCGAACTTTAATCGAATAAAGGATTATGTAGAATTCTTTTGTATATTTTGTGATCTGTGCTGTCACTTTACTAATTTCTTTCGCATCTCTCAGTAACTCGTGTTTTTGTGGGTTTATTTTGTTTATTCCCCCGCAATTAGCTTATTATAACAACAACGTTTAATTAGCCGACTGCATTTAAAAATTGCTTTTAAATTCAAGTAAATTTAGCTTTTTCAGCCACGATGGTTGTTGTTTCTTCATCTTTTGCGGTACCGGCGGAAGGTGTTTTGTTCCAAACACCCTCGACTAAATTACTTATAAATGACCAAGAATTGGGTACGGCCACGCTTTATATTACTGAAAAGTAAGTATTTACTTATAATAGAAAAATAATTATGATTACATTTAATTTATATATAATTTTTATCACAATTTTTTTGCAGTAATGTGATTTGGGGTGGCGGTGTGAGCGCTGCAGGAGGTTCAGCACCAACAATTTCATTATTATATCCAAATATTTCCCTCCACGCTATACAGAGAGAGCCGTCTCCAGCTTTATATATGGTTTTGAATTATGAACTGAGGTAAAATATAGAAAATCACAAATATTCTTAAGAAATGATTCTTAGAATTCAATTGTGCAACCTGGTTTGCAAAAAATTGTAATAAATCAGTTGATTTTCTAGTTGGAATTATGGTATTCTATTTAGAATATTGATGCTTTGTCAATTCAGCTGACATTTCTTAGAATTTAATTTGATTTCACTTGTGAGAATGTGCTTTTGTTTACAAAGGTTTGTATTGTTAGACAAAGTTAACATTTTTTTTACAAAGTTTACTTTGTTTACTCTTTACCTGCTATTTCTCTCCGCATTGTTCTTCTATCTTCTGTATGGTTCCTATGTATCTTGAGGCTGGTCGTGGCGCAGTGGTACAAATTGTGCTGCACAATCGACTGGTTGCGGGTTCGATTCCCACTCGAGGACAGAAAATATTTATTTATGTTTTCATTTCTTCGCTCTGGTAAAGTCAACCGTGTGGTCCCGGCTTAGAATAGGATCACCCTGGTACTGTCGGTGTCACGTCGCCAGTAATGGCAACACGCATGGGCAGACTCGACCGGATTTAATACCACCCCCGGCATCTTAAACCGGCGTGAAGTAGTGGCCCTTGCCACTGCGTTTCGCATTAGGTAATGCCGGGCCCCGGTGCCCTTCATCTTCACCTTAAAGGCTGGCAACGCACCTGTGGCTCCTCTGGTGTTGCATGGGGTCGTGGGCGGCGGTGATCACTTACCGTCAGGTGACCCGAACGCTCGTTTGCCTTGTCCTCTCCCATAAAAAAAAAAAAAAAAATTATTATCACTTTTTTGTTTTGACAAGAATCAAAATCTTTATAAATAATTATTTTTTTATTAAAAAGTGAAACAATGTATCAATTAGACCTCTTTGCTTACTTCTTATAATATATAAAAAGGTGCATATTATATATAATTGTGGTGTAGTGGATTTGATGTCCTATTTGAGAAATTAATTATCTTTATTTTTTCATTTGGTAGCACCAAGTTATGTCAAATACCACTGTCTCAAAATGCTATATCTTGAAAATTGTGCAGACAGTAGGGAAATAGTGTGAAACTGAAAAGAAATGTATTAAATAAGTTATTTTAATTCTTTATTAATTCCCTAAAACATTATTTTATTTATTAGGTTTCCGGAACAAAACCAACCTCAGGCCCAAAATGATAATGATGAGGACTTTGATGCTGATGATCATCCTATCACACAATTGAGGTATTACACACTTTATAATTATATATCGACAACATTAAGATGAGAATGTGGCTGATCTTTTAGTGTGTTTTGGGTTTTGTTATTCTAATGAATATTTTTTTATCTAATTTAATAACTGCTATTTTAGTCACATTATGTTTCAAATGAAGAAAATTTGGATAAAATAAATCACCATTCTTTTTGTAATTTTTTTGTCTGCAAACTCTGATATATATATTTGAGATTTGCATTTGTTTTTAACTGTCTTCTGTAAAAAAAGGAGAACCGATTTTGATTATTTGAAAACTAATTGCTTCCCGTGGTATGGTACCACCATTTTAATTTGGTTAATTTCTGACAATGTTGTCCATGAGAAAATCACTTAAGTCTTAAATTTGGATTAAATATGTGTGCGACAAATGGACAAATAACTCAATATCCTGCCACTCAATTTAATGATTCTTTTTTTATTGGAAAGGTATTGGTATAGTTTGGTGAATGTTTGGTTAGGTTCTGATTATAGGATCCAGTTGAAATTAAAGAAGTTGGGGTTTTTTTTGTTAAAATTACTTTTAACAAAAAACATTCTGGCACAGGAGCACAAAGTGTGCTGCAAAATCGATTGGTTGTGGGTTCGATCCCCACCGCTACTAAACATACAATGCCCCTAGAATTCGACAGAAAGTGGGTAAAAGAGTGTTTTAACAGGAGGTTTTCTGAGTACCCCGCTGTGTGCTGCCTGCAGTGTGAATAAATGGTGTATGTGTAGCAGAGTGGAATAACACCTTCAAAATCATAAACATTATTGCAGATTCATTCCCCAAAACGAAACAGATCTAAGTCCAATGTATTCCGCAATGAGTCAAGGCCAAGCGTTACACCCCGACCCTGCTGACGAGGTGGATAATGAAAACTATATGGACGGCGAGGACTTTGATGAATGTGAGTATGAGTTTTCATATTAATATTATAAATGATTGCCTTATGGGATTGATTCTTTTAAATATTACCTGTAATTGTATTTATAGATCTAAAATCTGATTGTATATAATATTCATATTGCATTCAATGGTTTTTGTTTCCGTTTCTTCGCTCTGGTAGGAATACAAAGCGCTGCGTTGAGTTACGCTATTCAACACTTAATGCTGTTGAGTATTGGGCGTTGCGTAGGGAATAGTGTAATAATACTATGTTCCTCTGCCTACCCTGCTACATGCGGCAACACTGTGAAGATGCTTTTATTTTTTCTGTCATGTCTTATTAACATTAACTGAATTCAAAGTATTTAATTGAATATATTTGAATTTGCTGTATCTAACCAGGTGATGAAGAGTTTGAAGATGCTGAAGAAGCCAATGCCACTTCGGAGGAAGCTGCATCTCGCTTGAGACAAATGTGCCTCGAGAACAGCAATGGACAATATGATGGTATGTGTTTTAAACCACCAAAAACCAGAGGGAGGATATCTATCATAGTTTACAAATGGATGCACTGATTTTGATGTAGTATTTTTTTAAGTATTATTAGCTGTATGCTTATATGTTTGGTAGTTTGGAGATTATCAACTTTTTGTAGTTGTTTATACTTTTATTACACATTATTATTGTATTTGACAATTTTCGATGGGATGTAATCTGCACTTTTGTTTTAAAGTGTAAATGCTAAGTTATAAAGAGAGAACCTAATGGTATGGTGGGTTGAGATGCGGAAATACGAGGACACTTGGTATCCGGTATAGCATGATGACAAATAAAAAAAGAAAGATTTAATATTAAATAAACAATATTTTAATTTACAGATTACGAAGACGCAGAGGCAGCCGAGGAGTAATTTAAGATTACTTTGTTTAGTTTTATACATTTTTTAAGCGTTTGAACGTTTGGGACGTCCAAATAAAGTAGATACGGTAGAAACTTGATTATCCGGACTCCAATTTTTGGTTTGAAACTATGAAACGGGCTTTGAATAGAA
This sequence comes from Heliconius aoede, assembly GCA_037355905.1. Lineage (NCBI taxonomy): Eukaryota > Metazoa > Arthropoda > Insecta > Lepidoptera > Nymphalidae > Heliconius > Heliconius aoede. The sequence goes on from JBAIZZ010000379.1 coordinate 186,327, forward strand.
ATAAAAATCACAAAACGCTATCTTTCATATATATATATATATATATATATATATATATCACCAACGATTTGGCAAGTCATAAATGCCTCTTTTAAAAAAAATCTTCATTTTAAGAATTAATAAACAATTCAAACTCCTTTATAATAATGTTTTGGTTATTGTATTTTTTGTTCTTAAAAAGAATTCACAATTACGAAAAAGTTAATAATCGGTCGATGAGATGTCTGGTGACCTATTAAATACATAACATTTATGTCCTGTATGCGCAGAAATCTCGCTTTTTTCATACGATTGAAATTTGGATTTTCTAATACAATTTTTCCGGTTAATTGAGTTTGTACTGAATTTTGATAATTGGCTATACCAATATAAGTTTCAACCTCGAATTACTTTATTTATGCATTTTTTTTCCTTTTTCTATTATAACAATGGTATGTTTAAGTATATAATAAATATATATTTGTCTTGTTGAATATAATATATTATATGAGTAATATGTGTAAGATTAGATTGTATTTAGTTGTTAAAAGTGGCATAACTGAAAAATTAGTACTTTTCACCAGGAATCTTCAAGAAATTCTCATCTATAGTTATTATCATATTAGTCAAAATCAAATAATTTTATCCATTATATATATATATATATATATATTTAGTGTATTGATTCAGATCCTAGCGGAACCGGCGCAAGAAACTAGGCGGCATATTTCTTACAATTGTCAATTTTCATGATAATACAACAGATAGAAACCCACATCAACTTCTTTTTAAGTTCATTTTTTAGTAAATCAACAAGAAGAAAACCGATGATCTCAAACAGCCGAAATCATTCTATAATCATGGCTGACAACACTTGATTAATTAAAAATTAACTAAAAGAAAATAGTTTCATTCGTTTGGAAGCTAAGATATCACAAACGAACACACAGACACTAATTTGCATAGACACGTCAAACATAACACTTCTCTCATTTTGTCTGTGAAAAATTGGTAAAAATTGTAAAAAAAAGCTTTTAAATTAAAATTACTTAAAGTTCCAATTTGTCAGTTAGACCATTTTTGCTTTTTATCTTAAATATGTATATAAACTTTCTATATAAAATTTAAATTCCCTACAAAAGAAACTTTGAGTCAAATTAAAAATAATCATAGTGTTGATACGTAATAATGGAATTGTAACGCACATTTTTATATACATTTTTTATATAAATGTGGAAAAGAACAAAAGTATTGCAGTTTTGGTTAAGGTTTTTTTTTATTGTAATTACTTTAAATAGTTATAGTAATTACTGAAAAAAATAAACAAATTGTAAAAATAATTAAAACTGAAAAATGACTATTACATTTATGTTTGTAGTATTTAAAGATTTCGTATATTAATTTGACGAGGATTTTCACAAATTCTAATTCAGCCCATTTTCGTTTATCAAAGCTACGATCTTAATAAGCATAATATTTTCAACATGAAATAATTTTATTTATTAAAATCTGACATGATATAATAAAATGGAGTTTATTATTGGTTCTAAGAGGACATCTAAATTATTTTTTCGGCTATATATTGTATCTCACACATACCGGAGGTATCTGTAGCAATGAAAATATTAAAAATTTCTCTTTCTCAAATGGGAATCGAACCCACAAGCTGTGGCTTTTTAGTCGGTGCTTGTGCTAAATCAGTTGAAATTATCAAAACAATAAAAAAATCTAATTAACTTCATGTTGAGTCTTGCGCACAACAGGGTAGGCAGAGGGAACCTCGTGTTAAAGACATTCTGTTCTCTACTTTCCGCGGAATTATGGAGCCTTCGAGTGGCGGAACTCAATGCCACTCTTGGGACAGGGCACTTAGTGGTTTTCGAACCCATAACCGTAGCGTTACAGTAACACCAGCTAGTGCTGCTGCACGACGACGGCCTACAAAAAAAGCTTTTTAGGAAAAACATACAGCAGCCCTGTATGTACAATTAATTTATCATATAATTTTTAAAAAATAGTGCCAAGCTTTGTTCTTTCCACAAAAATGACATGTTTATATATAAAATTAATGCTAAAGTCGATCAAAAATTGACAATAGAATATTTTTTATTGTATGTATTATGAATTCGGTGATATATTTTTCTTGTAAAGTTGACTTTCTTTAATTTCTAACACCATTAAAGTCAAAAATTAAACAATTTATGTTTGTATAATTATTATTTATGAGCAACAAAATAAAAAGAAAAATAACTCACCAGTTTAGGTGTAGTGGTTAACAATTGAATCCACCACGGGTTCAAATCTAGTTCTTAAATGTAGTTTTTATTCAATTAGGCCATATAGAGTTTTTGAGGTAGTGTGAGTCCCACAATTATATATCTATGTGAACATAAATATATAATCTATTGGGATTCAATGATATTGAACAAAATCATATCAGAATAATATAAAGGTTTTTTCGGTTCTGATAAAAAAGCCAAGCACGTTTGAAATTGTGTTCAAGCGTAATAGCTATAACACACGATTTGAAAATGTTCATGTGTCTTTTTGTTTGTTCACATCTCCGGAACAAACAAACAAAATATACGAAACAGCCGTTTGATTTTAAATCCGCTCAATTTGAATAGTTGCACTGTTCATTATAACTAACTACGCTATGATAAGAATAATTAATAGCATTAAGATCAAAAGTTATGAAATATATAAATAATGATTAAAACTATTTTTTTTTTAAATAAAATCTTTGATGGTGTTAGAAATTAGTTCTGCATCTGAACGTAAGCTGAATTTGCCAAATCCGTAGTGCGGTCGTGAGAAGTTGAGACACGCTTTAACTGTGATTACTTCCTGTGAATGTATTCAATAAATATGTTAAACACAATTTTGTATTATTTCATTAAGCAATTTCACGCTGTATCCCGCATATAGCAGGGTAGACAGAGGGATCCCAGTGTTAAGATAGAGTTTTGCATGCCCTACTTTAATGCTAGAAACATATAAGAATGCTTTTAATAATAGTTTGCTTTATAATGATAATAGTTTTATCATTATCAGCTTCACACTTTAACTCACATATTGCAAGCAGAGTAGACCTGGTGGCCTGGGACAAGCGAGACATTATGTGTTGAATGGTGGAGCTCAACACCGCACAATATCTTCTAACCGGAGCGAGAAACCAAAAATAAGTAATCCCCACTCACAACCTCCAAAATCATATATATACACAAAAAAACACATACATATAAATAAATACACAAATAACCAAAATAAAACTCAAATCTACACTACAGTTTTATTAGGAAAACACATTTTTTTAATTACATTATAGTTCATTTATTTTAACAATTAATTAATTAATTAATGTAAATAACGCCGTGTATGTTTGTACTTACACTTACCTCATACCACGATACGACGACGTCAATAATTATTTACTAAAATTCACTAGTTGTCTTTGCCACTGAATAATATATAATATACGTGTATAATAAATATATAAAGAAGTTGTATAGTTATTCCTTCGAGCGGAAATCGAACCTTAAAACTACAAACACTGTATTCACATATATGATATATAAGTGAAATAATTTTTTTTTTTTCAATATAGCCCCCAAACCAATTAGTTACAAAATCATATAATGGCATTTTCAAAGCGAGAAACAAAACAAAAAGAGCTGGACCGATTTTGATAAAACAGTTACTAGCGAAAAAATATTTTTTTATACACTTATTTTTAATATATATTAATAAAGAAACAACGGCAAAAACAACCAAAAATACTTAGCAACCTCAAATTAAAATATAATTTTATTTAAGTTACAATATTGTAACTATATTATCAACATATATATTACAGACGTAGTTGCGTTTAATCAATTGCGATTTGTGTTAATTAATCATATAAAATAAAATATAGTAATACTCATTTCTTATTTTCAAAAAAAAAAATTAAATATTTTTTTTATCTTTACGCTATCCCATACATAGTAGGGTAGATAGAGGGAACGTAGTGCTAAAAGACTCCGTCCCTCACGCATCGCCCAATTTTCGAGACACTACGCGTTGAATAGCGGAAGCCAACGCCGCGTATTTCCCAGAACGAGAAAATCAAAATTGGAATCGAACTCAACCGTCGCATAGTCATATTTTTTTATTTATTTATAAGATATGCTATATTTTCTTTTTACATGATTAAAACAAAAAAATGTGCGTTTCAGTTTTAAAGATATTATCTTTTACAGGCATTTTTTATTATTTATTAATAAAATTTATATAAAACGGGAATCACAATGAATTGATTTAAAGCTTAGCTTAAAACAAAGAGAAGTTAGACTTCAAAATGATTTTTAAACTAAAAAACGCCTGTATCAGACAATATTAATATACACATATATTATGTATAATAATTATAAAATAATTATATATCGTATTTTAAAATCAATTAAAAAACATGTTAAAGAAATATAAATGATTATAGTTTAGACGTTTATATTATAAAAATAAAATTGTCCAACTCGATTTTAAAATACGACGTTATTAGATTTTTTTTAAACTACAGTAATACACGCAATTACAGTAACAGTCTTTACTTAACGTCCGCCGATTCATTTTTTATTTAATAACCACAAATAATGTTATCAACACAAAAAATGGAAATAAAGTAACAAGATTAATAAAACAAAAAAAATTGTGCATATTTAATGGTTTTGTAACAATTTTCCGGCCCCTACTGTCGACATAATAATATATAAAACTAATAATTAAGTCTAAATATATATTACTTTTTAAAATAGATTTTTAGACAAAATGACGTTTGTTCTGTCTAATTTCACTTATAGACATATATTATACATTTCTATACATCGAATTGACTGCCCATCTCTTTAATGGTATCTATTAAAAAGTGCGTTTCACATTAAAATAAAATTTATTACTGAAATTTATTAATAAAATTGTTTCTATTCTATAAAACACTTACATTTATTTCGTAACGGAATCTGGAATATACGACTACTATCTGTGATGTCAAATTTCACAGATCAAACGTCAGCCGTCATCCAAATGTCAAATCGCAGTTGACGTGAGCACGCGACTACGCCGGAGCGGCTTTTCGCTACAATCAAAATTACTTATATATAAACAACCATTTTGAACAAAAATAAAAATAAACACAATATTTCGATTGTAACCGTTGAACGAAATCGGAATTTGGATTTTAAAACTGAGAGTTAAAACTTTGACACAATATATGTATTGTTTGTAAACCTACTACAATACAATATAACAACTGACCAAATTTCATGACAAAAAAAAACAAAACAGTCAAAAAATCAAAAGTCCAAAACCCAAAACGCCGCTCTTCAATAAAAGATAATATAAAATAATAAACTAAAAGTTTAATTTACCATCACGCCGTCGTCAATACCACAGGCTTGGTCTCGACTGTTCCATTGACCTCAGCCTCTTGTACTTGAGCCTGGGTCTGGGCTGGGGGGGGCTGGTCCTCCGTTGTTTTGGCCTCAGTGGTCTGGTCAGTGTCATGACCTGCGAGTTCTGGGTCTGTCTTGACCTCGTCAGTGCCTTCTTGACTGGATGTGTCTTGTGATTTTTCTGAGTCAGTTTGTTCCATTGGCTCTTGGTCTGTTTGTTTGTCATCTTTAATTTCTTGTTCTTTGTCTGGAAGTTATATAAAAATATATATTTCTATAACTTCGCCAACAGGGTCAGAAAGACATAGCCAAGAGTTATGCATGACATATCGCAAATCCATTAATGGAACAAGGGTACAAGTGTGAGACTGTAACACATCCTCCACTTTCACCTTTCACTTGCCACCAAATTCGGTGGCAAGTGGTCAACAGTAGTATTTTAGTGGGAACTAGAAACAGGTTCCAGTTCCTAGAACGAACAGTTCCTAGGGTCCTTCTTTCTACTCTGCTACATTTGGGATACAGTGTAAAGTTAAGAAAAATGACATGATACATTATTGATATATTTAATAAGTGTGGGACATGGCTCCGATTGCAGGTAAAGTGGGTTACATTGACATTAATGTTAAATAGCATATTATCCTGCCTCGGTAAATGGATAAGCTGACAAAAAAATATTAAAATATTTTTTACTTATACCAGTTCTTTATATAAGTGTAGTCGCCCAAACAAACTATTCAACCTTTAAGTAAGTTAAATATTGTATTAGTATAAATATGATAAATGTTACTAAAATATAATTTTGACTCACCAGTGTCATCAACTTCCATGGGTGTTTCCTGTTCTTCCGTTTCAGGTTCTTTTTTCTCATTTCCGTTTACCTTCTGCAAATAAATACAACAAATTGAATAAAGACAAATAAATAAACAAATAAATTCATTCTACAGACATTACAGGACAACACAACTATATAAAAAAATATAATTAAATAAATTATTATAATCAATATCATAACATTCTTAATTACATAACCTTCACCTATATTAAAATGAAATAAAATCTTAAATAAATAACGACATACAGGTCGTGAGGCCAAAGCTAAGGTTTGCATTTGTGTGAATGTGTTACCTCCTAATACCAGAATTGTTTTCAAGGAAAAAGTTTATTATTAAAGATCAATCAAATATATGTATAAATTCTCTTCATTTTCCGTCTCGTTTTTTGCATTGGTTGTGTTCAAAGTAAAGCATCCCATATTATAAACAACAATGTCGTCATTGATTGTTTTTGTTACTTATGTCGGTCGGTCATTTAATTTTTTCCATTGTTGTACAGTGATTTTGACAAATTATATTTCATGTTTAATAAATCGAACCAGAAATTAAAATGTTAAATATGTGACTCTACTATCAGTATAAGATGTGTAGGTTGGTTGTCAAAAAGCAGTATAATAAACCGGTTTAAATCGAGCAAGTGACGTCACACCTACACTATACACGAACACTCACACAACCACAAAGCTCAGCTTAAACAGCGCGATCTGTGAATAACTTAATTTATTATTATGTCACAATCAACTGTTTGTTAGTACATATATATACTCGTTTAATTGTTTTTACAGAAATATATATAACAGTAAACCTAGTTCCGACGCGCCTTTTTGCCTGTGGTGGACACGCTGGACTTCGTCGACTTTGCCACTTGCCGTTTTTTCTATTAATATGCATTTATTTATTATATAATTACAAAATAAAATGAAAAAAGTATATAAAACATAACTATTGTTAACAATTAATATACAAAAAAATTGGACCAAAATTTAATAAGGATTTAATAGATAGATATAGGGAAAGGGACTTGGACTTCTTTATATTATTTAACAATTTCATTTTTAGCATTTCGTAAGAAAAATATCTTTTAAACAAGTAGTATTTCAGTATGATGGACAAGTCGTTGCCGCCTTTGAGTTAGGCTTTCTGAACTTTTGCGCATTGTTCACTTAAGTAAACAATTGAAGTGAGAAAAAAAATTCTAATATCAAATCGCGCAGCGATTTACAGCAACTTCAGGGCGGCCACGACTCCGAGACCGTGCTGTATATTGCAATATATATATTAGGAGATCATACTACAATATGTCAACTGTCAAATATAGCACTGCAATGTGTCAACCTTCGTTTTTTTATAAAAAGAAGGCAGGCAAGTCGATGTGATTTGTTATTAGTTCATTGTTAGCAAGTTATAAAGTAATACAAATGTTTTAAATTAATAAATATTGTGGATTGGTTAAGTGCTGTTTTTTAATTTTTGAATTAAAACTGCGTACCTATAGATGTTTTCGAAAGTTATTGGTGCTTTATAATTGTTTCTAGTTATTTAAACTTCAGTTAATAGTATAAATAAAATTGTATTTTGTAATATTAGTGTTGTGTTGTTTTCTTTTATTTTCACTGAAACTTATGATATATCTGAGAGTAGTGTCTTAACACTAGGCTCCCTCAACCTATCCTGATATACGGGCGACAAAGCGTGAAGCAACTAGCAGATTGCACATATTTCTGTACCTCAAGTGTCTCAGCATCAGCAACAGGCTGAACACTCGATGTGGATGATATTTCTTCGTCCTGTTCCTGTTTCTTCTGTCTCTTGTTCGGTCTTTTCTCTTCTTTGTCCACAACTGCCCCAACTTTGTCCTCTGCTGTCTCCTTTTCTGGTGCTGGGGATGCCTCCTTTTGGGCTGTGGGATCCTCCTGTAGTGATGAATTTCTTTTCTTAGGTTTTTTATTAAATAATATTAAAGCTTTTTTAGGTTCGCACAATCTTAATCCAGCATATATCTGGCTGCCGTGCTACCGTGCGGGCAATCTACTTTAAAGACAGTCTAGACTCTGCAGCCCATTTATGATGCATTGCGTGTTGATTGGAGGTACTCAACAACGCACACTGTTTTGACATCAGAGCAAAGATTCAATATAATTAATTGAGTATCTGAGTGGGAATTAAATCTATGTCCGTGTAGTACACTGTACACGAGCTCCTACCTGCAGCAGTACGGAGTGTTGTCCCCCGGCGGATACCTGCAGGGCGACGGTGAGGGCGGGGGACGCGGGCGCGACGGGGGAAACGTGCGCGGGCTCGCTACAATCCGCACTCGCGCCCGTACCCAGCTGACCCTCGCTGCCCATCCCCCATGCGTAAACTTCGCCTGGGAAATTAAAAAATGTATATGTATGTATATATACATATATATTATAATTCATATCATTAACAGAGCTACAAAGAAACATAGGCTGTCCAGCGTCAAGTATTTTAATGGGGAACACAGTGTCTCCTCACTATCTCCCCACTGTGAACTCTGCTATATGAGGTATGTAGTGTGAAGATAAAAAAACATCAATGTCTACCTTCATCCGTAACTGAAAATGAATTGCTTGTGCCCGCTGCAATACTGATACACTTCTTGTTTTGCAACTTGGGTATGGGTTCTAATACTTCTGCGTCACCGGATTTCTCGCCTAAGCCTAATCTGTAATTTTATAAATAAGTGGATTTTAATATATATATAATAACAACAATATATATATTTATTTTAATTTTCAACATTTTGTTGTGTTATTTCGCAATGTATACGCCACGCTTCAAAGCTGGTATTTGTCATATATACAATAAATATTTGTCATATATATACTTAAAAAATATTATAATAGTAAATGCCGTCTAAACTCGTAGTCCTACATATAAACATACGTTCGTTAAACGTGCACAACACACACCTGCCGTACTCGCGTCGCCCGAGCGCGTGAGCGACGCCGGCCGCGTCCACCGCCAGTGTGTGGTGCTGTCCTGCCGCGACCGCGCTCCAGCCACGAGTGGAGAACGCGTCGCACCACGTGGGAGAGTATATGGCTGTCTTGCGTTTTTCCCCTGTTATACCTGTAAATTATATTGAAAGAAATATGTAATAAACATTATTTCGTATTTCAGTTGTTTGTTTCAAATTTTTTTTAAATAATAATATAAATAATATAACTATGCACTACAGGTCTCATTCCCTTATTACATATTATTGTTAAAAATGTCTACTAATACTCAAAAAAAAAATTAAATAGAAAAATTATAACTAAAAACTTATAAGTAAATATTTTAGACTATACAGGTATATACCTGTTACAATACTTACCCAACTGTCCATAGTTATTAAGACCCCAAGCAAACATTTTATCACTGGCACCGTCCAACGCAAATGTTGCATGATAACCCGCCCATATGCGGGACGCTCCCGACTTGAGCACCACTTTTGAAGGTACTAGGAGAGCACCTGGGGAATAAAAATGTACTTAATTTTGGAACATACAAATACGGTTAAAACACATCGTACCCCATAAAGACATTTAAGTTCCGCATTTTCTAAAGAATTTGTGGGAAATTGCGTATTGAGTGACAGAACACAACTCCTTGCTATCAAAGAAAAAAAAATGACAATGTTAAACATATCATTCCCCCCGAAAGGCAATTAAAACCCACAATCGTCACGTTTACAGACAGATGCTGTGCCACTGCGCCACGACGGCCAACTGTTACATTATAAAAAAATTATTTATTTTCTTATTTAAAAAAAAAATTATTTTATTATTTTGTCATATAAATATAAAAAAAATATTAAACTATAGCTTACTGAAACCCTGTCTGGTATCTCGCGAAGCTGACCTCTGAGACAGTCTGCCGAGCTGTCCTTGTTCACCACAACCCATTGTGTACACTGAGCCCGATGTCTGAATAATAATAAAAAAATTATACTAACTTTAGATTTAAATATTGTATTAAATTAAGTAATTTAAAATTATTTTCTGTTCTGATAAAATTTATATTTATAATATTAATTATACACTGCAAATTTTCTCACTCTTGTCATTAAGTTCTCACACCTTACAGACAACTCGTCTTGGCATTAGCTTGTTTTTGCCTATCCTAATAAATAAGATTAACAAGATTGAAAAAATAATATACATACAGACAAAATAACAAGATGGTCACCACCAGATGCTATATCGACAGCTGTCTCACCGATGTCCACTTTGATTGGTTCCTTGCAAGCTTTGCCTTCACGACCGCGCATTACGAGGCCCATGCTGCCGTGTGAGTCCTGTGAATATAAGAAAATGGTCAAACGTTCGAGCTCGCAAGAACCGGGCTCGCCCACCTTTGGTTCAATACAAAAATTAGAAATCTCCGTTTTTTTTTTCTGAAATTCAACCTTAGCTAGAAACCTTATTTTTATTATTTACCCTTATATAGGATTTAACCACGAATGTATAGTTATCAGATTTATTCCTGAACTAGTACTACCTGTAGATGTTAGCTGCCAAATTTCATATATTTTAGGTCAACCGGAAGTACTCTATGCATTTTGATTCAATTTATAGTGTGGAAATACGCGTTTTTTGCGATATAAAAGTCATGAAAATCGTGGTTTTTTTAAACTTTTGCTCGTCATTATCTTTGAAGGTAAATAATCGAAATTTGAAAAATCTTAAAATCAAATCTACAAGCAATCTACAGTTAGCTCCAGGGCGGTCACGACTCGTCCACTGTACTGTAAGGATTGACAAAATGTTGTTTCTTTAAGTTTTATTTTATTTCTAATCTGTCAGATAAATGTCGGCCAAGGTAGGTATTTTTCACAGTCGCAGCGTGGGAGTACCTTCTGTTACCTGGGTGTGTCAGTCCAATGTCTAACAGTCAGTACAGTAGTGAGTAGGTGTGTCTTAACTTAACTTCACGCTTTATCCCTAATTCCCAAGAGAAAATAGAGAGAACGCAGCGTCAAACAGTGTGTCAGGTAGTAAATTAGTCAGTACTGTAACAGAATAGGTCAGTACGTCAAGTATAGACAGGTAAGTAATACTGACCCGGAAAGCCCCCCATGCGTACACATCGCCACTGTCGAGCAGCGCGGCGGAGTGGGAGTCCCCCGCCGCTACGGCCACGGCGGCGCTGGGCAGCGACACCGCGCGGGGAGTCCCCTCGTCCTTCTCGTTGGAGGTGGGGCGGCCGAGGGCACCTTCGTCGTTGCAACCGAATGTCCATACCTGGTGAAATATAACAATATTATATATTAATATAATATGACAATATATTCATATTGTAAATTAGGAGGAATGATTTATTTTCCTTTCGTCACTCGGGTAAGTGTGGCATTGAGTTCCACATTTTAACACGCCATGTCCCAAAAATTGGACGAAGTTTAGGGCTTGTGTATTAACAATAGGTTTCATTATTATTAAAATCAAACCCAATTGGAGACTTACTGGCTCACTTACCAAGTAAAATAAAATATCAAGCATCAGTCCACCATAACCATCCCAGTAAATATAGAAAAAATAAAGTAGAGACTGCAACTTCACTTCCCCCAAGTGAAAGATACCATCACTTGGCCACCAAAATATCTTTATTTAAAGCTTCACGCTATATCCTGCACACAGGATGGTATGGAGAGAGATCCTGAAAACCTGTAGCAAGATACCCTATTTCCCATTTTCCGCCGAATTCGTTAGGCATTGTGTGTTAGGTGACCACAATATCTTTATCAGGAATATATCTATACTTCTTAATAAATATTATGAAGTTGAAAAGTTTGTCTCTTTGAATTAACTAATCTCAACAATTGGTTAGAATTAAAAAAAACTATATTGGATAGTCAATTAATTGGGTATTGCATATAAGGATATATTACATCACAATCATCCCCTGCAAGTGTCTCTTGAATGTGTCATGTGTCATACAGGACTAACTTACAAGATTATTTAATAAAATAGTAATAGCTAATATTATTCAATAAAATAAACTCACTTTGCCATCACAGTCCAAGGCTATAGTGTGCATGCCACCGGCACGAGCGTCCACAATCTTATTGCCAAGGGCAGTGACATGTTTAAATCTGAAAACATAGATATACAGCATGAATAAAAGAAATATTTTTTTAACAGGTTCACACTGTATTCCGCATACAGAAAGGTAGGCAGTAACTCAAAGTTAAGACACTCCATTCTCCACTTTCCGCCATATTCTGGAGACTTTGTTTGTTGAATGGGGTAGCGAAGAAATGTAAATAAACATTTAAATAAATATTTCATCTCTTTGAGTGGGGATCGAACCCACTACCAGTAAGTTTTACAGTCACACTCTGTGCCCTGCACCACAGTCGGCCTATAAAATAAAAACCCCAAAATAAAGATGTTTTAGTCAATAAAAGGTAACACCATTAACTTATATAAGGAAAAAACACAAAATGGAAAATAAATATATAAAAAACGTTTATAAAAAAATCATAGACAAAAAAGTCAACAAAGTTCTTACATCAAAGAGGTGTTTTTAGGCTTAGTGGGAGATCGCATGTTTATAGAAACAAGACTTACACATGTTTTGTATTCAAATAGCATGTTCTTAATATATTTAGTATTAAAAATAACCACTGTAGTACAATGGAGCAGTTCTCAGATTAAAATTAATGGCTGTGGATTTGATTTTGACTGGTCCACTGATGTGTTTATAGCCTTCGATTCATGCTCATTCATCATAATTATTTTATTTTTCACAATTGACTTATTAAACTGCAGACTTTTTTGGAGAACTACCATAGCCATTAGTATCTCCCTGAGGACTGACATTTCTATATAACTTAACCATTCTAAAGTGTGTGTAATGGCCTTATTGAAAAAAGGCCATTTTGATAAGCCCTACAATCATTTTATGTACCATTTGCATTTAAATAAGTAAAAAAATATATTATTGTAACACTTACTTAGTAGTCTCAATGACATCTTCACCTAAGCCTAGTTGTCCAACATCACCCTGTCCACATGTAAATACACATCCTCGTTTTTTGGGGGCGGATGGTATTTCTAACTGGATTGCTGATGAAAAAACAATAATTTTAACTTAAATATTATAAGTATAGAATTTAACAAATTTGTAGTATATTCATCCTATTTTGTCTAAAAAATTTGTTATTAAATGGAAATCATTAAACAATTTCAACATAGGTAGTAAAAATAAAGCATGAAGTTACTACAATATTCTATAAAATAAAATACATAACATTACATAATACAAAATGTAATTTCAATAATAAATTATTAACTTTCGATACATTGGGACAGTCTCAGTGAAGATTATTACGACTGTAGAGATTACATTATCATTATTTTCCCTGGTTTTATATTGAGACAAGTTGAACAATGGGGGCTGTGTGCTAATGTACGTAATTAAATGGCCCTTAGATCTACACTTTTGTTGTATTTCTTAGGAATAGCTCTGAGTTCCTTTATATAGAAAATAACGGACATGCTGTGGTGATTAATTATAGCGCCCTCTTACTCCAATAAGTCAAAATATTTTAAAAATAAACTGAAAGTTGAGAATGAAGTATCTTAGCAACAGGTTTGCAATTTGTACATATACTACTATATATACATAAGAAGTGTAAAGTTTAAACAATAACAATATAATGTAACATCCAGTTACAACATAGAGCAATTAATTCATGTATCATAATATGAAAACCATTTAAACTTAACCCATGAGAACCTCATCGTTATATAGTAAAGCAAGTTCTAATTATATTTGTTGTAATGTTCCATGGCATTGAGCAAGTATGGACACTTGAGATAGGAAACAATTATATGTCAATATGTCATCAGGTTTACTTATCATAACACTGTGTTTTGAGTGACTAAGCAATTATTCATAATATAAAACAAATATCATTCTTATTATAATTAGCTATGTTATCTTTTTAAAAAGTATAAAAACATTTGGTATTTGACAAAGTTATTACGTGTTTTTAAAATAACATTTCTAAGATAAAATAGTTGATAAGGTACAAAAACATTAGAGCAAAAGAGTTTGATGATGTTGCTAAACAAAAAGTAGCTATAATTACATACAATCTGAATTGAATGGTTATCTATGACATTGTCATGTTATTACTATATTGCTACCAGTTATTTTCCATGTTTTATCTCAAGCCCTATTTGCGATTTAAGTGTCTAATAATTTATAAAATGCATGTTATGTTTAAAATACTAAATTAGTATAAAATAGGTATGCAGCGATAAATTACATGAAATCAAGGTCAACCCTATAAGCAGCGCTAATAATATTAGAATATAGAATGGCACACACGACGCGCTTAATACCGATAATTTGTCTAACCTCAAAATATTCCATTTCGAACACGCTTACGTAACTCTAGCTATATATATTAAAATAGAAACAAAAATCAACCTCGTTGCGAACCTAAAATGGAAATAGAAACATAAATAACGCGTCGCAATTGAGAGTTAAAAACAAAAAGGCGCCAATAATAACCCAGTATTATGGTCTGCATTTCCCGCCATCATGATTTGACAGGTCATTGACGTCGAATGGAATTGTAAAGAAAACAACTGCTATAACATTACAAGTACTGACCTCCGCGTTTTTTCTTATTCTTCGGCCCCGTCGATGCTGTCGCTGCTGAAGATTTAGACGCTGAACGTTTAACGCCTCGCGCCGCCGGCATTATGCCTGCAATATTGCAAAGGACGCGTCAGTAAACACACAGAGCGCGGCAAATATTTGTAGGCCGACGCGATCGCACTGATTACGTTTTCACTGCCTTTTTAATTGCATTAGCTTTTTGTTTCCATAATGCAAGCGTCTACACGAATAACGGGGCTACGGCTTCCTAGATTTATGCGAAGCGCAGATAGGTTATATTATGCGTTTGTATAGCACTACACTGGGAACAAACAACGCACGAATGTCGTAAATAATGTTATAACATAGCAGAATGATTTACTTACTGTTTAATAGTTAAGCGTAATAGTAATGCAAATTACTAACAATTAAATGATATCACCAAAGAATATGAGGTGACGTATTATTTCAACAGAGTACAAATCCCGTGCATCTCCTTCGTTCGCTTCGCTTGGCTACGGACCACAGATAATGTAAAACATAGAGAGAATCGACAAGTGATGTCATCGAGACCACAGATTATATGTATATCTTTTTCTAAAACATTTTATTGATTACTAGTACAATGATGATGATTTAAAAATTATTTTATATAATATTTGAACAACATGAAATAAAAGATATTATTTTTTTATTTATACAAATATAAGGAATAGGTAAGCAATATAAGCAATTATATGGCAGCTTTGATAACAATAAATTATTTAATGCCCAAAATATTTATTTATGTTTATATTTCCATTTCTTCGCTCTGGTATCGGGGCAAAGCACGGCGTTGAATACTGCCACATTGTTTTCCAGAAGTCATTTTAAAAACTACTAATATTAGTATAGAATAATCTATGAAAATTTCATAGGTGCACCTTAATGATAACGTGTTAAAATATATTAGAATCATGAAACAGTAAAAAATCGTAATTCATATTACGAGAATTTAATATTTAAATCGTTTTTTTACCTAATTTACATAAATGTTTACTTATTTACTTTTTACCAATCTACTATAATCAGACAATGTTTACTGAGTACAAATATTTTCATTACAATAACAAAATATTTGTACTCAATGAGCGTTGCTATCCCAGCACCGACCGGAAATTGGCTAATACACTTGTCGTGGTTAATATTTCTATTATAGAAAATATATAGTTAATTAAAATATAAAATTTAAAAATTATTTATATATATATTAAATGCTTATGTAAATAGGTAATTTGGTGTATTAATATTCTAATATAATTTTATGTTTAGATCTATTTTTTAGTTTATGCTGATGTATATATGTAGTCATAAAAATACAAATTTTTAACGTAAATTTGTAGTTTGTTCTTGTAAGACTCTCTTCAACGAACATAAATAATAAATAAAGAGTGAAAGAATTATAAACGTTCTACTTTATATTTTTTAGCTGACTGGGTAAGGAGAGAGTATCTAGAGAGCGTTTTCCGTACATTGCGAACTGAGTAACGGACTACAACACATTGTGCGACGGAACCTGTAACCATCACGTTGCCGACACTGCACGACACTGTGCCACGGCTATTTTTTTTGTTACTTTTGACACTTTTTATTAATTTTTACAATACTGCTATTTCTTATTTATCTTTTTCGTTTTGTAAATAATTTTTTTTTGTAGAAAATTAATTTCTTTGAAATTAATTATAATTTGATCAGGCATTCCAATATTAATTTGTAACAATGTTGCTATTTATATGGTAATCCAGACAAATGATCGCTGACTATATTTTTGTACCAACCTGTACCAAGTGTTATAAGGGGAAACCTAAAATTGGACTTGGTTTGTGTTTATGCATAAAGGCAATTTTAGATCTACTCGCATATGATAATTTTACCATCAATACTTTATGTTTTAAATTACAATGTCTCTATTCTATATCCTGAAATTCTAACTTAAGATGGTTTTAAACATAGCTGTTCTCTATCTTTTTCACGTGACAACTGTGGCTGTTATCAGCTTTAGGATTTGTCCCGCATATATTATAGGTAAGCAAAAGGAACCTAATATCAATTCACTGTGTTCCCCACGTTCAATTGTCGTGTATTTGAGCACATTATTTTAGTGGTGCAACTCGACGCCGTTTTTTGTTTACTAGAGCGAGGATCATCTTTACACTGTATCCCGCACTCTGCACGATTGGCAGAGTGAACCCAGTGTTAAGACACTCCGTTCCCCATTTTATTCCGAATTCTGGAGGCGTTGCGTGTTGAGTGACAGAACTCAACGCCGAGCTATACCTCGACATCAGAGCGGAGAAATGGAAATGTAAACGTTAATAAAGATCAGTTTCTATCAGTTCCTCGCTCTACTACTCTAGGCCGTCGTGGCGCAGTAGCACATTGCTGTGTATGTAACGCGACGGTTGTGGTCTATCCCCGCTCTAGAAAGTGAAATATTTGTTTACGTTTATATTTCCATTTCTCCGCTCTGGTGTCGACCCAAAAGCGCGGCGTTGAGTTCTGCCACTCAACACACAATGCTTCCAGAATTTGTCTGAAAACGGGGAACGGAGTGTCTTAACACTATGTTCCCGCTGCCTACCCCCTTGAGTGTGGGATGCGGCGTGAAGCTGTTTTGATTTGATGTTTAGAAAGCACAAAAATAATAAAATAAGTTGTTTTATTTTCTAATCTATATTTATATTTTCATAATATCACATTTCACTGCTTTTACCTTTTTGCAGTACCCATTTTAAATATGCTGCTAATACGCAGTCATTATCAGAATAAAAAATATGTCTTAAAATGATATTATTAAATACAATAAAACAAATATAATGAACTCATTAACGCATTTTCGGAGTGGGTGTCACTGGGCGGGGCGGTCAACTCCGCCCACCTCGGAAGCCTTTATTATAGCTGTCTTCTTCTCTCGTTAGTAAAAAAATATTTGGAAAAATCGGTAGATGTATTGTAATATTTTTTTTCCTCGCACATAGCAGAGTAGGCAGAGGGAATTTGGGAACCTAATGGTGCAATAAATAATCGAGGTGCAATGGGTTCGTTGTTATAAATACTGTAGTTATTAATCATTTATAAATGAAAATGGCTGTTGTAGTCTCATACTGTCTGTGATGTGGTGTGGTTTAGATTACGCGACAGCTTACGGGTTCAATTCCCACACGAGAAAATTAAATATTTGATATTTCGCTACGCTCTGGTGATATGGTCGTTGGCGGAACGTGTGGAACGGAAGTGTCTTTATGGGAACGGAGTGCCTTAACACTAGGTACCTAGGTTCTCTCTGTCTGTCCTACAGCATTCAGCGCGACGCTAAAAAAATAAATCCCTGATCTTGAGCCAATCAACGTGAAATATCTTGAGATTTAAGTACGCTGAAGGTGTTATTAGGCGGTGGTAAGTTATTAGGTGTTTTAGGGTTCCGTACTTTTTAAGGGAAAAAGAACCCTTATAAAATCACTCTGTTCGTTTGTCCGTCCGGCTGTCTGTTTGTCAAGAACCTTTATCTCAGTAACGCTTGGAGATATCGAGTTGAAATTCAAACTATATACTCAGGTCTACGGCTCAATAATTTTCTGATATTTATCGAATCGAATGAATCGAATCGACAACTATCGCGGTTACACTCACATGCTTGTGTTACTGCGTCACGACGGCCTAAGAAAATTTGTTATCAAATTAGAATTCCTAGTTTAAGAATTAATAAACATTTATAATAATTTGGTTCATTATTATAATATACCTATAGGAGAAGATGTACTGAATAGGTCTCTGTAGGCATAATAACGTAAAAAATCTCTCAAAATCTATAAAAATCTCTTCGTTTAAATATCGCTTACCATTTTTTTAGCTTCACGCTGTATCCCGCACACAGCAGGGTAGGCAGAAGGAACCTCGGTGTTAAGACACTCCGTTCTCCACTTTTTGCCGAATTCTAGAGGCATTGCGAGTTGCGTGGAAGAACTCAACGGCGCGTTTTTTTACTATGTATCGTCTTCCTAACTCAATGCTTTCAGACCTTTCATACAAATAATATTTACAAAAAGACCTCTAATTCCCAATCACTAAACATTTCATAATTAAATCAGCCTCACACTTTTCCCCATATAGCAGGGATACAGAGATTAAAGAATGCTATGACACTCCGCTCTCCGCTTACAATTCCCACATTATTCACATTTAAATGTAATCATATTCAATATAAAAGGGTTATATTTAAAGGTAACAGAGCAACCTAGCTAAGGCACAGTCGCGGGTGGTATCCAAGTGATAAAGAGTGTCGTGTTACGCCGTGGTGGGGCTTGGGTGTTTGGTAGAGAAAGTTATGCGTATTCGATCACAAAAAATAAATGTAATAAATCAGCTTCACGCTGTATCCCGCAACATGGTAGGTAGAGGGAACCCAATGTTAAGACACTCCGTTCCCCACTTTTCGCCGAATTCTGGAGGCATTTCATGTTCAGTGGCTGAACTTAACGCCGCGCTTTGCCTCGACACCGAAGAAGTGAAAATATACATTTTAAATAAATATATATTTAATTTTCTCGAGTGAGGATCGAACCCACGACCGTCACATTACAGTTACATTTCGACGGCCTCGATTATAAAAGTAATATTAATTTTATCATTTATATTAAATTAATCTAGTCTTTGTCTAATGTGTTTAAAATTGTGAAGGGGACGACGCAGTCAGTATCTCTAGATTAAGTTCTAGGATTTGTCTTACCTTCTGCCAGGGGTTATGGAAGAATCCTTTGGGAGGCAAAGGTAGCCCCGGATTGTGGCGGTTGAGGAGGAGCACATTGAGGTTTTAATGGAGAGTGTGGCCGTCGACACTTTCCACTAGAAACTCATGGTGCTTCTGCCAGTCCATAAATCCCACACAACCCGCTCGAGTTCCCACTTGGGGGCTATACCCCAAAAAGAAATTCCTAAAAAAGATATAAATAATTTAAAAAGACTGACTAATATCAAAATTTATTTATAAATAGTACTTAAATATAAAATAAAAGATAACAAAATATACAAAATACTGATATTATCAGTAAAATAAAAATATTATATCTTGAGATTAGTTTTCTTAGTTGAAGAACTTGTGTAATAAAATTGTAACATTAATTAAAATGTTATAAAACTTTAAAGTATGACATTTTTTATGTTTAGAATTCCAAAGAGAACTAATTTTGTAATAAAAATATTATTTTAATATAAATTTCGTCAATATAATAAACGTTATGCCATTTTTACACCTAATATTTTATTATGAAATATATTTTTTATGGTCCAGTTAGAAACCCTGTATGTGAGTATTTTTGTTTATAATATTATTATGTAAATGTTTAACGTTAAGTCTGTCATTAGTTTTTGTTAGAGGTCGGCCGTGGCGAACGGGCATGAGCGTACGACTGTAAACGCGACTGGTCGTTGGTTCGTTTCCCACTTGGAGAAATTAAATATTTAATATTTTAATTTCCTCGCTCTAGTTACGGCGGCCTTGAAATCTTTCGGAAAGAGATGACAACAGAGAGATACCTCATGACACCATAATCACACCAGCAGCTCGTTTATACCATAATATTGCATTGTCTCCTAATCTATATATAACTGCAACTTTGTTAAGAAAGAGCAAGCAAAACTTCCGCACAACATCACATTTTGAAGGTAAATCAATAAATATGCTGCAGAAAGCGTCTACGATGCTGCCACGATACAGTTGATAGAGCACTCGCAGCGCACATTATATCTTTATATTTTGATATATTTATTTATTATAGGACATTGCGCATTGACACGCCAGTTTGGCGACTAAGAGCGATAGTAGACGCTGGATGGTTCAATGTTTAGTTTGAGGAATTTAAGCTATTGTTTTCAGCCTTATGAGGCCTTAGTGGCGCAGGGGTACGCAAGTGACATTGTAAACGTGACGGATGTGATATTTAATTGAAATATTTAATATATTCATCTCTTTACACTAGTGATGAGGCAACGTGTGGCGTTCTGCAACTTAACACGCTATGTGATTCACGTTTGCTTAAAATATTATAAGCCTACATATCATAATAACAGCAAACAACATAAATAAGTTCATAGCAAGCGAATGAAAAAAATTACATGGCTTGACTAGAACGTATGGCTCTGTGAACAGATTGTTTGCACGTGAACAAGAGGCGCAGAGTCATATCTCCTACAGTACGGTATAATTAAAACGTTTCCTGAAAAGAATCTTTCCGCAGTGTGGAATAACGCTTTAAAAACATAACATACATGAAGTACCTATTAAAATAATATTTTGCTTATAATTTATCAATAGTACTCACATTAATTTAATAAAAAATCCTGGCAATACCCTTAGGTGGTCTTTATACTGTGGATATTAAACAAGATGGTGGAATTCCGAGAATCCGCTCCAACTGTCACGGCGACGCGGGAAAACGATCAACAGTGTATTTTATTGACAGATTATATACGACCTTTTTTTTTAATTTTTTTTCTTTTTTATTTGTTGTAACTATATATATTGTGTTACGTTTTGGATTTTTCAGATTTTTAGACAGAGATAAATAATTAAATTCATATAATTAGTATATTTTTTTGGTTTTTGTTCTATTATTATTGTTTTTTATGGTGTTGTCCTTTGCTTCCCCTGGGATAGGTGTTTAATATAGTACATAACTATATATTTTTTAAATATTTAGGAAACTTATAATTCACTAAAAGTTGACAACGTTAGAGCTCTACCATCTTTTAATTACCTTATTCTTAATCTACTAAAGTATCATTAAATATTATGCTTGTAATTACAAGGGTAGTTTGTCCAACTAAGCCAAGGAACCATCGTCCATCCATCCATCAAAAAGGAATTTTATTCTACTACCACACTTTAACCGTCTTCTACGAGAGATGCCTAGTATGCCTAGCCTTGCAGAGGATGCCTAGTGTTCAGACTTTCAGATTTTACCCTCCTATTTTAAAAACATTGTGTAATAAATGGCGAAATTTAATGCCGCGCTTTGTTTACCAGAGCGAGAAAAATTAAATTAAATAGGTACAATCGTTCCCCCGAGTGGGAACCGAAACTCAAACCATCGCTACCACCGCGCTGCGACAGCCTCGTACCGGCTAACATCCGTAAAGCCATAGAAAAGGTTTCAAAAAGGCCAACAATAGATCATAATTATATCGTTATATCACCTACTTCCTTCAAGCACGCCCTTCAAACGTCAAGAGTGGGGTGTGGTTGCCCTCATACTACAGGGACCACTTACATTTAATGGATTGCGATGAGATGTATAGATATTTTTTATAAAATTGGTTATCTTGAGAATGAATTTGATCTAACTTAATATTTGCACTAGTACATAGATTATTGGAATAGTTTTTTTATTATGAGTTATTAGGAGAATTAAAAATTAAATAAATGTTAAGGCAAATCATGGCGCAAGAGCATAAGCGTACCATTGCCAAATGCGACAGGTTGAGGGTTGGAATCTCACTCGAGGAAATGAAATATTTATTTTCATTTGCTCGCTCTGGTATTGCGGCAAAGGGCGGTGTGGAGTTCCGCAATTCAACAGGTAATGCTTCAACATTCTGTGGAACGCGGTAAACGGAAGTTTTTTAAGACTAGGTTCCCACATCCCACTGCATACCCACCCTGCTATATGCGGGAAACAAAAGTGTTAATTTAACTCCCTTTTGTGAAAACACACAAACATTAACTTTAAAACACTTAATTTTGATTTATTGGCTTCACATAACATGATATAATACAATAATAAGACATTTCCAATTAAAGTCAATTCAAATGGCACTGTCATCGTTTATGTCGTTACACAGCACATTGTAGACGCGCGCCGTTCTGCGTGATGAATGATGTCCGGCACTCTCCTAACATACCCCCATAGTAACTTATGGTGGTTGTAAGTTATTTGTTAATATTTATGGGTGTGAATTGCTTTTTTGAACAAAATTTATATTTTTTGTTGATTACTTTATACTTAGATTTGCGATTGTTAGAGTTCAGATCTTTTTTTTTTTGGTTTTATGCTGTTTCCCGCACATAGCAGAGCGGGCAACTAATAACGTCCTTATTTTCAATCTGAATGCGAGATATTGCTTGTTGAGTGGCGGAACTCAACGCTGCGTTTTATCTGTCACAGAATTATAGTGAGGAAATGTTTTTTTTTGCCCCGAACATTTCCATAGAACTCAAGTATCGCATTTGCAACCAGTCCAGTGAACGTAATTACAATTAGCCATGTTTGCCTTTTAGTTTAATACTTTTTATATATATATATATATATATATATATATATATATATATACGTTAATGGTGACGGGAATTTTTTCAATCGACTCTGTTGAAATAGTCTAAATTAGCTCCTATTTCCTGTAAACCTATGCCATATTCGGAAAACTCTAAGCCTAAATAGATTTTTTAGACTTAGAGTTTTCCAATTCCACCAGCACACATTCATAAATGTCTTAAACATTCTGTCTTCTTTTTTTCAAAAACTTTCCTTTCATTAAAGTTGGTTTATATAGTACAGAAAACAGTCCAATCTCCCAAACTATTAAAAAAAATTAACAAATCCAAATAATTTCAAACAATAGTATACATGTCATCCAAGTAAAGGTGCATTTCGATTATAGGTAAGCGCATCTGTCAATATAATTCGCATTGGAACAACAAAAGACGTGTGTTTTATCTAGTTTACAAATCTCTATTGTAATTGTAGTGGTACTTGACTGTACTGTTGTACAGTGCAGTGCAGTGGCTTTGGATGGGGTTCCGTATGGTTGTATGTACTAGCAATTTGCTATGGCTTCGCACGTATGAATTTTATAAATAAATATTAGTGGAAGTGCTAGAAATATTAGGTTATATGATTTCTTTACTTAATGAAGGAGATGGCTTAAGTGTTAATAATGATGTAATTATATTTAATCAGAATAAATTGACAGCAGTGGCTATTTCTAATTGATTCAGCAGTTGTCAATTTGAATACGAAAGAGCTACAGAAAGACGGACAATGTAAAAGTAAAAATGTGAATGTAATTAACTTTTTCACACAACAGCGCAACGGATGATTAATTTTAATAAAATTTTATTAAAACAAATGCTTGTACAATTAATAAATCGTGTCGTATCGTACCGCAGGCGAAAGAAAAATAACTTGTAACAATTAAAACCACAAAATACATTAACCGTGTTTCACAATTAATCCTCCTATTAAACTGACACATGAATAGCTAGTTAAAAACTACTTAGCATTAAATAAAAATGAACCCGCTACCCCTAAACCAACACTCGTACACCATAGCGAACAAGACGTCTCCACCAACAAAGGAGCCCCTCAAAAAGCACAAAAGCGACAAATAAGCGTATAACGATCTTATTCATTGCATTATTACTGTACTAAACCAAATCTGCAGTACAGAAAACCTTTATTTCCATGTAAATAGAGGTATTTTTATATTTTTTTTGGTGTATATAATTAATTTTGTCAAGTTTTCGATATAAGAATAGGACAAAATGAGCAAACTAACAGCGGCCGCGTCTTTGAAAATGTATTATTGAACATTTTTTTACATCCCCAGTTTGTTTAAACATATGGTTTCGGCCTAAAAATGTCTTAATCGCAGTTAAGTGTGGCTGTATCAATGATGGTCAATGCTCGAAACGTTTTATATGAATAAAAAAAATAAGCCACAGTTTAGATAGGGTTTGTTATTGTTGTGGTGAGCGAGCGCCGGGTTGTGGGTTCGATTTCAACTTGAGGAAAATGAAATATTTAATATTTTTCTTTCGTTATTCTGATGACAAAGCAAAGTGCGGCGTCGAGTTCCGCCATTAAACACGCAATGCCTTAAAATTCGACGGAGAATTGGGAAAGGGAGGCTCCTAATGGCAATGACTTAATATTAGGTTCCTATGTTCCCTCTGTCTACCCTACTAGATGTAGGAAAAAATATGCTCAACCATGCTGAACCACAAGCTAGAATTTATGTAAATATATAGAAGAAGATATTGTATAATAGTCCCGCCTTCCAATAGGTGAGTGTCTCAATAATGAGGTGCAAAATGTGTTATACACAGTCTTTCTACTCTATGTTCCACTTCCATTACAGTCAGTCCTTAGATTTACGTTTATAAAATAACAATTACGCAAAAAAAGTAGTTAATTTTGTAATTTTTTAATTATAAATTATATTTATTATTCATTAAAATTGCAAGGCGCCGTCGCAGCGCAGCGAGTGAGAAGTTATAAATGGGCTTGATATTATTTGCCGGAATTATAATATTCATTTCCATTTCTTTACTCTGTGATGCACTGTAATGCGACGATTGTAGGTTCGAATCCCACTCGAGGCAATGAATTATTATTTCTTAATATTTTCATTTCTTTGCTCTGGCCACCAAAAACAAAAGTACGGCGTAGAGTTTCGCGCTCAGCACTGAATGCCTCGAAAAATTTAATGGAAAGAGGGGAACGGAGTGTCTTAAAACTGATTTATCATTAAGGTAAATTCATATTTTTTATGTTTTCTTTGTACATAAAATTACATTGAACATAAAACAGTACTATAAAGCAAACTTACTCTAAGCATTATACATATTCTTGGTGATCATTGCTTCAAATTTCCCATGTGATTTTTTTTCATGAAAAATATTATCAATTACAGTGCAATGTGTCATAAGGACAGTAAGAAAAAAAGCTTTTTTCAATAATTTACAATATTTTAGCTTTTTTTGCAGTTGATAGAGCAACTATACCTTCTATATAGTCACGGGTGTGAGTGTGGTAAAATTACAAAGAAGATTGGCCTGTTCTTTTTGTTTTATTTTCCTATGATGATTTTAAAAACTCAGCTTCACGCTATATCCCGCACACTGCAGGGTAGGCCGAGGGAACATCGTGTTAAGAATATCGATGGTTTTAAAATTTGAAGATAACGTACAAAGTTCTTCTATAACACATAAATAACCTATGATTATCAATCCTTAAAAGTAACTTTACCTTCTATCAATATAGAGTCGTATGCAACAGCGACAACTTATTTAGATTAATTAAGACGTCCATTTTATATTTACAAAATTGTTGGACATTACATCACGATTCTCGCGATGATTTAACAGCTGTTGACTGTTTTGGAGGCGACGGAAATATCTTTTCCAACTCGGGATTACGCCTACTTTAACCCCAATTGTTCCACAATGTTGAAAATGGCGTTATAACGCGACCAATAGGAGGCGTGACCGTTTGAATGGACGGAACGATTTGATTGGCCGATTGTTATACCAGACTCTGAATCGGCCAATCAGAATCGAGAATGAAGGTTTGATTCAAACTAGTTCCATTTATGCTGTCAACTTGTGAAGACGTGTTTAAAATTCGAAAAGTTTTGAATTGAAAATTAAAAATAAAAGTAGTTTATCAAAAAAAAAATTCGACCAGTGCTCTGTGGATTGTAAAATAATTTTTAATCTGTGCTTATTATTTATCTGTTTGAAAGGGAAAAAATTAAAGTTTCGATAGATTTGTGCGTCGCGCGGCATTTTATTTTTAGTTGTAGCTTGTTAAATAGTGAGCCGGGATCTTAATTTAGCGTTGCACATGAGTGTGAGTATGGTTCACTTTACGTCTATTTTGTTTTACATGCACAGACGTAATATTTCTGGATGTTTACTCGTCTTTTTGCTTGTCAATTATCAGGTCTTTTACCCGTGTGAGATTTATATTGATGGTTTATATGGTCTCGTTGAAAAATGAAAATGTCGACGGCTTAAAGGACATTTGTATAATCGTAGCTTTTGAATTCTTTTCAATATTTCTTCTGTACATTTTTTTGTTTTCTAAAGAAATATAAACAAAAACATATAATGGTCGCTTGGACTCTACAGCTCATAACGTTTTGTGTATTTAAACAATAATACAATTTAAAACAAAGAAATACCGACACCATGACTTCATACTTTATATAAAATGTGCAAAATATTGCTTTAGACATTGCAAATGCAAAAGATGTTTACAAGGTGCTATTTCAGTTCCTATACATTTAGTATTATCGAAGGCATAAACGTTGTTAAGCTTCCGACGATGCAGGTTTGGCCATAAAATTGTTTGTTTTAATAATGAGTTTATATGCAATTGTCGACGGATACGTAGAAACTTTTATTTTTAATAGATACATCCGTTCTGTGAACGCGACGGTTGTAAGTTCGATTTTCACTGGAAGGACTTCGCTCTGTTTTCAAGATAAAACGCTAAAACGGCGTTGAGTTCCGCCACTTGTAACAAATATGCGTGGGAAAAGTAGTGTTTATCCTATATCTGCATTTTAGTTACTGGAGAAAAGAGAAGTTCAGTGCCAGTCGTAGGTCAGAGGGAGAAGCGTGCGACTGTAAACGCAACAGATTGCGGGTTCGATTTCCACCCAAGGGAATGAATATTTAATATTTTCATTTTCTTGCCCTAGCAACGGAGCAAAGCGCGGCGTTGAGTTCCGCCTCATCTCGTAGTGTCACACGAATAATTGTTCACAGCAGCTTGAGATTCTCGATCTCAACTCTGATATATATCTTGAGATGTCGTTTTTATACTTAGATTATTAAAATAGCATTTTAAGATCGATGAGTTGAGAGTTGCTAAAAAACAAGGCCCTAAGTATTTGCATAGACACAAGATAATGATAATTGAAATTCTTTCTGTTTGACAGTTGAAGCTTGTCATGGAAAATTATGTTTTTTTATATAATAATATTAAAAATAAAATTTTGTAATAACATTAAATATACGCGACGGCGATTTTACGGTAACTTTTTCTTATTTTATATTTTGAAACGTTAAAAATTTAGTAGTTTTCAGGAAAAATTAAAAAATAATATTTAATTTAGATTTTTTCAGTATTTACATTAAATATTCACGTAAGTCTCTAATATTCCAAAATATAGTAATACTTTCTAATGAAGAAACAATCGGAGTGTTTTAACACTAGTTCTCTCTGCGTACAATACCATAAGTGGAAAACAGTGTAAAACAAAAAAATTACTTAGTAGTAAAAAATTTAAAAATTTAAAATAAAATCTTAAAAGTAAAACTATATACATATCTTCTTAACGTCTCATCGGATTAAGATATCGATCGATTTCGGGTGGAATTTAAATTATAATCAAAGTTAATATCAGGTAATTTTAAAACTGGAATTGTCATTTTTACCTGTTATTCCTAGAATATGGTTTATTTGTGTTTTTTTATATAAAAGTTAAAACATTAAAAATATATATTTCGTCTCTATCAACATTTTGTCTCTCTCTGTTGTGACTAAAATCATTGTCCGATTCTTCAGGCAAAATGCGGCGTTGAATTCCTTTTAATTTACGCAGCGATATCTTTAAAATTTACGAAAAGTTGAGAAAAGTGCTCTGATAAAATTATAGGCATAATAAAAAAATAGCATCACATTCTACAGCCTGTTGCCATTATTACTAAGTTCAAAGATTTAACGTGACGTTGTGTTCCGCCACTCAACGTGCGATGTGTTCAGTGAACCACTTTCTCTCCGTTCACCTTGCCATATATCTCTCTTAATTTAATAAAAACTAGGCAGTTAAATTTTTATTAAAAATTGATAGTAGTTCAATATCTGATAGATAGATATCTCTCTAAAACACAAATAAACCATTCAAACACATGTTTCATACTTTATAATCTCACGATTTCGTAAATCTCGTGTAATATGACCATACACGGTCATTAATTAGCCCCCCACGAGCTGCGGCCGTAAAGAACATTTTACGATTTAAAGATAAAATCGGGTCGTATCTGTAGAGTATAGAGTGTAGAGTGTAGAGTATAGGCTTATTCGATAGCGTGTAATTCTTTTACTTTATTAACATCTAGCCGACCTGGGCGGCTTCGCCCGCTTGAAATATACAAATATTTATTTATATTATATGTTTATGAAATTATTTACAGTTTAGTGGGTAAATCATGAAACACGTGTTCAATTAAATATTTTAAGTGTCAAAATTTGATATTTTGTAAAAATCGGTGCCGATTTAAAAAAAATCCATACAAACTTTCATATATTTAGACATGATATAAATGATATGTTATATTACATGTAAAAATATTTTTTAGATATTTGTTTCTTTTAAAAATCTGTATGATTACATATACCTGTTGTGTGGACGTTAACTAATAGTCGTCTAAGTGTCGCGACTCCGTTTGTATAATTTTTTATAAGGGTTGGTATGATGTTTTGAGGCCGTCGTGGCGCAGTGGCACAAGAGTATCGCCCGTAAACGCGACGGTTGTTGGTTCGATTCCCATTCGACTGAAATATTTCTTTACGTTTATATTTTTCTTCGGTCTGGTGTCGAGGCAAAGCGCGGCGTTGAGTTCTGCCACTCAACACGCAATGCAGAATTCGGCAGAAGGTGGGGAACGGAATGTCTTAACACCGGGGTTCCCTCTGCCTACCCTGCTGTGTGCGGGATACAGCGTGTAGCTGAAAAAAAAAAATTATGTTATGGATATTTTTTGTTTCATGAACTTCATAATCTTCTCTTTTTATTTATACTACGTATGAAATTAAACTGAACTGAAAATAAATCAGTTTCCATTTTTGCCCTAAATGTTCATGTATAACAAATTACCAAAAAGTACTGTATTTTCTTAACAGTTTTACCAGAGACTTAGGCCACGTGGATAAATGGTGGTGGAATGACATTTCAATTCTTCCTATGTCTTCCAAAAAAATACATTTTTCAATTCGACCCGGTAGTTGTCACCAGAACCAGTACTACCAACCATAGTAGCGCATTCAAACACATACATTTTTCAGCTTTGCCTTTTTAATATAAAGAAGGTAGCGTTGTAAAAACACTTTTATACCAAAACAAATTTAAGAGCTTTTTATATTTTTTAAGAATTACAGACATCTTTTAAATATTAAAAATCTTACAAATAAATTATAAAGTAGGGTACATATAATAAATAAACGACATTTCGTGGAATCCCAAATGTGTCCCTGTCAGTTCAGAGTTCAAATTCATAACAATTTAAAAAAAAATGTATACACAATATTAATGCAGATTAATTATTTGAAATCATTATCAGAGAAGCCTCTAATACATTTTATTGGATAAGTTAAGATTTTATTACTATTTTGTGAAGTTATCTAAATTCCTCCATCAGAGTTATTCGGTATCCGCTAACTTATAGAATATTTAAACGTGTAAGTGTATTTATAGTTATAATTTATATGAACTTCGAAGATCGAGGAAAGATGCTTAATTAGGATTCCGTACATTTTAAGGAAAAAAGGACAAGTTCAGAAAAAAATCTGAAAACTATACATTTATGGTTAAATTCCCTCTGCCTACCCTGCTATGCGAGGCATTCACCGTCAACCTAAGAAAAACCTTTTTACACATTAAAGGTGTTCATCACATGGTAAAGGTTGCTGGTTCAATTCCCACTCAAGGACGTCAATTACATGGGGCAAACAAAGCCCTGCGTTGAGATCACCCACTCAACACGCTGTGTCACCAAAATTACGCTTAGGCTCATAAGGTTCCCTCTGTCTACCCTGTTATATGCGGGATACAGAGTGATGCTACAACACAATATTCCCAACAGACCGGTCCGCCATCAACGCATCGTAAGCAGGTCGCGACTATTTATAACGAGCTTATAATAAACAAAATACGTCCACTTGTTTTGTTTTCGCTGCAAAATATTTAAGACACGCTTAAACTAGTGTAACGTCGTATTTAAGTATGATGATAAATATTTTGTAACATTTGAAGTTGATAGAGTTATAGTTTTTTTTTTCACGCTGTATCACGCGAAGTCCAGGGTAGATAGAGGGACCCTAGTGTTAAGACATACCGTTCACACATCGGTACTCAGCGCCGCGCTTTCTTTTATTGTCAAAGCGAAGAAATTAAAATATTAAATGATTAATTCCTCTCAGTGGGAATTGAACTCACAATCGTCTTTTTTAGGGTCGCACACTTCCACTGCGCCACGAGCGACAATTCTATAATTCTTTTTTCTAGATAATTCACAATTTAGTATACATTTTTAATACTGAAGAAGTTAACATAAAGTACGTTAACGTTAAAAAATAAAAGAAGTACTTACTTACCCTTTAAATTTATTAGAGCCACATGAGGCTGTTGGAATGTGTGAGACTAATCTATACTTTATAAAATTAAATATTAGCAAATGATGGCAGAAGATTTCGATGAAATTAATATTCTTTATTTCTCATATGAAAAATGATTCAAATGTCTCTTAGAACAATAAATATAATGTTGTTTTTTTTTAATTAACAAAATCTACGAGTAAATTTTACATTTTCATTCATTCATCACTTAATGCCACAAAATTACATTTACAATTTGTTACTGTTAAGCCATACACTAGAAATGACTAATATATGTAATCTATGCGGATTTTTCTATTGAGCGAGTGCCGAAATCGGCGGAAAGTGGGGAACGGAGTGTCTTGACACTAGGTTCCTTCTGCCTACCCTGTAGAGTGCGCGATAAAGCGTGAAGCTGATATTTTCATTGCAAAAATATTGTTTGATTTTTTTTATTAAATTTATATACATATAACATTTAAATATTAAAACGCAAACACGACACTACAGGACTTAGTCGAAATTTGGCATGAAGGTAGGTTTGGGTGTAGCACTATCACGAAATTTCTACGGAATCGTAAATGCAATATTTTTAGTTTCTGATGAAGAAGAATATTTGAGATATCTGCACGAATCTTTTTCTTCTTATTAAATAAAATGCGGCGGCTAATCTCGCTATTAAATATCATTACATCTGTATTTTCTCTCTGTCCATCCCTAAAGATGCGTGACACGCGCGATGACAAAACAACACATATGACAGTGTCTGGCGCACAGTCTACGAGGAGGTCGGAGCTAATGACAATCTAAATATATATAATGCGAGTGGCTCGGCCTCACCTGCACAGTAACTACTCTTGCGCATATCTAATTGTTGTTATTTTTTTTTATCACGCTACGTGAGACAGAACGTGACAGGGTGGGCAGAGGTAACTGTGGAAACTGAGTGAACTGGAAAGACACCTAGTTAAGAACCTTTCACCATTAGTTTATTGAGACCAGTTTATCCGCATTATTTGTAACATTGTTCTTAATCTGATTTAATTATATTATTTAATTCACGCAAAAATCACACATATAAAATAATTTAAAAAATAATCGAACCATTGTGTGTTAAGTGGCGGTACTCAACGCCGCGAATTTTTTAAAGTATTTCCGTATTTTATACTTGTGGTCAAGATGTTAAATCTGGATTATCACTTTTAACTTAACTGCGATTATTTTTATTACTATACTATTATATAAGCATTCACATTAAGACAGTCCTAACGTGAATGCTTCACACTAGGTTCCCAACTTCCTTTTGACATACAACGTTGAGCTAAAAAATTCGTTCCCAATGTGGAATTATATTTTTTTCCAACCACAGTTAACCAATTTAAAACTCCATTATTATAAGTAAAAACAAATCTCGCATCCAACTAACATTGAAAATCACATAGTGAGGCGATTTGTACGATATCGCGGCGTAATCTGTCGATAAATCTTGTGTTTTACAGCTGGCTGCGATAACATCGACGCCACGTGGGGTGCTAGTGATGGGATTTATCGATTATATTTGTTTAAATTGTGGAATATTTGCCTTTTTTTAAATAAGCTTTTGTTTTTGTAGGTTTATATCATTAGATAGATAGGTACTTTGTGGCACAGTGGAGTATATTTATGAATTTCATCTTATTTCAAGTTTGATTTTAATGATTTGCCATTGCCAAAGTATTTTCTTACTGTAGAAAATGTAGTTAACATAATTGTGTAGGCGTAAGAACTATTATAAATTACATTTTCTAGGTAAAGTGAGGGTGGATTAAATAAAATATACTTTAAATAGGTTACGGCAATAATTTTTTCGTTATTTTCAGTATAGGTCAATTACAGGACGTGGGTGAAAAATATAAGAATTATAAAAAAAACACGTCTCTTAAATGTTGACAAACGAAACCTCTTTGGATATCCGCCAATAGCTATGACAGAGTAATAACCGCCGAGATAAATATATTGTACGTTAAAAACGTTTATTTTTGTTATAACAATTTTTTTTCGCGATTTCATTTGTGATCATCATGAGTATACTCAGGGATATTTCCAGGGAGGGCCTGGCTTTCAGAGGAATGCAGGATATAAATGACAATGTAGCACGAAACTTCAATATTATATGTATACACATATATTGTTGTATATTTATTTGCAAATTTACTTATTGTTTAAAGTGAAAATAAAAAAAACGATTAAGTAAAATATTAACAAAACCTTCTTGACATTAGCTTTACATAGAATTTTTTTTTGAATTGAAGAATTCGGTTAGAAATCTTCTGGGTTGGTTTCAGTCCATACGGTGAACGTCTAGTATAAGCTCGACTCTAGCTAATAGGACTATACGTGTGTAGCTTATTATGACATGTGGTAATACACGTTTTATATATGGAAAAGTCGTGGGCTGCGACTTCTTTTACGTGGACTTTAAGACCACCAAAATTTAGTGTCCTCTCTCTCCTTTTCACGTAGTTTGTCAGTCACTCAGTAAGAAATAAATATATTTATAGATTTTCATTTCATTTTCATATGTTACAAAATAAAAATAGTGTTTCGAACCTTATTGATTCTGTTATAATTATTTAAGTGACTCTGACCTCATCTTATTAATTAAATCAATTGCTTAACATATTTTATTAGAAAATTATGTAAATAAGTTTAAAAACGGTTGATATGATATTGCTTAATATGAACATATATAATTCTTTGTAAATTAAGTTTTTTGTATAAGCCGTTAAATATTTAAGTACAAATTGAAATAAAATAAACAATTCTTGTATTTATTAATTTGTTACTATGATATTTTTCGTTTTGGCGGACATGAAGGGATCTCTCGCTCTAGCAACATGACAAAGTGTTGCGTTAAGTTTTGCCACTCAACAGATAATGACTCGAAATCTGATTGGAAACTGGGAACCGGAGTATCTTACTCCCAAGACTAGGCTTCATCTGCTTACTCTGGTAAATCCGGGATACAGTGAAAAGGTACAAAAACAACAACTCATATCCCATTGTGCGCCGGTTGAATGATTGCCGGTTAATGTTCCATATGGTATATAAAGATATGCGCGTGCGCTATGGCATTGTTTTCGTATTAATTAATTTATAGTAACTATTTGAAATTATGTAAACAATAATAATATTTTTCACACTCACAAAAAAATATCGATATCCATTTTAGCCGACATCTCTATCAACCCGTCAGCTCCATACATCACCGAGGCCTCCCTCGATCGTGTCGATGATAAAAATTACTTAAAACACCAAACATTTAACATTTGCCCCCTTACGACCTTACACTTGTCTCTATCATTTCTCTCTCTTAAGAAAGAGACAAAAACTATTCCTAATTTCAATAGTAGTTTTAATTTAAAGCTTATTATAGTAGTAATAGAAGTTAATTTAGCTTGTTTTATTTGTACGTAGTAAATCGCTCGTTGTCTTGTCAGGTGGATCTCAACAATACTTCAAAGTACGTGAGTGAATTTTAGGTGCTATAAAAATATGGAAAATTAATTGTATGAGATTTTGTAACTCGATTTGAATGAATAATTGATATTATAAACATTTTTTGTTATACGAAATTATTCGATTTGTCATATTATGTTTTCAATTATTTCTATTCTTTAATGATGTAGAAAAATATATATTACTACTACATATATTACAATGTGAATTTCTTTATTGGCACAGTTCGGAAGTATCTGCTCACTTAAGGGATTTTCTACTAATATTCTATAGTTAGTATAATTGTGAATGTTTGCAAGAATGGATGTCTGTTCGACTTTCACGCAAAAACTTCTGAACGGACTAAGATAAAACTTTACATAGCTCGTATAGGCTGTTACATATGTTTTTCACTTAATATCCAAAAACAAAATAGAATTCTACATCTTATAGATATGTTTTGTACGATACAATAAAAACTAAATATATATATTTAATTTGAAGGTTTCAAAATTTGTCATTTCATCTGTACCTTTTTTAACACTTAAAGTTGATTAGAGATAACATTATTTAAACAATATTTTTGTTTTCAGGTGAAAAATGGAATAAACAAGTCGAAGATTAAAAATGAGAAAAAAGAGAAAAACAAAAACGTAGAAATGAGCGCTGAACGAAAAAATTAAAAACAGTAAAAACCATTAATATTAACCAAATTGAAAATAAATATTTCATACAAACATCAACCAGACAGAGACTGGATCATTTAAATAGCGATCATTTAAAGTGTACAAATATTTAAAACGGAGCGTATCTCGAGAACATTTTGAAAAACAAACCTGTTAAACAAATAAGTAATCGTTTAAGTTTTTGTTCAAACATATTTGGGACTGCCGCCTTCGTATTTAGATTTAAAAAACTACACAGTTAAAGAACAATACCAAACCGTTTAGGCATAACTCGTTTTATCTGTGACGTTTATTTTTTTTAATATATTATTTTATCTGTGGTAATTCGAAATTTTATCTAATTCTAAGCCTACTACAGATAATCTGTAAATATTTATATTTAATAATTTCAAATTGAAGTTTTTAAAATTTTATATTTATGTATGACCCGAAAAGTCATTTTCTTTTGCCGTACATTACGTAATAGTTAGTAAATATATTAGTTGTTTTCCTGTGTTTAAGAACCAAAAAGTGTCTTAAATTTGGCGTATTTAGTGGAATTCAACAGTGACAATAGTGGAATCATTAGTTATTTCTCTCGTGTCAACAATATTTGTGTCAAAGTGGCCGGCGACGAGCACTTGGACATGCTGGGGGGCCCGGAGTGGGGCCAGCGGGAGGCGACCCCCCCTAGAGACGCCCCCCTGCCGAGTTTTGGTTTCACACAGGAGCAGGTCGCGTGCGTTTGCGAGGTGAGTTTGGTATTGTACTGTTGTAATTGTTAATTATAGTATTTTAATGTTGGTATGACTGCTGACTTGATTTCATGGGTATAAAAGCTCGTTATTAGTAGGCTATGGGGTTCTATTCCCCTGTCAAGGCAATTCTTCATTGTTTTAGCCATATTTTTAATCACAAAAATTCTGGAGAAAATAATCAGTCATTATTGATTATTCTGAGCTATCACAGAATAATCAAGGAGCCGGATGGTTCATGTCTATACATGAAGATGGACCATCCGGGTCCCCTCTCTTTAGGCCAACTTAGTTTTCGCATAAATATTGTTGTGAAGAAAAATTTTTTATTCATCAGTAGGCTGGTGCATCCCAGTATTAGCTTGATAAATTTGATCGCATACAACGTAGAGCGGTTCGTTGGGGACCCAATGATTTGTGAACGGCTTCACACATTGGCTTTGCGAAGAGATTCCCGCATTTATCATGGAAAACTTTTGGAGAACTGTTTGACCTGTTACCTGCCACCAAAATTTCTAGCAGCGCAGTATGTCACAAACTCAAATACCATCCACACAATGTGGATACGTGGCACTGCACTGTGCGGTTTACTGTCCACTACGAAAGCTCCGCTTTGAAAGCCGGGATTGCTCCTCTAGCTCCTCTGGTGTTACACGGGGTAAAAATATATATATATTTTATGTTATATTTATTATTATTACAGTTTGAGTATATAAAAGTACATAAAACATATAACAATTAATTCATAATGCCTTTTATCTGAAATTGTGTTACAGACTGTTATAGATGACAGTCCCTATAATATCTATAAGTCCCTAGAATATCGAAAATAAAAATTCTTGATTATTTCATTAAAAAAACAATAAGCTAGTTGCTGGCAGATCCGCTACTCAAGACACAATGCCTCCAAAATTCGGCAGAAAGTTGGGAACGGAGTGTCTTAACACGAGGTTCTCTCTGCATACCCTGCTGTGTGCGCGATACAGCGTCCAGCTGAAAAAAAATCTTGTGGGCTCGAGGAAAATAAAATGTTTACTATTTTCATATTCTCTCTCTATTATCTGTTTTCTGCGGTATACAGATAGCGTGAAGCTATTATGTGTTATCTAAATATATAATAATTTATGTTAATTCTCTTGTTTGAATATTGAAAATGTATTTTAAAAAGGTTTAAACGTCAATTAAAAATGATGAACGCACGTGTTGCTTTGGTTTTATGACTAATCGAAATTCACGAACATCATATGTATTTAAATTATTATTATCTTTTTTTTGTAGAGATAAAATGAGGTCAGTTTCTCTACCAATTTATTTATTATATAAATACTTAATATTTTGGGGGAATGAAATATTTAATACTTTCATTTCTTCGCTTTGGTAACGGGGCATAGCCGTTCAGTTCCGCCTCTCAAAACGCAACTCCTTAAGAATTCGGAAGATAGTGGGGAACGGAGTGTCTTAATACTTACATGTTCCTAGGTTCCCTCTGCCTACTCTGCTGTGACCGGGATACATTGTGAAGCTAAAAAACAAAGTGGAGTCGTAATGCCGCAACGATAGCGTATAACTAAAGGCGACACTGGTGATTTCGATTCCCACTCCCGAAAATATTAATAATATTCAATTTACGTTCATTTCCTTGTTCAAGTAGACGAGCTGCAGCAATGAGCTACGCCAATTAAAGCGAAAAGTCTCGAAAATTCGTCAAAAGTAAAAACGGAGTGTATTAACACTAATACATTACATATTATTTTACATATACATTTTGAAGCTAAACAAAAATTCAATTAATTAAGATTAATAATACTGAATTATACATAAAGCTAGTTCTCTGTGTGGTCCACCAGACTGCTGACTTGAGGACTTCTTATCTACCATATGAAACAGCTTGCCTGGCTGTTTGTGCCGTTTGTACCGTTTGTACATACACTGTAACGTTTAGTAGTAGTTTTCTTGTTATTGATTAGGTACTATTTATCTGTAGTTACTCTTTACGGAGAACCGAGATTTGGTATCACAATATTAAATATGTTTTTTTTTTTAAATTTTATACTATATCTCGCATATTGACGCCAGTCGTGTCGTTCTATTTCTTTGCTCTGGTGTAGAGGTGAGTTCTGCCACTCAACACGGAATGCCTCCAGAATTTGGCAGAAAGTGGGGAACGGAACGGAGTAACACTAGGTTATCTCTGCCTACCCTGCTGTGTGAGGGATACAGTGTGAAGCTGATTTATGTGATTTAATCTCGCATTTAGTAGAATTAGCACTAGGAACCTAATATGAAGAAATTTCCTTTCCCACACTCCGATCAATTTTCGGGATATTATATGCTAAGTGGCGGAATTTAACGTCGCGCTTTGTGTTCACAGTAGGGATATAAAAAAACATGCACATGCGAAGGAAAAAAATTAAACGTAATATAACTTAGTACTTGTATAAAAAAATATCGTATATTAGAAATAAAAATTTGAAACCTGAAATAAGGAAAACAGCTTAAACTTTATCAAAATCCATCATTTTAAATAA
Organism: Heliconius aoede; assembly: GCA_037355905.1. Lineage (NCBI taxonomy): Eukaryota > Metazoa > Arthropoda > Insecta > Lepidoptera > Nymphalidae > Heliconius > Heliconius aoede. The sequence continues at coordinate 224,814 of JBAIZZ010000379.1, forward strand.
CATTTTAACGAATAATTTAATTTGAAATAACTAGTATTAGTAGTTATTACTAATGTGTTATCTTTAAAAGTTGTCTGTTTGACACAGATAGCTGTAAACGTTTTTATTTTTTTATGAGTGTATAAGAAAAAAAATAAATAGATGCAACGGTCGTGGTTAGGCAGAGGGAACCTAGTGTTAAGATTCTCCGTTCCCCATTTTCCGCCAAATTCTGGAGGTAATGCGTGTTGAGTGGCGGATCTTAACGCCGCGTTTTGCCTCGACACCAGAACGAAGAAAGGGAAATATAAATTTAAATATATATTTCCATTCCTCGACCGGGGATCGAACCCACAACCAGTCGCGTTTACCGTGACACTTTATACCCCTGCACCACGACTGGTCTCAAATTTATCATTTCATATTTCTATATAAACATGAGTGAAATATATTTTCAGTAACGAAATTATTAGGTGAGCTGTACTGCATAAATCATATGTGTTTTTAGTGTGGCACTTAAAACACTTTGTACTGGCTGAGCTATTTATGTTGCGAGTAAATCATGAGTAGACAACAATATAAGATACTGTATGCGTGATACAGCTTCACGCTTTATCCCGCGTAGCAGAGTAGATGGATAGATTACTAGTGATATAATGATAAGACACTACAACACCCCCCCGCTAATCCCTTAGCGTCATCACAATCAGGGTATCTGTATTTTGAAATAAGGAAGAGATTGATATTCTATTTGCATAAAGAATATTTTTGAATTTGAACCCACTGTACTTAGTGGCTGTAGCGTATTTAACATACGATAATAGAGGTGTATATTGTATGTCTTTATTTCAACTCCAGTCGTTCGTTGCGCAGGGGCACAAAAGTACGACTGTACATACGACAGATTGTGAGTTTAGTTCACACTCGAGGAAATGAAATATCTACATATTTTCATTTCTACTTTTTTTTAGAAAATGCATTGCCTCCACATTTCGGCGGAAAATGTGGAGTGTTTAAAACACTCCACATTTTCTTCCTCATTGGGCTCTCACTGCCTACCCTGTGACACTGAAAAAATAGCCAATTAAAGTAAGCTAAAAATAAAATTATTTACACAAAATACAAAGCCTACCTAACTAAGGTGGTAACGAAGTATCTCGGTCTTCCACACCGTACTCCGTAACCCTCGGCCACGCCCCCGTAACGTGATACGCCGTAACCAAGGCTACAGACACTCACTGTTTGTTTAGGAATTGTACTTTTGTATATAGTTGTATAGATTTTGTTTAAGCTTCGTAGGCAGAGGGTACCTGTATCCCGCACGCAGCAGGGTAGACAGAGGGAACATACTGTTAAGACACTTCGTTTCCCACTTTCTGCCGAATTATGCAGGTATTGCGTGTTGAGTAGCGGAACTCAACGCCGTGCTTTTACCTCGACATCAGAGCGAAGAAACTGAAATATGAATTTAATTAAATAATGAGTGAGGATCGAACCCAAAACCAGTCACGTTTACAGTCATACTTTGAGCTCCTGCGCCTATATTTGAGAAATATCTTTTATGTGTCCGTTAGATGTGAAGAAGTGCAATTATGACGTAATTTGGGCGGAAAAAGGGAATCTTAACACTAGGTTTTACCTGTCTGCTCTGCTATACAAGGGAAACCGCGCGAGGGTACGTTATAAGCTGGAGGCGTGTTGGTGGTTTTATTTGACGTGATGCGGGAATAAGCGTGAAGCGTATTATAATGAAAATCGCCCAACATGTCGGGGGCTGTGCTGACATGCAGCATGTGTGGACGCAATTTTTCGGCAAAGACCGGTTATGTCAATCACATAAGAGCACACCAGCGAGGCTCTTGCTAGTCGGACGTCAGTCTCTGTGGTATATATATAATTTAAAGAAACTTTATTGCACATAAAATATTGTAAGATTTACATTAAGTAGGTGCTGTTAGATGTATAAAGTCTATAATTATTAATAAAAGATATCTCTGTACCAAATGAATAACAAAATGATTGAAATGTATTTTCAACGCACTAATAGCAACATAAATTTACAGAAATAATACTCAGTGGGTGGTTTCTTAAATAATAACTATGATTTGGCGTAAACACGCCTCGTCGGCCTCCACGAGCAAACTTGAACTATTTCATTCAAATATTCTACCTATCCTATACGCTGATTGCAATGATACAATATTAGATAATATTTAGCTACCCGCGGTATCTCGCACGTAGCAGGGTAGGTAGAGGGAACCTAGTGTTAAGACAAGAGTGTCTTAACACTAGGTTCCCTCTGCCTATGCGCAGCTATGTGCGGGACACAGCGTGAAGCAGAAAAAATATATAAATACATTTCGACAGCAGGATATATCAGTTACATCTAATTAGTCGGACTATCAAGCATCAACGCCCTTGTAAATTGTTTGTTATGTCGTAAAAAGGATTTTTTTAATTGTTTTTTGGGTAAAATTTCTTTTAATATGATGAAACAAATCTTATGAGATAAAAATATGTATTTTAGCTTTCCTTGTAGATTAGATATAATTATATATATATATTTTTTAAATATAACTCCATTACGCTAATGATCTGTTTGATGTATTCACATAGATAAAAAGTAAACAAATAGATTTTTTTCAAGTGACGAAAACCTTAAAAATTATCTTTTGAATTTTAACAGTTTCGTTTATGTTTATGTTTTCTTTCTTTATCCCTTACAGCAAGGTAAGCAGAGAGAAGCATAAAGGCCGTCGTGGCTCAGTGGGACAATATCTCAAAAGTTAGGCGGTGCTCGCTCTGCCAAATCTGTTGTATGCGAGATACAAAGTGAAAAAATAATTAAATAATACATTATATTTTATATAGAAGTAATATCTAAATAATACACTCTTCTCTTATAAACTCTAAGTAAACCTATTTCGCCTCACCAACCCTCTCTATAGTAGACCGTGGGGCATATCGATTACTAATTGAAGGGGTACGTAGACCTACTACGCCGAATATAATGGGATTTTGGGGATGCAATCATCACTTGTCTATTATTATACGTATTTGGTGTGGATATGTTCTTTTTCTCTTCTAGAGGAGCACAATTTTAAGGTGTTATGCTTAATCTAAATATATACAATATATAATACATCTATACATAATATATAATAAAATTATAACTGATCGCTGTCTGTGCATGGATGATAATAGAACCGAGAACACAGATTTTTTAAATTATTGTCTGTTTTTCAATTTGTCAGTTTGTCTGTGGGCTTGTCACGCCTCTCTGTCAACCTCAGAACCAGCTTAAATTTTTTTATTTAAATATTCATACATTAGAAAAGTTAACTTCACGATGTGTCGAGCAAGCGCCAAATACTACGGTCTCTACATACCTCTTTCACTTCGTCCACTGTCCTCAACCTGTTGTTCATACATGCTTTCCGGGGGCTACCTTCCTCCAGTATCTGTTGTCAACTGAGACTATTAATTATTATTGAACAACATATTTTTTCATAGTTCGTATAACTGACTAAACGATATAAGATCCTGGAGATACATATACATTGTACATATATGTATTTAACAAATAAACGCAATCAAAAATAAAGAATTTGTATTCGCTACCCTTATCCAACTCCAAATGAACAACGTCCACTACCCTTACATCCGTATCATTATAAAAATAATCAACCAATATTATGCAAAGCCGAGAAATTATAATGTATTACTTATAATTTGCGAGGGTACCACACAACGGGAATCCCCGGTAATACTATAGCAACAATGGGGTTCCCCGCTGGGGTTGGGAAGCTGTCGTTAAGATCACTTGTTAACATGTTAAATGGATTAATGTGTTTAACGAGAGGGGGTGGTAGCCCCGTACTGTCTAATTGAATGTTATGAAGTGCTAGATTAATGATGATGGACGGTGGGTCTAGGTTTGGTTTTTTTTTTTAGAAAAAAAGGAACATTATGTTTTTATGAAATTAGTCTACAAATGAGTGTGTAGACTGTAAATCACCTCGCAATGTCTCGAATGTAGGCGATAATGAAATCAGCTTATTTGTATATAGCACACAGCAGAGTATGCAGAAGGAACCTAGTGTTAAGACATTCCGTTTCCCCCTTTTTGGAGGTATTGTGTGTTGAGTGGCGGAACTATACGCCGCGCTTTGCCTCAACGGCAGGGCTAAAACATGGATATATAAATTTATATAAATATTTCATTTCTTCGAGTGGAGATCGAGTCCACAACCAGTTGCATTTACAGTCACACTTTGTGCCCCTGCGTAATTACTGGCCTCGATATACCTACGAGAGATATGCGCGCGGCTTTCCCTGCGAAATCACGAAAGAATCGGGATAGTCAGAGGACCTAGTGTTAAGCACACCGCTCCCCCTTCTTGACCGAATTCTGGAAGCATTACCTGTTGAGTTGCGGAACTGAACGCCGCTGAATTTGTTTTTAATTGAAAGTATCATATTATACTTTCTAATATCGGCAATGCACCTGTAGCTCCTCTGGTGTTGCATGGGGTCGTGGGCGGCGGTGATCACTTACCATCAGGTGACCCGAACGCTCCTTTGCCTTGTCCTTTTCCATATAAAAAAAAGTCTTACAATATGTGTACAAAGTTTCATGATAATCGATTGAGTAGTTTTTTTACAATACTAGTTTGAAGTATGATTACATGTGTTAAATTTGTTTATAAAGGCCTACAACAATATAGCGCCGACATTGTTAACTTGCAAAAATGGTCGATCCCATAGCGCCCACAGCCCCGGGGTGGTCACAAACAACGTTCACAAAACAATTCGGTTGAATTGCACATGCACTTCTGTTTCCGGTTCATCTTTTTTTTACCTTTGAACCTAAGTAAATAGTTTTTGGACGTTTATTGTATTTATTTTTAAAATATAGACTTATTTGATTTCCGTCACTTAATAACGGGATGATTCGAACAGTGGTCGGTGCGAGGGGAAGCGGAGAGTTTTAGCAATATATCCCAAGGCAATCTAAAGAAATATATGTATTCTTCACTATTTTAGTGAAAATTGGAGACTATTTTCTGATATTTGAAACGTGTAGCGTCCACTATATTCACGTAGAAAAAAAATGTTTTTGTATAGATGTTATAGTTATAACTTCGATTACCTTAGTTAGGCTTAGTTAGGATAGACTTAGTTAGTTATGATTATAAAGAAATTACTTTAATTAGGCAATATCTCTAAATTGTTTAAAAATATTAATTCGTAGGCATATTTTTTAACAATGTTAAAATATTATTACCACACTTAGGAAAGAAAAATACTTGGAAACCGTCCAAGAAGCGCAGGTTCAAATCCCGTAGCCCTCTAATGTTTTGACGTCTTCTAAATAAGTAAATTAAAAGTTGTAAAAACTACAAGAACAATAATAATTCCACAGGTACTTCAACAGGCTGGCAATATAGAACGTCTAGGTCGTTTCCTCTGGTCCCTGCCAGCGTGCGAACGTCTCCACGCCCACGAGTCCGTACTGAAGGCCAAAGCGATGGTCGCCTTCCACCGAGGCAATTTCAAGGAACTGTACAGATTGCTAGAATCACACAACTTTAGTGCTCACAATCATGAGAAGTTGCAGAATTTATGGTTGAAAGGTAGTCATGTTTGACTGATTTTGTAGTGTTTGTATGTACCTACTGTAGTTGATAGTTGTACCTTTTTATAATTTTTATGGATCCCTTGATCTGATTAGACAATGTGTCGCCTTTACATCAGACAACCTGTATTTACTACATAGAACATAGAAAGTGCAAGACAGAGAGACTAGCAGGCTCTAATAGGTACTGCTTACCTGACGAAATTTAGATTAGTGAAAATTAACTTACAATACATATGATATAGAAAATTTCATATACATTATTTTCAAAAATCCCTAAAGATAAAGAATTTTTTTTAATATTATTCGTAATGTAATAAAACTTACATTTTATACATTTTTTTTGTGCTATGGACTCAACTTTCATTATATACAAGCATCTAAATGAATGAATATATTCATCTAAGGAAATATTTCAGCACATTATATGGAAGCAGAAAGATTGCGGGGTCGACCTCTAGGAGCCGTAGGTAAATACAGGGTGCGCCGTAAGTTCCCCTTACCGAGGACTATATGGGACGGAGAAGAGACCAGCTATTGTTTTAAGGTGGGTACAATTTTTTTAATTGAGGATCGATGATTTAGATTTAGATTGATGGTTCAGGTTCTGTAATGTTTGCATACTTTATGTTTTCTATATTGTATTCTAAGATAAATTGTAAGTAATTAAAAATCATTGTTTACTAAGTAAGGGTCTAAGGCATTGTAAAGTGAGAAGATTTTTCTAAGGATATATGACCATCTTTTAACTGAAAACCATTAGACGACCTTTTCATGTGTCGTAGCTTTCTAAATATTCCTTTACCATTTATGTTTTATAATGTTTAATAGCCTCTACCCTCTGTAAGGACCATTAGTGGACCTTTTCCAATGTTGTAGCTTTCTAAGTATCCAGTTCCCATGGATGTGATGTTTTGTAATGACTAAGGTATTATAAACAGCCCTCTATGTTTTACAACGGGCAGTTCTGTTCAGTTCGACGTCTAAATCGACGTCTAATAAAAATATTATACATTTATCGTGACGCTGCGCAGTTGTTATTTTCAAGGCCCCTTCTGACCTCCGAACATCATAGTTCTACGTCGAACGAGTGATGAAAGAAGGCCAAAAACATTTATGAAATTCTCTGAAAAGAAAATTATTTAAAAATACTGAGAGTATGAGCGTATTATTCATTGGTGATTCGGAACGAAGTCGCAAGATTTTTCGCGGTTTTTCTTATTAACTGATTCTCATATTAACTAAAATCTTTGAATAAATCTTTCTCTTATTTCTTAATTTTTATTTATCTTCTTATTTATATATATATTTTAAAAATATAGGAAAAATCTAGATCAGTACTGCGAGATTGGTACCTCCACAATCCCTACCCTTCACCGCGGGAGAAGAGAGAGCTCGCTGAAACCACTGGCCTTACAACTGTACAGGTAAGTTAATTTATTTCTTTAAATCATGTATCCATTACATGTGATATAATGTACGCAATTTATTTAAAAAAAAAACCGGCCAAGTGCGAGACGGTTAAGCTCACCGAGTATTCCGTACCAATTTTAAGATCAACGGGAAATACAATTTGTAGAAGTTGATAAACTTGAATTTGCAGGTACTTATTGTTAGTTTTATAAGAAATGAACAACATAACTGATCGGCGTCTCTACGTGAAAGATATAAAAAAAATGTTATTGGAGGTATTTATTAAAGTGATAGAATTAAAATCAATGATTTTTTAAATTAATTTATTAATTATTAATAAATTTTATTAATTTTTAATTAATTTTGAGCGTTTATTCACACTGATCTCGGAAAATGACAGGTTTAATAGATTTTTTTTATATTATAAATAATAAAATTATACCATTTCAAAATAAGTACTTATACATTTCGTTGTTTTTAAGATTACATTGTTAATAGAAAACGAAACTTATCCAGATTAGTTCATTAATAATTGTGATCTTACGCGGCGAATGTTGACAAATTTAAATGCAGGCGCATACAAATTTTGCTTACTTAAAATACTTATATGAATGTCAAATGCACGATAAATTTAAATCATCCAATACAAAAAGAATTTTCTTCAGCAGTTTCTGAGATTAGCGCGTTCAACCATACAAAATCTTTATTATGGCTTGTCGCCAATAAAACAAATAAACTTTAAATAATTAACAATTTAATACACAACTTCGCCCCGTCACACAACATGGTATTGAAAACAATTTCTACCCGCGTTGCGGTGTAACGCAATACCTACCGCTTCCTCAAAGTCCAATATATTATGTTACAGCAACTGCCCGTTCAGTTTAGATTTGAAATCGAGAATATTTGTGTTGAAAACTCACTCTAGTATAGATTATATTACTTTATGAAAACCAGTGAAGGTGATAAGGTAGTTCTAATCATTATATTTAAACATTTCTTCTCGAATTGTTTGCCTTTTCTAATATATTATATACCCGATTTTTGGCATTCCATACGTCGAATGGAAATGACGGAACCCGGCATTATAGGATCACTTTGTTGTCAGTCCGTCCGTATGTCAAGGCCCCTTTTTACCAGAAACGCGTGGAGATGAGCTGAAATCTATATCAAATAATCGGGCCTATCAGTATATCTGTATATATAAATCAAACTTCAAATCTAATCAAAGGTTGAAAATAAATCAAAGGTTGAAAAGAACCATGAGATAGTATTGTTTGCTGATGACACCTCATTGATTTTCAAGATAAAAAGACGACAAATCATATATGACGATGTAAACAATGCTCTCTCGAAAGTAGTACATTGGTTCAGTGTTAATAACTTACTATTGAATAGTAAAAAAACTAAATGTATTATTTTTAGAACACCAAACACGAAAGTTGTTAAAGCCAATGTACTCTTGAATGGTGAACCCGTAGATCCTGTCGATTCTACGGTGTTTCTCGGTATCACCATAGACTCCAAATTACAGTGGGGACCCCATATTGATGGATTGGCGAATAGACTTAGCTCTGCAGCTTTCGCGGTCAAAAAAATTAGATCATTAACTGACGTAGATACGGCTCGACTTGTTTACTTCAGTTACTTCCATAGTATTATGTCCTATGGGATTTTACTTTGGGGCAATGCAGCCGGTATTCAACCAATATTTGTCCTGCAGAAGCGAGCTATTCGTGCAATCTATAACTTAGGTCCTAAGGACTCCTTAAGGCAAAAGTTTAAAGAAATAAATATATTGACAGTTGCATCTCAATATATTTTTGAAAATATTATGTATGTTAAGAAAAACATCAATAATTTTACCAAAGTTGGTGATTTTCATAATGTTAACACTAGAAATAGGCATAATCTTGGTGCACCTGTAACTCGGTTGCATCGAATCCGTAATTCTTTTATGGGACAGTGTGTACGCTTTTACAATAGGATCCCAGAAAACGTCAGAGAATTTTCTATATCACGATTTAAAAAAATTGTGAAAAGACGTTTGTGTGTTAAAGGTTATTACCAAATTAATGATTTTGTAAATGATAACACGCCTTGGGAATGAAATGCTCGCCCCAGTCTGTTTCAAAGGTATCATTGTCACAGATAATTAAATATGTATTTGTTTAAAATAGATTTAAAAAAAAATAGGTCCCGCTGAGTTTCTTGCGCCGGTTCTTCTCAGGTCTGAGGCATTAACTTTAGTGAACTGGTGGTAAATTATTTGACGTTCAAAAAATGAAGCATGTAACTTCTTATTTTGAATTAAATTATTTGAATTTGAATTTGAATTTGACTTCTAAGCCACAGCAATAAAAAGATATAGCCAAGCGCAAGAGAATCAAAACCCACATGGTACGTCCCGTATATAAGTTGCACTTCCTTTTCCCAGTTGATCTATAATCTTGAAATTGGTACGGAAGCCTCGGTGTACGGATCCGACTCGCACAAAATTTACTCATAAAAATGTTAAAATTATTAATATTTTGCATTTCTTTAATCTATTTGTACAAAATAACTATCATAGTCCAATAGATTATGTTACAGCAACTGCTCGTTCTGATTAGATTTGAAATCGAGACTATTTGTGTTGAAAACTGACTCAAGTCCCTGGAGTCTTATAATATATTAGTTTAGTAAGTCCAGTGAAGGTACTCCTGATTCCGAAGTATGAGGTAGTTCTTATAAAAATATTTAAATGTTCTTACTCAAACAATGCATTTAGCTTCATTTTTCAAATAATTATACGATTTTACAGTAAAATTATCATCGTGAGTTCAAATTTCACCCAAAAATAGTTTCAATTGATAAAAATTTTTGAGGCTGGTCGTGGCGCAGTGGTACAAATTGTGCTGCACAATCGACTGGTTGCGGGTTCGATTCCCACTCGAGGAAAGAAAATATTTACTGGTACTGTCGGTGTCGTAAGAGGCGACTAAAGTACGTGTGGTAGAGTCACGTCGCCAGTAATGGCAACATGGGCAGACTCGACCGGATTTAATACCACCCCCGACATTTAAAACCGGCGTGAAGTAGTGGCCCTTGCCACTGCGTTTCGCATTAGGTAATGCCGGGCCCCGGTGCCCTTCATCTCCACCTTAAAGGCTGGCAACGCACCTGTGGCTCTTCTGGTGTTGCATGGGGTCGTGGGCGGCGATGATCACTTACCATCAGGTGACCCGAACGCTCGTTTGCCTTGTCCTCTCCCATAAAAAAAAATCATATTTCTAGTCTCTTATCATCGTGCCATCAGGCCATCGTGGCGAAGTGACACAGTCTTACCAAAATTGTGACTTGTGATTGGTTGTGGATTCGATTCCTGCTCGAAGGAATGAATTGCTTTCAGATACTCCCTCTGATAAGAAGACAAAGCGCGACGTTGAGTTGAACCAATCAACTCTTAATGATGTAATGTCTTGAAAAAGGGGAACAGTCCTTGGAAAAGAAATGTGTGATAATGCAAATTACAGATGTAGATGTAGACAGTAACACTACCATGTCTATTATTGCAGGTGTCAAACTGGTTTAAAAACAGACGGCAGAGAGACAGACAGGCTGAACATAAAGACAGGTAAGCTAAATTAATTTATATTATTTATAGCCAAGTTCACTTCTTATTTATTTTTCTATAGAACTACATCGTCCAGGTAAGTTTGGTCAGTTACTTTAATCGATTTAATAAGAATTTTGAAACCTACTGCTTATTGCAGTCAGTCATCATGGGCGTAGGAAACGGTGGAGCCCGTTGGGCCCACCCAAAATTTGCAGGCATAGGCTCTTAGGCAAAGGGAAATTAGTGTTCTTTTCCACATTTTTCTCACAATTTTCGAGGCCTGTTGAGTTTAACTGAGACCTGTTGTTGTTGAGGCCTGTTCACTTTACATTCCATATCGAACACTAGCTATTTTCATTTCTGCTCTGGCAGACACAATGCGACGTTAACTAAACTTTCCAAAAGTGGACGGGCTATGGGGAACGGACTGTCTTAACACTCACTATTACTTACTTAACCCGCTATATAAGGGAAACAGCGTGAAGCGTAATAAAATAAATCCATATAAATTATAAACTTGGCTATAGAATTCATACAATTTCCCGTCCGTATATAAACACTGTAGTTTGAAAGTGTTTGCAATGAGAGGGACGGCACTATGAGTGCGAGCGAGACGGCAATACGTAACTTGACACCGCCACATCTGCGCTCTAAAAGCTAACAGGGACGTATTCGGTGGTTAATGTTTTATTTTATTTTGTTTTTTTATTTTTAATATATATATATTAAAAATAAATAAAATATACATATACAACACGTTACCTGATGATATGCCTCAGTAGTTTATACATTTTTATTATTGATATTGTAATGATTAATTATTATTGCTTTTAAAATATATTTCAAGTACAAAATTACTTTTTTTTTCTCTTTAAAATTAAAAGCAACGAAAGAGTTACTTTAATTGTAAAAAATACAGTACTTCACCTCTCGTTTAAGTTTTTTTTACATAATAATATTTTTCTTCCATTTCTTCATTATTTTATTGAATAACAACTTTCAAAAACCTAGACTATAATTTTTTTAGCATAAAACGAATAATAATACATTATTTCGAGCCAAAAACTCGATAGACTGTAAGTAGATTTTTGTTATATAACTGAAATTAACGAATTACATATTTATTACATAAAGTATCCACACTTAGAAAACTTACATATCTATTATATAAAATGGAGTAATAATATATTATGAATTAAATTCTTTTATATCATCTTAACAATATAAAATCCATTAAAAAAGTTTACTATACAAACAAAAAAGTAAATGTAATGGCCATAAAGATAAACTTTTTTTTAAATAAAAGTCTTCATTTTATATTTTTTTCTATTTATCAACAAAACCGTATGTATTATCCTCTTAAATTCATCGTACCAGAACGGAACAGGTACAGGTAGTTATTGAATACCTACGAACGGCGCCGTTATTGTCTAAAACACAATTTCTAAATCTTTTCGCTCGATCGACTGGAAGTTTGTGCTTCGGTGCGCCCATTGCCGACTTTGGAATTAAGAAAAGAAATTAAAAAAATTAGACCTCCTTGGTTTTAATGTGGTCAGGCCCTTTATTAGTTGAATTACGAATAGACCAACAAATATATTAAAATTGATAAGTTTGATGTTATCTTAGTATATTAAGAATGATAATGATAGCAAAATTGTTTTAAATTCGTGTATAAAATTCAATATAATATTCTTTATTGTACTGAAACATAAAAATAACAATAAAGTACTGTTAAAAAGGGGACTTATATGTATAAGAGATTCCAGCCAAAGTGGATGAGTGATTATCATCGGATGAAAAAAATTAAATTTATTGCGGTAAAGAAATATTTTCACATAAGAATAGATTTTTGGGTAAACAAACCCTACATCTAATAGGTTGCTAAAGATCGAATTGAGGAAAAAAATATTTCCTCACTAGGTTTTTATGAGATATGTGATATTAATGAAATTACAAATGTAGAACTCTTTTGTCAGTCAGTGACTGACAGACAACACACACAGACGATGCCATAGAAGTTAGAAGATTTAAATTGGGCATGTATGTAAGATGGAAGACGTTTTAAAGTTCACAAAACAAAGTTGCGGGTGACGACTAACTTAAAAAAAAAAATCTCAATTCCTAACTGGTTAATAATCGCAATTATAATTTGGTCTACAAAGTCACAGCGATAAAAAATCCGAAGTTGTACCGGCGGCACAGCTTCGGTAATATACGCGACGATCGTGAGTTCAATTCTACCTTTAGGCGTTCAGTTCTGCCACTAGACTCGCAATATCTTAAAGTTGAACGGAAAGTACGAAACAGAGTGTCGTAACGCTAGGTTCCATCTGGTTATCCTACTATATGTGGGATACAGCGTGATGCTAAAAAAAAACGGGTAATGAATCCATCTCTGCCCATTGGCATAGTTATTCTTTATGATCTCTGTACAGGCAGAATAAATTCTATGATTAGTGTCACCGTTCATTTTGTCACTTCCATTATTTACTTTTTTTTTATTGTTATTTTGTTGCATTGTGGAATTAGCAGAGAAATTTTAAAGTTACGTCACTTCATTCTCCGTTTTACGCCATCATAGATATATTGAGTGTTATGAGTGTTATCAGTGTCGAGCTTTTTCCGAAATATAAAACAGTAAATATTAAACAGCGAGAACTTAGTATTAAGACGACCAAGTTTCAAGACATTGCGCGTTGATTGGCGAAAGTAAAAATTTTCTTTTTGCTTAATGGAACAAGAAAACGAAAATAATTTAATGTTATATAATAGTTACATGAGCTGAGTGTGAATCGGCGTTATTCGTGTACGATCAGCTGTATGATTAATTATTTATGTACATAAAAAAAATCAGCTTCACGCTGTAACCCCCACACAGCAGGGTAGGCAGAGGGACCTGGTGTTAAGCTAAACCTGCCGAATTCTGGAGGCATTGCGTGTTCAGTTGCAGAACTCAATCTAAATCAACGTAAATAAATATTCCACTTCCTCGTGTGTGTAGGGATCGAACCCACAACCGTCGTCGTACAGTCACACACTTGTGCTGCTGCGCCACGACGGTCTCATTTATTTATCATTTATTTACACATGAAAAGAAATAATGACTTGATTGACATTTTTAAATTGAACAGACACATGTACGGGCATATTAAAATTATTTTCAGCCGACTTTTTTCCGTTTTGTTGTGGCTTGGTAACAGTTCAAAATGCTAATTGAGCGCACAAAACTCACGAGAGTTCATGCCGTTACGCAAGTGGACTGTGGAAGTCTTTGTATGAGTCATACGTCGAGATCTACACTAATCAAACATTATAGTTGTATGTAATTGTATGACATCGGACAATCATTATTAAGTGTTGGGTAGTTTGGATGTGTGACTTCGCTGTCACAGTCGTGGTTAAATCTAATTAAGTAATAGTGGTGTCATGTGTGTGTGTGACTAGACAAGTACTATGGATGGGCGTTTAACCAAATTCTTCTAAATTATCACATTAGAATAGAATATACAAATATTCATTATATAAAAGTATTTGCACTTTATGGAAATCGAACCCATTAATTTGTATTTTTACTTTAGATTGGATTTTTGACCATTTAACTCCTGTTATGTTGTAATTTAAATATATAGGTGTTTAAATTAAATTTCTATCAGCACACAATTAAAAAAAAGTCTCTCCAAAAAAAAATATTTATCTACGTCTAGCGCAAAAGAAAAGAAAAAAATAAATAAAACAAAAATGGCCGTTCCACCCGTATCACGTTACCTAGGGGCGGGCTGTCAGTGTGCGTACGTCAGATCGCTTCGGAGCGAACTACTCACTTTGTGAGCGATCAGCGATGTATTGACCGAAATACGATACTGGGGCTTCTTCTACTTCTTTGATAGTTTTGAAAATGTATTTTTTTTTATTAAATGCAGTTTATTTAAATTTAAGTTGTATTTGGGTGTTGTTGATTGTTTGGTTATATTTTATTTCACGCTGCATCCCGCTCATAGCAGGGTAGGCAGAGAGTACCTGATTTTAAGACATTCCGTCCGAATCGAACAGCTACATAACATTTCGATTCGACTCCTCGATAAATAGACTATCTTATAAAAAAAAATCAAACCAGTATTACCTAAGAAAAGCGCGGTCGACCATACATACAATGTAGATTCATAATATTAAGATAAAGCTAGATTTCATTTAACCCTTCAAACAAAAATATGAAAGATATCATATTGAACACTGTTATTTATTGTAATTCTTTTGTTACATAGCCTGTCATGAATTCAACTGTAGTTACCGAAAATACTTTAAGCCAATTCCG
>JBAIZZ010000379.1:239856-255219 GCA_037355905.1 Heliconius aoede
TAGATTCATCCACCGACGACGACAGCGACGCGCCGCACGCAGGCGCGCACGCGGCGCCCCTCTACCCCCTCTACGAACATCCCCTAGCTCACCTGCAGTATCATCATACGTGACGGTATTTGTAAAACTTAAGGATTTTTGGTCTTCTTGATTAGTTTTTTGGGTAATTTTGACAATTTTTCAATTCTTCGATGTACCGTTTTTATATTTTTGTTTGAATTTAAGTTTAGATGACTCTTCTATCTTAGCACACTTACAGTACATATGTAAAAGTATTTGTAAATTTGACTTTTTTTAATGTATATTTATTAACAGTTTTACGCCATTGATTGTCATGATTAGTCATTTTGTTTTACTATAAAAAAATCGATTTATTACATCACGTTTTTTGTACTAAATGGCGTATACATAGCCTGTATTGTAATGTATTAAGATAAATTAATATATCTTAAAAAATGAGCCAAGCACGGGGCAACAACTAGTAATTATCACATTTAAATTTTTTACATTTACTAGTTAGTGTAAAAAAGTTTATATATTTTAGTCACTTGTATAGTATTTAATTAATAAAATGATAGTTAGTTTTATTTATTTAGGCCACTTTCATTTTATTTGACTATTGAGTAATTAGTATATATTTTGTATATTACTTTGCAATATATATTATATAAACGTAGCTTATAAGACTTGCTTTTATTTATGTTTCCGTTTTATTTTGTAACCAATGTTGGCTTAAATACAGAATCATTACATACAATTTTTTTTCAGTCTATAAATGTATATAAATACTCGGCCTTGGAATTGAACTGTAGACTGTTATAACTTTTATGATTATTTTTTTTTAATTTAATTTTATTCTTAATTACGTAAATTGTAATTATTTTCTCGTGCCAACATTGGTTTCAAATTCCTTAACTGTAACTAATTAAAACCGTAAAGAATCTTGAACTATCTTAATAGACATTTTTATAGTATTTAAATCAGAAATAACATACATACGTACATTTAAATAATAATGACTAGATTGAAATAAAAATGTATACATTTTCGTTTCATTTAGTATTTATTGTTTGTGCTTATTATTTACTAGATAATGTTTGATTATTATACATTTTGAATCAATATCCAGATTTTCACATTATTATAATTAATAATAAGTAATTACAATGTAAATAATAATATAAGTATTTAATTTTAGTGTATATTTAATGTTTGAATGATTTAATATTCTTGAATCGCTACTAGTTCAATGAATCATGAACCACTGTAATATTAATTTATATGAATCAATGTTAAATTAGTGTAAAAATTAAATACATTTAGTATAAAAATAGTTTTGTTTCATTTATGTTTAATTTGATTATTTTGAATCTAAATTGTGCCTTATCCTGATTATTAAGTAATAGGGAAATATTATTAGGTTAAAATTTCCTCTATAAATTCTATATTCTATGAAACAAATTGTTAAGTAATTAATTAATTAACACGCGCGACGATTGCGGGTTCAATCCCAGTCTTGGAAAGGTAATTTACGTAACGTGTGTATTTAAATAATGTAATACATGTGTATATTTTTTTTATATAATAGAATGATTAAATTTCAGTTAAGTAGTTTGATATTGAATATCCCGGTTTTGTCAATTTTTTTCCATGGCATTTATATTAAGGACGAGACGCTGGGCACAAGTGAGAACTAGAGCTCCGGTAACGAGGCATAGCGCGGCGTTGAGTTCTGCCACTGAACTCCTAATGAATTCGGTGCAAAGTGAGGAACAGTTTTCGTCTTAATGGGAACGGATTGTCTTAATACTAGGTTCCCTCTGCGTACCCAGAGGGAAACTAGTATTAGTGAACTTAAAAAGTATATTAAGGATGTAGTGTAATATTTTCATTACCTTTTGTACAAGAGATAAATTAAAAATTTTAACGTAACTCATCTCCCGCATAGCATTGCGGATTTTAATCTTATAGATCATTTTAGTTAGAAAAAATAGGTTTTACAGTAGTTCACGGTCTTTTATAGTTTATTCTTGACTAGTCTCTACCTGCAGCATCGTTCGCGGCAAATAGAAGTAGCTAATAGTTATATGTGATACATGACACGTGCCACCACCTAAGTACCTAAAATAGCTCTAGAGTTCTTGAGATTAGCGCGCTCAACCGAACAAACTCTTCAGCTTTATTATATTAATATAGACCATATATACAATATATACGAGCGTACGTGTTCTATGTCTGTAAAATGGGCTGATGTAGACCGCGTGCACTTTCTAGGTCGCTTTGACGTCGTTGACGCAAACTGTTGAATTTGCTGTTCGTCAGAATAATACAGATTTAAGTACACTCGATGTGATATATTGTTTATTATTTATTTCAATTGTAATATTATGTATTTTTAATTGTTTAAATATTTAGAAATAAGTAGGTACATTATTATATTTTCTTTTTTTAGCTTCACGCTGTATGTATGTAAGCAGAGAGAACATAGTGTTAAGACACTCCGTTCCCCACTTTCTGCCCAATTCTGGAGGCATTGCGTGTTTAGTGGCAAAACTCAACGCCGTTTTGCCTCGACACCCGAGCGAAGAAACGAAAATGTAAATAAATATTTCACTTCCTCGAGTGGGGATCAAAATTTTTAAAATAGTAAAATTAATATAATTCTATAGTTATAAAATTTATTTTTGTTATAAATACGCACTATTCATAATAAATACGCACCTGACTGTACCTGCGAAGAAAAATTGTATATAAAGTGAAACTGATTCAAAACAAGAGATATATTGTCAACACAGATTGTCATGACTTCACTTATTTGGTAAGTAGCTATTTTTTGTCATTAATTTTTTATATTCAATTTTTGAGGGCGTCGTGGCGGCTGCCCTCTGCCTATCCTGCTGTGTGCGGGATACAGCGTGAAGCTGATTTGATTTTAATTTTATTATTTTATATATGGGTTTTTATTGTATTTGTTATAATAGTATACTTTGTTGTTTCTTCATTTATTTTGTCGCAGAGTTTGACTGTAATCGCGTTCGACGGTTGTAGATTCGATTCTCACTTGGGAAATAAATTATGTTCATGTCTCCGCTTTGGCATGATAAAGCATCACGTCTAATGGCGGACGGAAGACGGTGAGCAGAGTGTCTGTCATACTGTTCTCTCAACCTACCGTGCTTTACAATGGACAAGGCGTGTATCAAAACAACAACAACCCATTTCGTCGACATTTTTTTAAATTCGCATGCCCAATTTTGCTTACATTACATCCCATAGAATAATTATATTGTAAAAACTTTTAAATTCTATATCCATATCTCATCATATTATAATACCATAATCATTTTTAACTATAAATTTTTCGTCCAGGTAACCTTAAGTGGGGATTTCAAAATGGTTGCCAAATTACTTGCAATATTTTTAATAATACCCACAATATACGCTAAAATAATGGTCGATATATCAACAACTAACGATAATAAACGTGACGTCCACATTTCTGGTAGTGTCACCAATTTAATTACTGAAGAAGAAAGAAAAACCTTCGGCCTAACCGACGAGAAGGTTAAGCAAACTATTGCGAAGTATTTTGGTTCGATTCCCGACAACGTGTATCTACACAGTCTGACACCATGGGGTGATTTATTCAAGACTATGAACTGGCAACCGATAAGACGAACTGTTTTACCCCAAAAAGCTGAAATTTTATCCGCAAAATCTGAACCAGTATTAGTAAAAACCAAAGAATTCTTCAACGAGGGTAGTACAGGAAAATCTTTTAACACCGAAATGTTTGAATACGTAACAAACGCGTTCTCTTCCAAATGGGATAGCGACGGCAACTTGGACGTCGAAGATATTTTATACAAATTCGATTTGAGAACTGAGCCTATCTTTCAAACTTTTCTATCCAAATGGGGTGAAGATACCGACAAATACACGCCAACGTCCATTGGTTCAAGAGTCCAAATGATATTAGATCCAAATCAAAAAGTCTTAGCCGAATTATACTTAACTAAGGAAGAACTGGTAATCAGAGTGGACTACGAAACCAGTTTAGACGGTTACATTGCTACGAATTTCAACAAATTATATGAGGGTCACAAATTCTGGCCGGTCAACATTAATACTGTTATAGCTTCAGGTGGTCTAAGGTCTGTGGTCCACACTTCTGAGACGATAGATTTCGTTCAGTTCACGGATCCCAAGGTGGTGCTCAAAGATGCTGTGACCGGTGACGTCATTAAGACTGTGCCTTGAACGATTTGTAGTTTTCATGGTAATTTAGCTGATATTTAGTAATATATTGATTTGGCTCACAAATTCTATGATTTATTTCAGTCATTCAGTTTACACCTTACATATTTATACATCTTAATGTTTGATATTTAACTTTGTTTTTAGAGATTTAAGCACTGAACTCCATAAAAAAGACAAGAGAAAAATAAAATAATTCAAGAGTTTTGCCCACCACCCCCTGTAGTTAACAAAAAGAAAAGCCAAAAAGTGAAATAATGAAATGACATATAATTGCTTTACAAATTTATTAAGCAATTCGAGCCTAACGTACGGCGTAGATATTGTTCATTATTGAAAAAATAAATAAAACTATACTAAATTACACTAAGGTCCTTCCAAATTATAAGTTACCGATAACTTATCCGGCTGATATCAATAAGTAAACTTTAGATACCATAATAGTAAGTTATATAATAGTTATAAGATGGAATCGAACCTGAATATTCCTATAAAGGAAGCATAGACGCGTCAGTATTTATTTTATACATGAAGTATTAGTGTAAAATTGGAAAATGTATGTAGATTTGCCTCTATTCAACTTATCTATCGTACTTATCACATTCAGGGAGAGCATTATGCACAAGAAATTATGAACATTAAACAAAAATAACAGTATAATAATGATTAAAAAAATTAAAAACAATTAATTAAACAGAAAAAATTGTTCATTTTGATATTTTTAAAACTTAAGTCACTTTATATTATTTGTATAATATAGGTATTGAACCTGCACTTATTAATGATAAAGTGCAACTTCTCATCATAACAAAGTAATACCAAAAAATATATATAGAGTATTTTTTTTATAATTTAAGTACAAATATGCAATAATTTCGGCCTTATTTGTTAACTTTTATTATTTTTTTGTAATTTTTTTTCACATCACGAAGCTATAATGGCTTTTAAACGTAATAAACTTTACATTATACTGAAGAAAACGTGTCTACACTGTATTGATAATATTGCAATTAATTTTAAACTTATTTATATATAGCCAGAGGGAACTATGTGTGAAGATACTCTGTTCTTTCTCTATACATTGCTTTTTGAGTAGCAAAAAAAGGGCCCAAGAAAGGGTTTTTTTTTTAATTTTGAAGATTATTATTTAAACTCCTTAAACTTCCTAAGCCGGGAATGAATCCTAGACTAAACGACATACACCCCATTGGCTACCGCTAAATTAAAAAGTAAATATACCAACATCACTAACAATTTGTCCCTATTTGCTCAAAACGTGTCACTTTAAATCAAAATGTATTTTAAAAGAAAAACATCTTCAGAATAAAAATGGCAGAACCCAAAAACGAATAATTTGTTGACAAATCAGACGCAGCTCAGCAGAGAGAGAGAGAGAGACCGAGACGAGAGGTGTAGACGTGTTCAGTGTCGTGTTATTAAATCTCGTGAATGAATTAAATATCTGGCGAACTTCGCCAGCGCCCCAAGGCAACCGCGACACCATTGTCGCTCCGTCGGACCTTCCGGGCGGGCACCTCACGCGTTCACGATCGCGCCTGCGTACTGCCACGGACACCGGACAACGCACAGAATCCCGTAGACCGCCCGCGCAACATGTTTCACCGGCTTCGAGTGATAGGGGACAGGGCTCTACCCCTACCCCCATCATCCCGCTCGCCAAAGGTCCGCCACCTGGCACTCTCCCGCCCCAGTTTCCAGGGAGGAGCATGCCGTCACTGTCGCCATCACCATCGGGCGACACCGACACCACCCAACCCAGAGGCCACCCGCTGAGTGGGCCCCGCGTAGAGGCCACCCAACCGACACCGGAGGCGCGCGATGTTTCCGTGCGTCCTGCCGACGATCCAGGCCTACGCACAAGTGCAAGTGCTAGTGACAACAAGTGCCGCCCCTATGTCGCCTATCGTGTCTGTGGAATCAAAAATTAAAGCGATTGCTGAGCTCCAGAGAAAAGGAGAACTATCCCAGCCATTGGTGGACTACATCGCCAAATTATGGCAAAGAAACGCAGACGCGGAGGTAGAGATGCTGCCCGACTGCCCGAAACATTTTAGAAGCCTTAAGACGCGCATAGGCCACGCTCCCAACGCGAGGCCGCTAGGACGCGGGGTGCGCTTCTCATCGGAATCGGAGGATGAGTACCGAGTCATCCAGAGGTACCTCTCCGAACTAGAAAAGACCACTAACATCTCGTGGTTCTCTTACGGCCTCCCGGCAGAAAAGAGTCAAGGTAGCCATCAGGGGCTACCACCATGCCGGAAGAAAGAGGCCCTGGCGGAGATCGGCTTCATAGCCGAATACGTCCGCAGTATCAAAGCCAGGAAAGGAAGACCGGGGTGTATCTTCCTGGCGATTATGAAAAACACTCCAGGACTGACACCGGGTATATACTGTATGAAGGAGCTGTTATGTATGCCCAGCGTCATTATCGAAGCTTGGCGGAACAAGAGGGGCCCAGCGCAGTGCCATCGCTGCCAGGCATTCCGGCACTCCAGCCATGGATGCCAACGCCGCCTGGCCTGCGTGAGGTGCGGCGAGGAACACCTCGCACGCGACTGCCCGCGCCCCCTGGAGCCCGCTACGTGCGTCAACTGCGGCGGAGAGCACCCGGCCAACTACTCTGCGTGTCCACAACACCGGAGAGAGGCCATCAATAAGAGGGCCGGCACCGTGGCCCTCACCAGCGAGGCCTCTACAAGGAGGCCACGGACAGTGGCCCCCAAAGCGACAATCAACACTGCAAGCGGCCAGTGCCGCTCCCACTCTGATAGCGCCAGCCAATCGTCCTACCGAGCGGGGCGGAGGAAAAAGAAGCAGGAAAAGGAGTCAGAAGAGGGGCCGCCAACCAAAGGCGAGCGAACCCTCACAGCCCGGCGAAACGCCAAAGGGCGACATCAGCACAACAAGTAAGAGCGCGGCCCCTGATGCCGCGCAGTCGACCTCCATCCCGGCAACACGGCCGGTAAACGCAACGGTGGAGAGGGCCATATCTACCTTCATGAATGTCCTCATCGCCCTCCGTGAGGGGCGGGATTATACGCAGTGCGTACTAGTCGGGTTGAGCAAACTGACTACCAATGGATAGCAACGCTCCCCGACTAGTGTACTGGAACGCCACCGCCACCGGTTCACCGGGATCTACGCACTGAAAGCCTGGAGGATCACATCGACCTGCTGGCAACTAACATCTTTCGCCGGGCCGATGTATCGGACCACCTACACCTGCGGAACATCGCTCCGCTTCACAGCCGCTTCTTGAGTCAGGCGAGCGCTTGACACAAGAAGACGCCTACCCAGGGACCTCCTATCCCCTCCCGTTCCAGACTCCGGAGCTGCCCCTTCGGTCGCTGGCACCTAGCTGGGCCTCTCACGGGTCAACCGTCGGTCTCACCCGGCTGGGAAGACCGCCCAGGGGGCTTCCGCTCACTCCCTCCTTCCCGTATCCCACAACTAACCCCGCGCTCGCCCTTATAAGGGCAATTATATGTAATTATAATATATATCGCCGTTCCAAACGGGTACACAATCGGCCCCAATCGACACGGCCATAGTAATGGCCGGAGAAGACAGGCCACGGTTAAGAGGGTGCAAGCCTTGAAATCGTTTCCCGGCGCCTTACGCGCCGGATGGAAAATGCAACTAACACAGCTTAATCGTGACCGAGTAACAATATCGTCTACGATTAAGTGTAACAATTGCAATATTGTGATAGAGGAACTACTATCGTGTATACAAAATAATATATCGATAGTTGACGAAGAGACTTTAGTGATGTGTGTGTGTGTGTGTTTGTCGACATTCTCCACTGACTGAGTAAATAAGTCAAAGGAGTTACTTTTTCAATAGGCTCCGACGGATCTACGAAAAACGATTAGAAAAGGAAAGGAAGAGAAAAGAAAAAAGAGAATAGTGTTTTGGTTGATGTAATCAGCTTCTGCAAGCAAGCAAAGTATCTGATCCTGACACACTGTCCGTGCTCGTAGCACGGGATCTAGAGACACTACCCCCTATTTTGTTTGATCACCTGGATACATCTAAGCTCCTGAAGGATTTGGCCTTGGTTCGTAGTGAAATCGACATTATTAAGTCGACCATAGATAATACACAAATGCTAGAGATATATATGTGCCAGCCGCCGTGTACAGCATGTGGCGGTTACTAGTACATACTTAAAAACAGTCGGAATTTATAGAAATTTTGAAGTTATACACTCTCGTTTTAAAGGTGCATTAAACAAATAAATTATTCGAGACACAGCAGTTGTATGTTGTCAGAATAATACTAAAAATCAAAAAGAACTAACAAAAGATATAATAACTACAAATATAGAACCAATCCCTAAACTACTAAAAGAAGGAACAGAGCAATTGTAACACAAAAGAATGATAACACTCCAGGTTCGGAACAAATTACAAATGAACTATTAAAATCTATAACACCAACTACAGCTCCTATGTTAACCGAAATTTTTAATAAAATAATAGACTGAAAATATCCCGTAAGATTGTGCTACTATTGTACTAGCACTATTGTAGTGCTATTGCATAAGAAGGGAGACAAAGGGGAAATAGAGAATTATAGACCCATACCCAGTTTGATTTCAAATTTATGCAAAATTTTTTCAAAAATAATACTCTCCCGGATCACAAATATCCTCAATGAAAACCAACCCAAAGAACAGGCGGGTTTCCGTAGCAAGTTTGCAACAATAGACCACATACATGTTCTGAGCCAAGTTCTACAGAGATACAACAAACCATATAATCTGACTGACTGACTCAACAAACCTGAAAAAAAAACTACTAGGTATAATTCGGCTATAATATAATAATAAATTAGAGCGGGCGAAGCGCGAGCGTATATTATAATATTTTTACTTTAATACTAGATTAAAGTTTTATTGTATTAATTTGAACTCACTACCATCACGTTCAACCTTTTGCGGATAATTAATTATAAATATATTAAAAAACAGTGTAGACACGTTATTTCTAATTAAATATTTAATTATTACATCAAATTTAACTAAAACCTTAACTAGTACAGTACAAATTATTTTTTTTTATTATTTAAATAATAATTAAAATAAAAAAAGAACAGTAAAGTTCTTAAAAAAATTCAATTGTTGAAAAATTTGAACATAGCGATTTATTTGTGATTTTTCATGAAATAGCATAAAAAGGCGGAATATATAATTATAATGTAACGAACATATCATATCCACAACATGATACCAAACGATTTTTATAGCAAAATGGCCTTAATTAATAATATAAAATTTGACGTCACATTTCTTCGAGTTAAATTAAAATAATATATTGTGATGTTTGATACATAAATCGTAAAGAAAGAATCAATATCAATCAATCGTTCAAAACAAACAAGGTACTAAACGCTAATGATAAAAAAATTGAGTTCGGGCAATTCACTATAACACCGTTCAAAAAAAAGAGAACATTTTTTCAATTTCTAATTATTTACAAAATTGTGATATTACCGCATAATATAATTTAAAAAAAAATTAATGAAAAAAGAATAATTTTATAATTACGTAACTTGAATTTGTCTATTACATCGATATTATGATAACTATATGCACATGTCATATGAAGAATTCTTAATGTGGAATCAAAATTATATAACAATATAAAATTGAAGCTAAATTAAAAAAAATATTTGCAATAACATATTTAGTCAAAAAAAGTAAAAGTAAAATTTTAAAATAAATTTATAAATTGATATACAATAATGATTCCGATAGAAACATTTATTGATTAGTAAAAGAAAGAAGAGAAAAGAAGAAAAAATACAATCATATATTTGAGAAATTTACGTCAATTGGGAAATCGAATCTAAGAAGTGTAGATTCTACAAGAATTCTTTATACAACCATCTTACATACAAAAAAATACATAATAAATTATCACTATAAATTATTGCTGTTATTTTTATTTTTTACGACATGTTTTTTATAAAAGAAAGAATTTGGCTTAATGGCAAAATTTTGCTATACCAAAGACATTTTCATTTCAAAATCGATTATTTGGAATAAAAGTCAAATGTTTACTTAGAATTGATTCTGTTATATTTTTGTTCATAATTTATTAAATATAAACCCATTGTTTGTCAGTATTAAATTAATAAAACAATATTAAAAATATATTTAATGTATTTAGTATTGGAATTTTGCTTCTTTTAATAAATTCGTAGTTAAAAGCATTCATACATTATCCGTATGGAGCTATATTCCAAAAAATACTCATTACTTTTAATATTCATTAATTATTTTGAAAATTTATGAATAGGAAGATTTAAAAAACCGTCAAAATGACACTTATTATTAGGTCTGTATGTAAAAATAAACGAAAGAATACAACAATAAATCCGGATAGTACCAAATTCAAATTAGATGATCGGATTTTCAGAGATAATTAAATAAATCAACCAACTGAACAAAGACAAGACAGACTGCCTATTAAGTAATAATAATATAATTTTTAATAATTATTATATTATTATAATAATACATGAATAATAACCGTAATTATTAATATAATTAAATAAGTCCATGCCTTTTCTTATATTCGTCGAGATTTAGAGCTCTTTTAGGGCCAGATTCTTTAACTCTTGTAGTTATTTGTTTTGGTTGAGAGGTTACTGTTTCTGTTAAAGAAAAAAAATAATAATTCAAAACAATATTTAGAAAAAAGCGAATAGATTGTTAGTACTTCCTATAACATATTATAGACAAAGCCAAAAATATTTTGATTTAGTAAGAAAAAACTTAAAAAAATAACAGTAGTAATCGGTCTCGAAATCGTCGCCGCCCTAAAGTCAGCTGTAGCACAGTAATAATACTTACTGGGTATTGGTAAATCAATTTCAATATTAATATCGAAATCATGTAGAGAATAGAGACTGCTGCTGTCTGAAGTGGTGGTTTTCTCTTTTACACTACTTGTATCTTCTTCAGGTTGTTGCTAAAAAAAATGAATTACTATTATTTTTTCTTTAAAAAACTATGTGATAAATCAATCCTTTTTAGAAACTGTGAGTGAAAAGTGTTTTCGAAATAAAGAAATAATCGTTTAAAAGCTAAATGGTGAAGCCAGTCGTGGCGCAGGAGCACAAGCGACGACTGTCAACGCGATATATTTTTGGTTATCACTCAAAGAAATGAAATATTTAATATTATCATTACTTCGCTTTGATAACGAGGCGAAGCGCAGCGTTGAGTTGCGTCACTAACACACAACACAATGCCTCCAGAATTCAGTGGAAAGTGGGAAACAGATGTCTTTAAATGGGAATGTAGTGTCATAACATAAGGTTCCCAGGTTCCACCTACATTCAAAATTACGTGTGAACTTTTGTTTCATACAACAATACAGAGTTCAGTGGAAGAGCTCCACACTATATTTACTTGGAATAAATCAAAATATTTTAATTATTCAATATAAAGTTGAATTCACAGCAAGTCATAGTATGACTCTAAAAAAAAAACAACTCTTACCACCAGTCTATCTCTCTCCTGTTTCTCTTTGTTCGCTTTCTCTTCCTCTTCCCTTAACTTTCTCTCTTCCGCCGCCGCTAATTCATTTTTCATTAGTTCCTATGAAAAATGTATATTTAAAAACACAGTTTTCATTAAGATTAAAATGTTATATAAGCATCTAGCAATTTTGATCATAAAAAAAAAATTAAAAAATCTCACTCATAGTTTCCATTCAAAAACTACTGAAGAAATTTAGATGAAGCTTTACAGCAATATAGCCTATAATAACACAGACTACAATTTAAGTAAACATTTTGTATAATTTGGTTATAACAATAGTTTAAGCGGGCAAAGCCGCGCGTGAGTCGCTAGTTATTTATAATAATCGAACCTGCGATCTATTCCCTTGGTGTGACTTGAAGTTCATGACAGGCTTAGTGTGTCTCCTAGTAAAGGGATCGTCTTGCTTTTTGCCTTTATTAGCTCTTATCTAGAAAAATAAAAATAATATAAATATAGAGACAGAATAATATAAATATAGACTGTCGTGGCGCAGTGGCACAAGGGTGCCGCCCGTAAACGCGACGGTTGTGGGTTCGATTCCCACTCGAGGATGTGAAATATTTCTTTACGTTTATATTTCCATTTTTTCTTCGCTCTGGTGTCGAGGCAAAGCGCGGCGTTGAGTTCTGCCACTCAACACGCAAAGCCTCCAGAATTCGGCAGAAAGTGGGGAACAGAGTGTGCGGGATACAGCGTGAAGCTGAAAAAATATATATAAAAAAAAACCTTAACAAGGCAGAACTTAACGCTGCATCTTAGAAGAGGGAAATAAACATAATTCAACATTGGCTCAATGTTATTGTACAAATATATTACTTTAATTTAAAAACATTTACAATATCGTAAAAGTCATACAATGTTATCTATTTTTTGTTTAAAATAGAAGTTGAAAAATATTTTAAACACTTATAGAACAATGTTCGCATTGTGAGGAAGGTGATAGTGAGGAAATGGAAATAACTCAATACCCGCCAAGGGAATTGAACCCACATTCGTCACATATTAGCAGTTTATTTATTTTAATTTCCAATGTTATAATTTATTTATCTTTGTTTCTTATGTTTGTTAACATTATTTGTTTTCTTTTATGCTTTTTTGTTTTCTTTAATTATTGTAAATATGCAGTGGTCATACAAGCCAATTCAGACTTAAGACTGTGAAGAATTATTATTTATTATTACTATGTTATAATAAATAAATAATATACACTCAGATACGTTACATGATGACTGTATGTATATATATAGAGGCTATCAAGACACAGTGGCAGTTCCTCAAGCTTCCCAGGTTCCCCCTACCTTCCTTACGAAGTGCGTAAATAATAATAAAATAAAGTAAATAATAATAAATTTTTAGCCTTGAGGCTAAAAATAAATTAATCACCTCCTCCATTATAGCCTTTTCAGCGGTTTCCACATTCAATTTCCTATTCCTATTATTTATATATGAAATACTTTGTATGGAGGATGTCCTAGTTTTGTCTAAAGCGCTGGCCCTTTCTTCTAACTCTTGTAGTTTCGCGTTCAAATCCGCTACTAATTCTTCGTCGCCACTGTAATTGTTTAATTTTATTAGAATTTTTTTTATAAATAATATATATTGTTGGAATGAATCCAATAGGCTATCAATTAATCAATCAATCAATTTATATATATATATATATATATATATATATATATATAAGCCAATAAAGTGTTGAGACCAGCAGTGGCACAAAGTCGACTGGTTATGGGTTCGATCTTCATCACGGAAAGGAAATATTATTTAAATTTTCGTTTCTTCACTCTCCTTTCAAGGCACAGGGCGGTCTTGAGTTCCGTCACTCAACTCGATGTCACAATGTCTCCATAACTCACTATGATCCCTCTGCCTCCTCTGCTATGTGCGGGATACAGCGTGAAATTAAAAAAGTAGAGAAATACCGTAATTGCGCGACATCTCTTTCTTTCATCAATTGCGTTTTCTTCATGGCGTAGTTCGTTGGGTGCGATCTGAACCTTTCCTTTTCAGCTACTATCTTTTCTATATCTTCTTCCTGTTAAAGGAAATAAATTATAAAATAATAATATTAAAAAAATCACAAATTTGTACCTCAAATAATTGAGGTTTAAAGTAGAAAAAATAATTGAATACCTATTTTAGATATTTAAATCTATATAGAAAAGAATATCAAAATAAAACATATATCTGAGAATTCAAATTGTAAATATATAGAGTTAGCTGTAGTGGCCAGAAGGGACAGACAATGTCTAAATATCTCTCGAGAATTTGGGAGGATGGCCGGCGTGTCTCAACATTATGTTCCCTGTGCCCACGCTGCAATATGCTTATTACCTTAAACTCATACATTAATGCTTCTTTTATTTCATTTATTTTGTTCCTAACAAAGTCCATAGTGGGTGGTTTTTTGTTCGCGTCTTTGATTGCTTTGTACCATTTCTGAAATTCATTATCTGTGAATTCCTAAAAAAACACACAATTAATTATTAGCTGTATAATATAAAAACAAATTGTTGTTATCCATAGAGTCAAAGTTTATATAAAATGAGTGTGAGAATGAATTGTGTTAATGGGTAAGAGTGTCTTATCTATTTTTTTCTGATTTTCTCAGCCTACCCCACTGCGTGCGGGATATGACAATAAAAAATAGATTATCTTACCGTGCTATTTGGCGGCTATATAACTATACAACAAATATAAATATGAAATACATATCTAAATATTTATTTTTCTTACCTGATTACTAACAAATTCCAATCTGAAAACTCTGTCTTGGGTGCCGTGACGTAGTTTAAACCCCTTATTAGTTCTAGTATTGCCCAAGTTGTATACTTTCGCCGTTTCGTAAACATCTATTATTTCTGCTACCTGGATATAAATTTAAATTAATAAAATAAATAATAAAAAATAATTATTTTTATAGTAGAAAAAGTGTCGGGTTAAAAGTTTGAGGTTATAAAAACCATAAGTAACCGAACACGGAAACATACGTCAACTTGACATTTTCCGTAGTACCAACATCAGCGTGCAAAATACTTCGTTCGGAAACGCAAAAATTATTACATTTCATTTCACGTAAAGTACACCCAAATACCATCATGGACAATAAAAGCATGTCAGAAGATAATATGTCTAAGTTTTTACATATGATGAAAATAGAATTTGAAAAACAAACTGCAACAATTACACAAAAAGTTACTGACAGCATAATGAATGCTATCGATGAGAAATTGCAACCTATAATTGAAGAAAATAAAAACTTAAAAAGAGAAGTGCAATTATTGAATACAAAAATAAAAAACTTGGAAGAGGCGAACAGAAGAAACAATTTAATACTACATGGAGTTACAGAAAAGGAGAAAAACTACGAAGAACTATTTAAGATTTTAAGCCATACCTTTAAAATGAAAAATATTTCCCTTGAGAAGTACGAAATTAATAGATTTCACAGACTGGGACGTAGAGAGGAAGGAAAGACAAGACCTATACTAATCGCCTTCAATTCCTATCAGAAAAAAATAGATGTT
>JBAIZZ010000379.1:255229-388123 GCA_037355905.1 Heliconius aoede
GAGCTAGATCTCAGTCACTGACGGAAAAAAACACTCACCAGCAAACAATATAGGATTACGAAGACACCGGGAACGAAAGAATAAACACTATAGAAAAAACACATACATTAAAACAACAGATCCCCAATACGGTTGGTCACCGTGGGGTGATAGACCAATACCCCCAAAAGCTCGCAGTGCCGAAAATCAGGAAAACAGCTGGAGTAACCTGGAGGAGGTTAACCCATGACAGGGGAAAATGGCAAGCTTTAGGGGAGGCCTTTGCGGGAACGCAAGACAATTAAGTTACCGGTGTCAATAAAAATGGAAAAGATACTCAATTTATGTAACTACGTATTAAGATAACTCTTTATTGTACACTACAGTATTAAGTTTACTTTTAGATAACATATTAATAATTAATTGTTAATTAAGGCTATAAATAAAATACGATAGATATTTTATACTACTACTACCCTATATGCTGGGATTCACGGAGAATAAAAGACATTTACATTTAATAAAAAGTAAGAGTGAATGAGACAGATATAGTTTTCTACACAGTTCATACGCTATATCCACCAAAGTAAGAGACAAACATAGACACAGGCAGTACGAGTAAATGAGATAGATAGATAAAAATCTTTATTCCACACTTGAGAAAATTCTTAAGCCAAAATGCACAAAGGGGGCCTTATCAGCACAATGATCTCTTCCAGAAGGATATAACTAAGTGCGGGCACAATGCGGTGCAAAGAAACGCGAAAAATAACTAAATAAGTAAACAAGTATATAAAAAATAAATAAATAAAGACAAATACATTTTTGAGCTTTAATGTTTCTAGTGACTGCCAGTACCATGATCATCATAAAAGCAAGGCCAATTTGGCCTCGAAGAAATTGAAGGTCATAAGTAGAGCGAGGCAGTACTTCACACCTAAAGACCGACTAGTTCTGTATAGG
Organism: Heliconius aoede; assembly: GCA_037355905.1. Classification (NCBI taxonomy): domain Eukaryota; kingdom Metazoa; phylum Arthropoda; class Insecta; order Lepidoptera; family Nymphalidae; genus Heliconius; species Heliconius aoede. Next base: position 256,172 of record JBAIZZ010000379.1, read on the forward strand.
ACCCAGGTTCAGCCTTATATGAAGTGCTTTTCACATCCACTTTATCTTTTCAAAAAAATGGCAGTACTCACCCTATAGACGGGATTCCCATTGTTGTTTCCGATCCCAATACGTACGAAGCAGCCCGTCACGGCGCGGGCGAAGAATGGGAGGTGCACCAGGCGCTCTAACTTAAACCTGGGTACAAGACAAATATGTTAATAAAGTGTGCCGCAAAACCAACTTGTTGTGGGCTCAATCCCCACTCAATTTATATATTCATTTCTTCGCTCTGTAGTCAAAGCAAAGCGCAGCGTTAATTTCCGCCTTCAGAATTCAGCGCAAGGTGGGGAATGGAGTGTCTTGACACGTTGTCTCTGCCTACTTGGCTTTGTGCGGGATACAGAGTGAAGCTGCTTTATTTCATTTTTTTATATTTTCACGCGAGGGAACCTAGTTTTAAGACATTCTATTCTTCCTTCAATTAAAAAAAAGATAAAAATTATACCTGCTCAATCTAAGTTTATTAATCTGGTCCCTTGTATCAGCGTATTTCACTTCTACTACTTCTCTTTCCCTCTTTTTCTCTTCTTCTTCTGCGTCAGATGAAGAAGAACTCGTTGAACTTCTACGACCTGTTAAAATAAAAACAAAAAATATAGCTTCTCGCTATAGTCTCCCGCAGATAGCAGGGTAGGCAGAGGGAACACAGTGTCAAGACACTCTGTTTTCCACGTACAACTCAATTTTTGAGACATTGACATGAGGGGCCTTGAATTTATTTGTGTTTTGCATTTTGGTAAGAAAACATTTTGGTAGTATAAAAGAAAGTAAATAAAAAGTAGAAAAAAATAAATAAACTAACCTTGTGATTTATTATCTTCTGAATCTGAACCCGAATCGTCCGAATAAATATCAGACGCTTTTAACTTCACACTTTGTTTGCTTGTACCACCTATGAGTTCCGCGTCGGCGTCCTAGGGAAACATTAAAATATTATGTTGAAGTCAATTTTTTTTGAATATGAGGCTGTCGCGGCGTACTGGCACAAACTTGTGACTGTAAATGCGACAATTGTGGGCTCGATTGCCACTTGGGGTAATGAAAATATTTTAAAATTTTCATTTTCCTTACGCTGGTAATGAGGCATGGAGCGGCGTTGATGTCTGCTACTTATCACTTAGTGTCGCACGCAATTATCTATTATAACAAAAGGAATGACATTACATGATATACATTAGAAGCAAACGTTAAGTATTACAAGACATTTCGCACATCTAAAAGATGTAAGCAATTCAACACTTTTATAACTTTTGATTTTCTTAAAATAAATAATAGAAATATCTACTACAGTAAAACTCGACTCCAGCCTTCAGTTAAACGGATTCGCGATTATCCGGACAATCAACCTAAGAAATGAAACCTACAATGAAACCTAAGAAAATTTATATTTACGTAAAGTACGGGTATAAATTGTATGTTGGAAATGTTAATTTCTTAATAAACGTTGGTTTCGTTAATATGTACTAGTTGATTTTAATTGACACACAACAATTTCATACTACATATGCACTAAAACAACTTTTCTTTATACATTCGATTATCCGGATTTTACTATACATATCAAAGTAGATCAAATAGTACAACCATAACAATAAAAAATATAACCTTAAAAAATAAGGTATACTCGGCAAATAGCATTAATATAACTAGAGGCCTGCCGTAGCGCAGAGAAACCAGACACAAAATATACTGACATCATCATCTTTCGCCTGCTCTAGTCGCTTTCTCTGCTTCACCTCGACCCTGGTCGCGCGCGCGTCTCTCTGAGCTCGCAGTAGCGCCATGGCGTTCACTCTCGACTCGTCTACGTTTCTCTTTCTTTCAGTTTTTGCACCGAATAGGGGAGAGGCCGATCTTTCTGTGTCACGTTCTGTTGAATAATGTTTATAAATTTTTAAATTATTGATTAATTTAATTTTTAGCTTCACGCTTATCCCTTATATAGACGGTTACGTAAAGGTAATGTAGTGTTAATTTTATAAATATTCCTTTATTTTCATCTCACTATAAGCATTATAGACAGAGAAAACCTATTGTTAAGACGTTTCTCAAGCAGCACTCTCGTACATTAAGTCGCGCATTCAACAATTTCTTCTAAAAATAAGGATTTCAAAAAATCTAAATCACCTGTATCTTTAATATCATCGTGTATTTCACCAGGACTTTGCGGTGGCTTCTCTTCTTCTTTCTCGGGTTCTTTTGCTTCTTCTTTTTCTGATTCTACTATAAAAAAATAGTAACACATAAATATTACGCAACTTATAATATCGCGGCCAATGAGATCCCCAAAATCAATCTTCGGCTAACTTTAGAGCAGCCACGAGTCGCAATCAATATTTTATATTGCATATTATATATTAGCTTAGCTATTTACAAAAAATATATTATTACATTTTTCTTTATAATATTAATTGAAATGAGTACTTCACCTATTATTTTATATATGAATCAAAAGAACAAAAAATTAATCCAACAATGAAGATTTTAGACGCTCGTAATATAATTCAATTGAGAAGCTCTTTTAATTTCAACTGAATTGAACTTTCTACCCTCCGCACTTCTACTCACTCCTCTCTTCCCTTGCGCGCTCCCGCTCCTTTTCCCGCTCCCGTTCCCGCAGAGCCCGCTGTGCCCTCTGGTCCCTGCGCTTGCGTCGCGCGTCTCTGCGCCGCGCCAGTTCCCCGGGGGAGGCCCCTCGTTCCGCGGCTGAACGCCGCGCCAAACGAAGTTTACGTTCGATTTCCCATCTATATGAAACAATTTTTTTAGTTTCAGTTTTATACAGCACATAGGCAAAGGGAACCTGAGAACTAATCCTACGCCCGTGATTACGCGCTGAGAAAATTGATTTTATTATGTATATATTTCGTGGCTATTGATGATCTGTAAATATAACATTCTATTTGTGCTGTCTATCCTACTGCACTAGATGTAGTCTATGTTTACCTTGTTTTCATAAGATCTCTCCGCTCTATGCGTTTAAATATTTCTTGTTCTCTTTCCTTTTCAGACATGGCGGCCAATCTTGCTCTGTCTTCTTCATCACCCATTAGATTTTCATCGTAACTGTTTAAAATGTTTAAAAGGTTATAATTGGAATATTATAATATTATGGTAGGTATTTGACTGTACTAGAAAAAATAATTGGAATAATTTGTTGAAAGAGAAATAATCATTTTAAATGAAAACAATAACTTTGCTTGCATATAATACAGAATGCGTCATGTGTACAGAATTTTCAGTTTTTTTATTATCAATTTTTCTTGTTTTTGGGGACGACGCCCTAGGTAAAAGCTAGTTTGATAAAAAAAAATGGTAATAAATAAAAATAAATAATTTTTTACCCATCATCGAATTCTTCCTCTGAATCTACTGAATCATTGTCCGATGAGTGTGACGAAACTTCACCTAAAATGCAAGATTAAATTTTAAAGCTGAAAAGCTTACAAATGAGCCATTGAAATAACTGATGGTAAGCGGATGGAATTTCGCCCATGCAAATCTACAACTACTAAGTGTTGATTTATTGCAAAATTACTTACCTGGTGCTGCCATCTATTTTCTACTTTTATTAATTAAAATTATGATTGATTAATGAATGAAGATTAATTATAGTATAATTCTTTACCCATTCATTGAATAAAGATTATTACGGCATTAATTTTGTTTCTTCCAAAATGTGATTTAATTTATAAGGAAGATTATTACATAGTTTGAACGTACAGTCTGTCTAAGCCCTGAAGCCAGGTCTTCTGAAGTTTTGTGCATTGTTCACACAGGCAGAAAATAATGAAAATGTATGCAAAGTATTAAAATGTAACATAACCTAACTTAAGAGTCGTCACAACTTGTTGACCTTACTGTACTTAAAAAAATGATCTTGATACACATACTTTAGATAGTATAATAAGTTTATAAGGGTGAAGTCGCGTTTGGGTCGCCAGTTCGTTCTAAATTATATATAAAATAATATATACCTTCTTCTGGTTCACTATAAGTATCTTTTTTCTTTGAACCTGCACTATCTGTGCTCTTTCTAATATCACTTTGTTTGGGCTCCACTTTCTTTCTCTCATCTGAATGATCCGATGAACTTTTCCTACTTTTGGGTGGAGAATCCTTTTTGGATATATCACTTTTATCACTGTATGGTGATTCTGAACCCGATGATGATGATGATGATTTGTCTAAAAAAAAAAAGAGTTAAATTTAGTAGTTTAGTTTTGTTTAGCTCCACAAAGTTCCCCTAACTTAGTGTTAAGACAATCTGATTTGCTAGGAAGGTTAGAACTTTGTAAATATAAGTAATTCGAGGCAAGTGCGACATTTAGTTCCCTTACAGGTAATGATTTATCTCGAAAAGGATGCTTTAAGACTAGGTTATCTGTTATATGGTAATTTAATAGATTTTATTATGTACTCCTAACAGCTAGATACTTCGAATAATCTATCAGGTGATCCAAAAATCTAGAAAATCTCTAGAAATGATTTGCTTAATTTCTAGAACGGACTTCAAAGATAAGCATTACTAAGATTATTTCAAATTTGGTTCAGTGTTTTTGGTTACTCTTCACATCTCCTCATATCTTTTGACTGTATTGACTTATATGCTTTATTTTTATGTGCCTTAAATGACCTCAGACCTGAGTATTAGATATAAATTTCAGCTTGATACCTACTCTCGAGATAAAAAGTCTTGACAGACAGACAAACGGACAATAAAGTGATCCTATAAGAGTTCCACTTTTACCTTTTGAGGTAAGGAACCCTAAAAAGAAACAATAAATATAATTTGCAAACTATAACCTTCAGTAATCATTTTTTAGGAAAAAATTAATTATTTTTAGTATGAATACATTAACTTCAATAAAAAATTATTATTTATTCCTTTGATAAGTATTTTTGAATAGTTATATTATTATTAATTAAAAAAGTAATGCAACGGAGGTGGATTTAATTCACACCAAAAACAGTTTAGATAACAAATTAGCATGACATTGAGTTCTGCCTCTTAACACACAATGTCTTGAAAATTGGGCAGTGAATGAGCAACAAAGTATCTTAACACTATCCCTCTGCCTACCCTGCTACAAACAGGATATGGAAAAGACAAGCATGGTGTTGGACAAATCAAGCCATTAGATAAGCACGGATATTAGCATATAGTGCCCATAAATGGACTAAAGCTTAAGAATGGAGTCACTTATCAAAACCTTTTTCTGCCTAGTCTTAAAATTACATAATTACATGGACATAAAGTTTTTTTTTCGTCTTTACACAATATTCTGTATTTAGCATGATAAGCAGATAGAATCTAGTGTCAAGTCAGTTTGAAACATTGTTGTTGAGTGGCAGAAATCAACACTTCAGTTTATCTCAGCAAAGAAAATAAAAATTAATTCCCTCCTATGAGAATCAAACCCATGATTGTTATACTTAAAAACAAACATTATACCTTTAAAATAAAATGGTAAATACAATTTAACTTATAAACTAACCATTCTTTTTGTCATCATCATCCCAATCAGATTCGCTGCCTGAAGACTTTTTAGATTTTGGAGCTTGTGGTGGTGAGTCACCAGGTTTTTTTTTCTTTTTTGCTAAGTTCAAGAATTGCTGAAATATAATATTAAGAACTTAATTAAGCATATGACTTCAAGGAATTGTTACCTTCATTGGTGGAACACAATACAATTCTTTGTCGTGTTATAAGACTGAGCAAATGAAAATAAATTGTGACAAGTGGAAATCAAACTAACCATTGGGTTAACAGCCTAACACCATGCTGCAGCGTCATGACAACCTTAATTTTATTAGTTATATTTACAATAATTTTCAAAGAAATATAATTAATATGAATACAGAAAATAATAAGTCAATGACACTAATAATTAGCATTTTGCTGTGTATTTTCACAAAAATTATGTACATTTAAAAATGTAATACTTTATAACTCCATTAATATTATTGGGTAAAATTTTAAAAGAATGTAATTATCAATTTTAATCAAAAACCATTTGATAGTTGTAATTGTAACAAAAGAGAAACTGATAAATATAATATTGAAAAAGGTATAATTATACCACTATAACTATATACACACATTAATATCTGTGTAAGTATGTAGAATGTATCTACAGAAAAATAATTGGAAAACATTTTTTTTTATTTTGCATAGATGAGAGATTAAAAATATAAATAGCACCTCTACTTTCAAATTTGTTTAGCTATTATATAATATCATTCTCATAGTTTTTTAAAAATATTTTTCTCAAATTTATTTAAAATAAAATCTCTATACAATACAAAAGTTTGCCCTTTTAAAGGTTATAGTATATATTTTTTGTCTGTTTTTCATGAGTCATGCCAAATGAAGCCATTTTAAACGAAACTTTTAAGCAAAACATCGTGTTTGGATGAAACATATTGATGGTTTTCTAAGTCCAATAGTAATTTTAAACTGCGACATTTTCAGTAATGCGCATTAGACGTAATTAGATCTTTCAAGCATTGATCTTGGCCTGAATAGAACAAAATAGTAAAGGAATGTGGAAAATGCTAACAGCTAAGATAGTATAACCTACGAACTAAATGTTTATGTCCACTTACAGAATCTAAATCTGAACATTCACTGCTAGAATCTGAATCTATGAGCGGTTTATTTTTCCTTTTGGCCATTTTGGTGCACTTTTACCTACGAAATACGTTATGAGATTTTTTCTTTACGTTACGAAGTCGTCCGTCAACTATAACCAACTATAATGAGTGTTGCTAGCTGTTTAGAATTACGTCCCGAGAAGCTATCATAATTTTTTATTAGAAATAAAAAATATATATTTAATTTTAATGTTATAATCAATTCCATATTTTAGAAGCAAATGAAGTTTTATTGATAAAATTTATTTTTATTGTATATTTTAATATTTTTCCGGTTGTTAAATATATCAACAAACACGAGGATGACGAGGATATTTTAATTATTCATAATTTTAATATATAAAATAATTTTTAACCAATCATGAATTAGAAAAGTTTTTTTTTTATTTTAGTATTTTTATACTACACATTATAAATGCTACTGAAATTATTGCAAATCTAATACAACTAGCAACACTTTGAAAACAGATCAAAGCATTATTATTTATTATACGGATACATACAACTAAACATAATATACGAAAATATTACTAACGTCGAAAATTAAATATTATTTTTATTTTCATATATTTTATATGTTTCAATAATTTTATTGTTTTTAACTGGACTATAAATGTATTTCAATTCAAAAGACATTGCAGGAGCATGTCAAACTAAATTAATAACACTTTAATATAGAAACGAGTATCCGATTTTTAATAGAGCTATATAGATAAAATATAATATATAGTTTCCCATTATAACCTCACACATTTTTAAACTCTATTCTAATGGAATAAAATGCTTTATAAAATGCAGTTATCACACAAACTTTTTCCTCAATCAAACTAAAGATCCCCACTTCTCGTAATTTCGACGTATGTATTTACTACGTTTTAGTGAAATGTGTGTACATTTTTCTTTTTAACAACACCAATTAAAATCGACTGTAAATTTCTCTTTTTCCATTTAATAGTTTGATTTCTACTATTTGCAGATTGTTAAGTAGTACAATTTGTACTGTAAGATCCAAAAACAGTTAAGAAAATATTGTAACGGGATCTCCGTTACATCGTCTCCAAAAATATTATTATGCCTCATGACTTGAAAGGACAGGGGGCAAGGAAAGTGATAATGGTAAGTAATTTTCAATAAAATTTAATGATGCATAGCGGTTTTATCTATTCTCTTGCTGTTTAATGTTTACAGTATTTTGTTCTTACATTTTGGTATTAAAGCATTTGTTAATCATTGAATAAGCAATATTTATATATTTTATATAAACGACGTTATAATATTGTTACTTTGAATATAATATAAATATTTTTATATATTACGTGAATTGTTATTGAAATGGAATGACTCAATTGTTTATTTTATCATGATGTAAATAGGCCATACACAAAATATACATATATATTTTAAATAATATGAGAATAATTTATAATTAACATATTTCAGGCTCCCTTGTCTCCCACTCCATGTGCAGAAATCAGTGATGATGAATTGGTTTCAATTTCTGTCAGAGATCTAAATCGACAGCTTAAAATGAGAGGTCTTACGAGAGACCAAATAGTTAGGTAAGTAATAAAATGCAGTTTTCATCACTTTATTTTAAATTTTATATTATATAATATTGCTGTTTATATGTATTAATGTTTAACTTCATACCACAACTAATATTAATAACTAACAATATAATAATTATACATTAGAATTGTCATTAAATTAATAGTAAGTTTTTCAAATGTTCTTCAGTAAAACACATTAATTATTATATTATGTATTTTATTTAATTTAATATTTTGAATTTAAATATTTATTTTCCCATTATGGTGCAGATTGAAATGAGATAAAAGAAATTGCTAAGTTCTGTTGTTAAACATGCAATATTTCTAATATGGAGAATAAAGTGTCTTAAAACTGATTTCTGTTAGTGTACCCTGGTATATACAGTACAAGCATGAAACAAAAAATTAGCTTATTTTAAATTGAAATTAAACCTACAATCACTTGTTATCACTATGAGACTTCTCAACTGTTATTTCATTTAATTATCATCAGCTTAATTTATAATAGTAGTTATTCTTCCTTTTAGAATGAAGCAGAGAAGGAGGACACTAAAAAACAGAGGCTATGCTGCCTCATGTCGAATCAAACGAATAGAACAGAAAGATGAATTGGAAACTGAGAAAAGTCAGGTGAGAACTACTGTTATTTGATAATATGCAATTGTCTTGCAGAAGCTTCTGTCTATCATGATTGAAAAAGGATTATCTTCACTTTTTTGCTTTGGTTTGATGAGTTTTGCTGTTATTTTTTATTCTGTATATTTTTTATATTTTTTTATTTTCACACTGTATTTTGCATTCCTAGTGTCATGAACCTCCCTGTGCTCCACCTAATTTTTGAGACATGTTCTAATAAGTGATGAAACTCAAAGCTGCATTTTGTCTTGTTGTCAGAACAAAGTATGAAAAACATTCCCTTCAATAGGAGTGGAACCCATAAGTGTTGCGCTTACAGTCAGTGTCAGTGCCGCTGTGCCACAATGACCACAAAAATTTTGGATAAATATATTTTTTAAAGTACATTATATGTCTGTTTGTCCCTCTATCAAGAACATTTTTCTCAAGAAATGCATAGATATATGAACTTAAATTCAATAATCATTTATAAAAAAATAACTATTTTTAAGTACCAATATTTTTTTCAAGGAATGGCAAGACATGGAAGCGATGCAAGAAGAAAACACAAGAATACGAGATGAGATTGAAGCTCTGAGAAGTAAATATGATGCATTAAAACGTTTCGCCCACATGAAAAGTATTCCTCTGCCAGCCGAATTGGAAATGTTGCCATAATAAAATACATTAAATATACTGTATGTATATTACCAGCTGCCGCCTTGAAATACACAATTATTTATTTTCTAATCTGGTATATTATCATACTCTGATAATGTTATGTTTTTAATCACATTTCCATATATTGGAAACTAAAGTTTCAACTATAACAGTTGTTTTGTAGAAATTAAAACAAAAAATGAATATTGAGACGACTTTTTATTTTTAAACTGATTGAAATAAAACAAACACTTCGTGTTAACGGAAGTTTAGTAAAATATATAAAGTGGAAGCTATATTCAAATTGGCTTATGCGCACAAACACACCGGGTGGGCACGGACCAACCGACCCTCCCTATTTCTACGCCGCCGTATATCCTCCGAGGAGCTCTCATCTCAATTTTTTTTATTTTCTAAGTATAAAAGGTTTTGGTACTATCTTTTATCTTATGTTTTAACTGTAGTATTAAGTATTAGATAATAGCATAAATATATTAGGAACATTTGTTGGTCTAAAATAATGAAAATTGTGAAATAATTGATTTAATACAATAAATTATGTGTTAAACTTAATGTTTTTTTTTTTTATAATCTTTACTACTTTTTTTTATTTTTAAGAGTGAATTTCAAATTTTTCTCCATACAAACTTTCAACCTCCATTTCATCCCTTTAGGGTTAAAATTTTTGAAAATCCCTTGTCCATGTTATGATAACAAACATCTGTTCACATTTCAATTTCACGTTTATATGCACAGCGGTTACGGCTGTGCGTCCGTCTTACCTCAGTCTGTGGGAACATCTTTTATATATAAAGCTATAGATATGGATTATATTTTCCTCTCTGTTAAAATAAATACATAAATCAGCTTCACACTGCAGGGTAGGCAGAGAGCACACCTAGTGTTAAGACACTCCGTTCCCCATTCTCCGCCGAATTTTGGAGGCACTGCGTGTCCACCATTCAGGAACTCAACGCCGCTCGTTGCCTCAATAAATGTAAATACCGTCGCGTTACAGTCAATCTAACAATTGCGCGTGATGACACATGCTAAGGATATTTATTGAAATATAATGTATATCTATGTAGGTTGTCTTTCGACCAGTAATCCTAAAATCAAATCAACCTGGAATCGAGCCCACAACCATACAAAACATACATACAAGCCACAAAAAAATTATAAAGATCCACTATACTTTTTTTGAAATATAACAAACAAATTACTTTACCATAACCGTAACTCAAATAAAAGTGTTCCAGAAATTAAAAAAAAATCTCATATATCTACACGTTATATCGGATTGCCCCTACAAATTGATCAGCAATAAATATTTCAGGGTCCGTCCTCCAAAAGTGTCGGTTGGTACTAAGTACTCAGCCCTCCTTGGCCCGGCCCTCGGCTGTAACGTCGTTAAATAAAAGTATTAGAGGCTTTTACGTGGAAACCCAATAAAATGGCCTTGTGGGTTATATCGATGAATTTTCTATCAGTTTTTATTCAATTGGTTATGGTGAAAGGCTGTGATTGATGGGGAAGCCGTTGTGGTGCAGTGGGACAGCGTTTGACTGTGAGCGTGACGATTGTGGGTTTGGTTTCCGGTAGGGAGAATGTATAATTTTCGTATCGCGCGTCGTTGTTAGTCCAGCCGCTTAACGACAAAAAACTGAACCCTGCTTTATGAGATATTGCATGTCTAGTTACGGAGTTCAACTCTGCGTTTAGTCTAACAGAAAGATGAAATGAAATAAATCACCGGAATCGTGATTGAACTTACAACCGTCCCTTTTATCGTCATTCGCTGTTCTACTGCGTCATAAATCTTCATAAATACCTACTCTACTTTTTTTTAGCTTATCGCAGTATCTCGTATATGTATATCAGGATAGACAGAGGGAACCTGAGCATCTATTGTTAAGACGTCACATCCTCAATAAGACTAATGCGTGTTGAGCTACAGGTTTAAAGTCGCACGTTTGTGCTATTACTATATACATATAACATTTTTATTAAGAAGCTGGTTGATGAGAATATATGGTATATCGATCTGAGCGTTTGATGAGTTCTAATCCTAGCAGGATTTGTTCAGATTTATTTAAATACGTTTTCTATAAAATGCGCTCGTGAAATTAGATCCCAAACGCGCACGAATAGTGTTATTTCAAAGTTAATCCATCCACTAGATTACCAAACCTTATTGGTTAGAGTTAATTTTAAACTTCTAAATCTAGATATATCTAATTTGCGGTAACTATCTAATAACGTCGTGTCACCTAATTATAATGATTGACTTGTTATATCAGGGTGAATAAGTTATAATGCTTAAGATTTTTTTATATACAAATATTTTTTTTTTATATTAGATTTTTTTATATATGAGGAGGTAGTTCGATTTTTACTCGAGGAAATGAAATTTTAAATATTTCCAGGTTCCTTGGTCTGGTAACCATGTAAAGCGCCATATAAAGCCATGTCATGTGTTGGGTTTCGCTGCTCAACATGCACCGCCTGCAGGTTTAGTGGAAAGTGGAGAACGGAAGTGTCTTAATGGAGATGGAGGGATCATAATAATAGGCTCCCAAGCTTCCTCTGCCAACTCTGCTATGTGAGGAATAATAGTATGAAGATTAAAAAAAGTATTTTTCACCTTGTCTCTGCCCACCTCAAAATAGTAAAGTAAATTTAGTAAAGTAAATTTTACAATTTCACTTTAAAACTGTTATTTCTAAATAAATAAAAGAAAGTAATATTGGATGGCGAAAAAACGATATTGATGTTTTGACCTCCTACCCGCAAAATTAAATAAAACGAAACTTATTAAACAAATTAATTATAATGATAGACCATGAGTATCATCAATATGTCATTAAGGGGCAATTACTTCGAATATTTAATTAAAATGATATATTTATAATAAGCTTATCAAATTTCAAACCACACGCTTCCAAAGATTGGGCTTTTATTAAGTATAGATCACTAAATTACTGGTTAGAATATACAGATCTTTCAAAGTTTGGCCCGCATATCATATATCATAGTATAGTTAGGTACAGCTTGTTGTACATACATTTATTTTGGAATTAAGTTAAATATTTAAAAAATGAAATTAAAGTCAGCTTCATACTATATGGCAGAGGGAACCTAGTGTTAAGATACTCCGTTCTCCACTTTCTGCCGAATTCCGGAGGCATAGGGTGTTAAGTGGCTGAACTCAAACTGCCTTGCCTTGTTTTGCTTTGTAATATGATGATGATTGCGAGTTATATTGTGCGAGATAGATAGCTATCCCGTAGAATAACAGATGGTACGCCGAGGGATCCTAGGAACCTAACGTTATGACACTCTGTTCTCCACTTTGCATTTCAGAGGCTGTGCGTTACAGAAATATCTCAATGGGAACAGTATCCTCACATTAGATTCCTAGCTTCCTTCTGCTTACCTTCTTCTCTGCTTCTGCTTATATGTGCAGAATATAGAGTGAATCGAAAAAAAAAACATTTTATAATGCATCCCATCCCATTCTGCCAAGTGGGACTCGAACTCGCAACCGCCGCAGTTGCATTCAGATGCAGTGACACTCTACCACCACGGCCTCATAATATAATTTGAATATCCCTGGAAGCTACTAAATAGACTAATTCATCACTATCAACACACGATTGACACACGTTTCACGCTGTTCAGTAATTAACTCTATAGGTATGTGATTATAATTAGGATTGTACCATGTTATCGGTTATATTATAATATAATATACTTATTATATTGATAATTTAATATAATAAGTATGTTTTTTATATTGATAATATTTTTCCCCCTGTATCCCGTATATAGTAGGGTAGTTACAGAACTCTTGTATTAACCCGTTCTCTACTTTGAAATGTGTATATTAAAAAATAAAATCTAAGCACAGACTCCACAGTTAAGATATTACAGTTAAGGTTAAGTTTAAGGTAAAAAAAATAAAATATTCTTGGAACTATTTTGTTTTTCTTATTGTAAGGCCTTAATATTCTTCAAAAAGATATATATTCTTCAACAATCTAGTTCACATTACATTAAGTATTTTAATTTTCTCGTTCTTGTGACAACACAGACTAACCTGAACTAGTCACGCTTATACAAATTCATTTTCAGGATTTCAGACAAAGGGTTATAGTATAGATAAGTTAACAAGTCGCTGTAATGATATGATATCGAGTGCCACCAATACGACGACATACGAGTACAACGGTAAAACCGTCCGGCGATATATGAGTCTAATAGATTACGTCTAATAGAGTATGAATTATTCTCTATATATATTCCAATATTTAAATATAAATAACAACATTCAACTATTCAATCAAATCTGTTACCGTCCCGTTAATATTCACACACTGTGCCACTGAGCCACGATGGCTTCATATATTTACAAGATATATTTTCAATATTTACAAAACAGTGTCTATAATATAACATTAAATACAAATTATAATTATTTAAATATTAATTATTGACGAAATAAATATAATTAACAGTTACTTCGTCAATAATAAAAATCGCGTGTTGTAAAATAAGATATAGGTGTTATTTACTTTAACAAGAAAATAATTTGTTACTTAATTAAGAAGAAGACAAACAATAATTAATTTTATCAATCAGTTTAATTATAAATATTTATTCATCAGAGATATTATCCGTTGAAAACTTTTTATTAGTTATAATGTTGAAATTTGAAAATTGTTTATCTGTCTGTATTGCGAAAGTAGCAGGTTAGGTTAGTGATAAGATCTTCGCCTTTCATTCTCCTCCGAATTCTGGGGGCATTGCGTATTCAGTGGCAGAACTCAACGCCGCTCTTTGTCTGAATCGTGCAAGGGAAAGCGTAGAATAAGTGATAGAGAGACATTAACGAGAAGTTAATTGTAAAATTACAAAATTTTGCTTTTTTAAAAATGTATAAGTTTGGATTACGCGGTGAATTTCATATAAAATGGGGGAAAAAAGGAATAAATGCTCGTATTTTTGGAGTGACCTGACTGAGGAGGATATTTTTTTCTGCACTCTAAAGGGCTACAGACCTGGATTTTTGATTTTACTTTCTATAAATAGTCTTTTCAGACGGACAGACAGAAAAATAGTAGGACAAAAAAGTGATCCTATAAGAGTTCTGATCGATGATTTCAAGATATCCTCCCTTAGGACTCCCCAACGCTACCGAGTCTATATAAATGCCAAATTTCCACTTTCTAACTCAAACTGTCCGTCCTTACTTTGTGTGTCAGTCACTCAGTAAAAGAACTGTTTTATAAAGAAGTAGAGTCAGGGTAAATAAACCTAATACAAAATATAATACATAAGATATCCTGTAATTGAACCAAAGTTTTCGAGTTGTTTTGCAAAACAGGTGAGTTTGATAACCGCCGGCTTCCATTGGCGATCCATTTCTATTTTTGCGAATGGAATTAATTAATATTTTCACAATGGGCCTCATCGAATCATTTGTTACCGGTAAACATAATGGAAACACTGTAGCTGTCGACTTGGGTAGATTTGTGCTTCTTCACGCTTTTTAACACGCTTTTATTATGTCAACTTTTGTCTTCACCTTATATCTTGCACATAACATGGTGGACAGATAGAACCTGGGAACCTAGTGTTAAGACAGTCCGTTCCTTCCGTTCTCAACGGTGCGTTCATATGTCATGCCTCAAGTGGGAATCGAATTCACAACCTGTCCTATTTACAGTTGTACACTTGTGACTCTGCGCTACGACAGGCATCCAAACAAGCCACAGGCAGCTAAAAAACCTTTGTATTATTTTATTAGTATAAGTTCAACATTTAGACAGTGTACGAGGCTGAAGAAGCCGGCGAAGACAAATTACTTTATTTCTTCTTCTATTTATTTATTATGGGCCCTTCTGCTTTCATTACTTTTTTTCCGGACTCACTTGGTTATCAGCTCAACAGTCTATTACTCATTTGTTTGTTTCTTGAAGAGTTTTATTATGACCAAATAGGGCGTTCAATTACGTATATTAGTAATTTGAGGCGACTTCGAATGTTTATTTGTGTGAGATCAGTTGCGTAGCACAACGCCGCGACTAGTTAATAATATCGTTACTTGAACATTTAAAATTACTTTTAAATACGGAAGTTAGTTAGATTAGTTAACTTAGAAGTTAGTTATGGAGGTTTAATATAAAATTTGATATTGTTGGCACTGTTTTATTTTTGAAAATAATGATTATTAAGCCTTCCGAGAATGTAGATTTTGTAAATATTTGTACTTTTGCTTGTCCAAACGACTCGACCTGACTTTTACTTCTCGGTAAGTAAAAGTCAGGTCGAGATGACATGACATTTCGGAACCTGAAACGCGGAACCTGAAAACCACAATATGCACTATATAGCATAGGTAATTGATAAATTTTTGAAATCGGCTTTTTGTTTAATTCTTACACATAATTCGAATATTGTTTGATAGGCAGTTACATCGAAATGAGCGCGTGCAAACGCGCGTGAAATATAAATTATATCTATAATTTTGTAATATTCTGAAGTGACGCCGTGGTAGCCTTCATAGTAAAACTGTAAACCGAAATTGTTTTATTATCTGTTATATTTTACCAGATTCTTTGTAATCAATATACGTGTGGGTTATCACATCGGGCTGAAGTAGGCAGGGTACCCCCGTCAGGGTACATCACGTCGGGCTGATACCCTATCAGTCCCCGTCTCCCGCCGTGGTACATCAGGTCGGGGTCACCAATGTGGGTTATGGCATCGCGACGATGAGAGGCGGCATGAGACGAGACTCAACATTCAACTCATTTATTATATATTAAATTAGGTTATTTATACGCTACAAAATAATCTCGGTAAATAATTTCACAATTGCATTTGTAGCGAATAAAGGGCGCTGACACAGCGTGTTTACAAATTTTATTTGAACGTAATAATATTAGTACACGATTATTGGAAAGTGGAAAACAGAGTGTCTTAACACTAAGTTCACCCTGATTACCATGCTATATGACTCAAAATCCGTGAAGTTAAAAAAATATCATTGACTCGCATAAAATATTGTAACCCGGGCGCAGGTGTGGAATGTTTCAAACTCCGCTTAAAGATTCAGAAGTCCTCGTCCGAGTTCCGTCGAATTTTTCTCCCATTACACAATTCATTACTATTTTTTTTTGCTTGTTTATATAGAAAATAAAAATGGCGTATCTATTGGTCTGTATTCATAATGCATGTTTTTTCAGAAAAAAAAATAACAATAAATGGAGTAAATCGAATGGAAGCCATCGAAACGTAGTAAGTGGTTTCTTATCTATTTCAGGGTGTGGAATTATTTTCATTAACGTTCTGACCGACAAAGAACGGCTTCAAGTTCTGCACTAAGATCTCTCTACGTATCTTGCCGTATATGGAAAAAAGTGTAAAACTAGAAGAAGAATATATATATTCTACTCCCCGGTTTTATATATATATGAAACCGGGGAGTAGGTACTGTATGAAATACAAAAATAATAAATGTGTAAAATTTTTCAAATCTTAAAAAGAAGTCGATTAAAACCGACACTTTTTTGAAAACGAGGAAGTTTTATATATATTGATGACTACATATTTTTTGAAGAAATATATGTAGTCATCAATATATATAAAATCATAAATTACAAATAAATATAAAGAAATAGCAAGAGAGCAAGTCTGTATTTCATAGCTAAGGTAAGTAAACTCCCCAAGGGCGATGGTTTTCCAAAACTTCATCTGATCCTACGCATGTATAATCTGTGCTCATTTTGAAACTTGACTTTTGTTTTTTTTTCACAATCAAGAGAAGACGCAGAAGTTGGAAAGCCTTTTTTATTTTGTATTTTTTTTTCACAGTGGACAGTCTTAAGGGCTAGTGTAGACTAGTTCAAATTCTAATTCAAATGATTTATTCTTTATTTTAGAGATGGTATGTAATTGATAGCTTATATTAGTCAGCCTCATGCTGTATCCTGCTTATAGCAGAGTAGGATAAGGGAATCTATAGTTAAGACACTCGGTTCTCCACACCCCGCGTAGTATTGAAACGCTGCGCGTTGTGTGATGGGAGTGAGAAATAAATAATTTATTCCTCGAGTAGGAAACGAACCCACAAATATTACGTTGATTGTGTCTGACGTACCATGATGACGGCCCATAGTTAATGTTTGTAAAATAAGTTGTAAAATAGAATAAAAAAACACATAATAAGTTAAATCTAATGTCCCTGCAAAATGCAAGGGTTGCGTAAAATAAAAACATACATATTTTTGTAACTTTACATAGTAGCATATATAATTAGCATCTTGCATATATTGTCATTATAAGCGAAGAAATATTATTGACGGCACACAGACGGTTATGGGTTAGATTTCCTCTCAGGGGAATGTATTATTTTCATTTTGTAACACAAAACGCGACGTTAAACTCTGCCATTCAACACGCAATTTATCGACTATTAAATTCAAAATAGGAAACTGAGTATTTTAACACTAGGCTCCCTTAGCCTTCCCCGCTAAAGCGTGAAGTTAAAAAAATAGTAAAAAGCGTAAAATAGTAAAAAGTAAATTAAAAAAAAAATACACAGAATCTTGTATATCTAACACTGCACCGTGTAGACCTACCTTAGTTCGTTAGAGGCAATCAAGCACTCGGTGATTGTTAAGTCTCGTCCCTTTGAAGCGCACAATCACAATGGTGGCCGCTACGGTTTTAAAGTATGACATTTTTTAAATTGTTAACTTACAAATGCGGTATTTCCGATTTACTCAGATAGATAGATAATTTTTTTATAATCTACCTAGATTATAAAGGTATTAGTGAATAGTTAATGTGGTACAGTGGTTAGTGTTGTAAATTCCTATGGCAGAGGTCGTACCTTTTTATTTTTTTTCAATATATATTACTAATATACCATCTAAGAATGCTATAAAATTAAATAGAAAAATACAAGTTTAAAAAAACCATAAAATAATTCACCATTATGGCAAATGATTCGCATAATATTTCAAAATTTCCATACGAAACCGGAACAAGAAACAGGTATTAGCATAACCCTTTAGGTGTTAAAAAAACAGTCGTCTTCCATTTTTTTACCCCTAATTCACGTCATTTATCCAACCCTGCCTTTTAGGTATCGTCCTAACAAATGATCTTTATTTCCACAGCGATAGTGGTGTGACAGCAGGCATATACTCTATTTGTGTTCATAATGTTTTATATCACCATCGATAATATATTTAAGCTCAGTATTTATTTATATGTTTAATAATTTTAAAATGTTCAATAAGTACAACAACTTAGTTAAAGAGTTGTAATTTTTACATTTTCTTCTTCTCACTAGAAAACTCTGGGATGATTTTCAAACTATTCTAGTATAGATACTCCTCGTTTATTCCTCAATCAGCTCAATCTTTTATAACACTCATGTCATAGAGTGTATGCAATGAAAATATTTAATATTTTGGTAAGACTGGGAATTGAACTCACAAACGTCGTGTAGACGCCTATGCCCTGACGCACAGCCTTACGGCCCTTTGACTTATCTTTAGACTTCATCATATTTCCTGTTAAAGTCAAATATTGAATAAAATTGCATTTCAAAACAAAATAAAATATGTATTCAAAATATATTTATTTAGGGCGTTAAAGTGAAAAATCGAATATAAATAAAAAGTAAAAACCGAATATAAGCCGAATCAATTATTTTTTTTGTCAACGCTCGCGCGTCCCTCGTCCTTATATTAGACAGGTGTAAACAACAATTTACTTGGGCCCCTAATAAATTCACGTCATTTGGAGTTGCGTGCTTCGAAAGTACAAGGAATAAATAGTAAAGTGGATCTAACTCGCACTTGACCATTTGTTTTGCTTTATACATGTCTAAAATGTAAAATAGTAGGTAGAGAGGACGTAGTGTTGACACCCTCCGTTTTCCTCCACACAAAATTGGGTGCGTAGGAGACGGAGTGTATTATTTATACTGAGCTCCCTCTCTGCTTAGCCAGTTATGGGGAGGATATAAAAAAAAACTCTTACGTTTTTACTTAATACATAAATATTCCATACAAATTCATATTTTAGTCACTTAAAGTCACTTAAATAACATAGCCGATACATAAATATATAAAATTGCATTTGAGAAATCGTGTGAGAAAAATTATTTTCTTGATATCAAAAGATTACGATAATAAATTGTTCCTATCTGATCTGTCTTCTACTATGGGTAAAGATTACACGTTTTTATGGGGACTTCGAGTTCCAAATGGTACCATCAGGTTAAGATAGGTTTCAGAAGATTTATTGAGCATTTTAAGGTTGGGAATTCTATTTAGTTCGATGTAAATTAATTTCTTATTTCCACTAGGTACGTATGTATAATATGATTGAGGCCAGTCGTGGCACAGTGGCACAAGTGACTGTAGGCGTGACAGGTTGTGAGTTCGATTTCGACTCGAGGAAATAAAATCGGGTAACGAGGCAAAGCAGAGAGACGTCGATCGGCAGGGTGAACAGAAGTGTCTTAACAGGAACCGAGTCTACCATCGAACGACATTCGTGGAACGACATAGGATGTAACGTTTCGATTTTACCCTTATATTTCGCTATCATAATACGCGGGGCGAAGCCGGATGTAAAAGCTAGTACGATGTAGTTGTCTTCAAAAAACAGTTAAATTATTATTTATAAGACATTTTAATAATATTAAAATATTCCATCATATTCCACAAATTCCATAGTAAGAGTGAACTACCAACTATAACTCGCAGTCAACTATAACTCAGCGCGAGGATAACTGTCTGCATGACGCAGCTGAGTATGAATCTGATCTATCTATTGAATGATTGGAACTTGAATACCAAAATAAAACTTGGGATTCATTTTTTGATATATTATGAAATTAATACTTCGCTTCACTTAGCTCGATTGGTGTAATTTTTTTAAACGAATAATAAGGGAAACCACCGCCCGACAAACGCTTGTTTTAAAGTGCTTCACCTTCAAAAACAAGTCTTCACACAATACCGCCGGGTTATATGCAGCCGGGTTTTTAATTTCTCTTTTAATAACTGTTTTATAATTATAAATAATAATTGTCATGCAAGAATATTTTTGAATCTAGCTATAGCACAGGGGCACAAGCGCGACTGTAAACGCGACAGGCTGTGGGTTCGATTGAATGAAATATTGAATGTTGAGTTCCGGCACTCACACGCAATGTTTCTTAATGGGAACAGGAACTTCCGTTCCCATTAAGAATCGCTTACTTTTCCCCGATTTGTGGAGGTAATGCATCTTGAGTTGAGGAACTCAACGTTGTGCTCTGCTTTGTTACCAGAGCGAGGAAAATAAAAATCTTAATTTTTTTATTTCAGTAAGTGGAAATCAAACTCACAACATATCGTATTTACTGTCTAGTCTAGTCTGTCTAGTCTATTTAAATACATTAATAACGATATAATATAAAATATATGAATCGAATCCGCCACGGTTGCTAGTGACAGGTAATTTTTGTTTGCGGAAATAACTTATATTAGCCATCTTGTATATGTATTACTTACTAGGGATGGCAAGTCTTTTCATAGAAATCGATTTCAAAGTCAATACGAATGAGATTTACGTATCGATTTTTTGTGAATTTATATGATTTTTTATAGCTTCGTGCTATATCGCCCACTTAGCAGGGTAGGCAGGCTGAACCCTAGTGTTCAGATGTTCAGTTTCCATTAAGAAACTTTCATTCTCCATTTTCCACGGCATCTTCGTCTTCTTTTCTTTCTTGCGTCATTGCGTTTGGATTGGCGGAACTTAACTCTGCGTTTTACCCTGTTACCAGATCGAGAAAATGAAGATATTAAATATTCCTCGACACTTTGTACATATGTACAAAGTGTCGAGGCAGTACAGTGTTTGAATGTGTACGAGGTGGTTGTGGATTCAATTCCCACTCGGAGCAATTATTTTTTAATATAAAATAATGTTATATTAACATATCGAAATGACATAATTACAAATATGCAGCAGTGTCATTAAATAATTGGGGATGAGCCCAAAAGTATTTTTATTGTATTTATTTATGTTAAGATACTCTGTTTCCTATTTTTTGCTGAAATTGCGAGGCATTACGTGTTGAATATCGGAATTCAACGCCGGGCTTACTTCCTTGCTACCGGAGCGAAAAAATGAATATATTATAGATAATAATTCATTTTGTCGAGTGGGGATAGAACTCACTACCGTCGCGTTACAATCGCACCTGCGCCGCGATGGCCTCAATTCTTTCGGATTGTAAAAAGTGGAAATACGTAATTATTACATCAAATGAGCGATAAAATGACATCTTTAAGACAACATACGGTAGTGTTATTAAATAGAAAGAACAATAAAAAAGAGTGTTATTACAGTAAGCCAGTGTCGCTGGTGTGAATGGAAAAAAACGTGTCCTTTGAACCTGAATACGTCTACAGTGATATGGTGCTACTAGATACGTGCAATTGTTAATTGATATGTAAATAAAAAACAGCTTCACGCTGTATCCCGCACACAGTAGGGTAGACAGAGGGAACCTAGTGTTAAGACATTCCGTTCCCCACTTGCTGCGGAATTCTGGAGGCATTGCGTGTTGAGGTGTAGAACTCAACGCCGCGCTTTGCCTCGATATCAGAGCGAAGAAATAGAAATTTAAATAAATCCAAATACAATTTTTCCCGCGAGTGGAGATCGAACCCACGATCAATCGCGTTTACACTGTCTACCTAAATTTCAACATTTGAGACTTATTTCGCAAAAAAAAGTAAGTTATTTTCCAAAAAAAGGTTATAAATAACAAGACCGGATTACAAATGTAATTATGTACAAATCTATAACAATATATATTATGTACAAATCAACTTAAAAATATATCTTCCAGACGACCTACTTCCGCGGCCTTCACACAAAAAGGTGTCTGTCACTGGTACTGGAGGTACGGTGCGCAAAAACGTCTACGTTTGTAAGTATGTATGTAGTGTTGTCAGAAAAAGCGTGTTTGATGTAATGTGAGGAAATTAAAAATGATTGTAGACAAGATAAACAAAATATTACGGCGAGTCCGAGCTCCTCACCTTCACTACTGATACTATTATCCTGTACTGTGTTGCTAGTTTAATTAAAGTGAGCTGTTAACCTATTCATATAAATAAAATTTCTGTTACTGAGTGACCGACAGACAATATGAAACAGCTGGAAGTTAAAATTTTAAGTTTTAAGTTAAAATTGGGCCTGATTGTTAAAATTCAACTGGAAAACTGAGTGTAGAGAAGCACTATCAGATAATATCCCGAAATTCTAAGGGAATAAAAATATTGGGATTTTCTATCTTAAAGTTCATCTAAACAAAGTTAGGGGCGATGACTAAGCCATTATAAATTAGATACATTTATAAAACACACTATGTATGTATCACATATTAGGGTTACCAAAAATGTGTTTTTGAAAATTTTATTATACAACTATTTGGCATAAAGATAACTTTATTTGCCGACCCTACCACTAATAATTTGCGCCAAGCGAAGCGTCACTTTTAATCTCAATATTCAGATGAGCACAATATGAAACTACAGCATTCCATCTCTTTTTAACGCGTAAAATCGTATATATCTGTTCCGTTTTAAATTGGTATAGCTAATAATAAAATTCGTACCGTTTGTGTGTACAGTGAAGTTTATGACTTGAGCTTAAAAGGATTTATGAGCTTAGTTGGGTCTTTGTGGAAACTCTTCTATCTTTATTTCCTAACTAATGCTGTATAAAAAAAGTTTATTTTGACATTTTTTCATTTAGTGCCTGAATTCTCGGGAAAATAATTTTATAAATAGGATAAATTGCATTTTCTTGCTAAGCAAAATAAAACGCGGCGTTCAGTTCTGTCAATCAATACGCAATGCCTCGGGAATTCGATGGAAAATGTAGAGTGGAATTCCTAACACTAGGTGTCCTCGGCATACCTGTTATATGCTAAATAAAGCCTGAAACTAGAAAGAAAAAAAAATACTTCCTGTATTTAACGTTCAGCACCAGAACTCGAAGCCGCACTTCTTTAAATATAAAAATACATAATACAAAAATCTTTGTAGTACCTTAATTTCTAATACAATGTATGCAGGTGGACATTTACTATATTCCCATACTTTCTATTTTATTTTTACCCGCGTTTTAGAGAAAACATCTTAAACATTAATTTTTGGTTGTTTTTGCGTGGTGGCAGTCGGTATACTATATATATCATATTATTTTTATGAATGTCCATGATTCATGAGGTGACTTCAATGAATGCGCTGAACACGCAATGTCTCGAAAATCAAAAAGTGGGGAATGGAGTGTCTTAACACTAGGTTCTCTCTGCCTACCATGCTATATGCCGAATACGGCATCACACTGTATTCCGCGTTTCCCGACTTTAGCAAAAATGTATTCTGCAATATATCTATATTTTATACCTTCACAGAATACCTGAAGGTGTATAAAATATATGGATACATATAACATTTTCAGCTTTCCTCCATTTCACAGAAACGTAACAATATCCCAACACTAGCAATTTGTCAGTATTCGTATCTGTGGACCGCTAGTGACGGGTATTTGCTGATGTTATAGACAGCCATTAATCGAATGAAACTGCACTATGCAACGCAACGTGATAAATCGATTCTATGTTTTAGGTAAAGATTGAAAAATGTATTGTGTGTCTTGAAAATCGATTTTTCTGTGTGTATTGTTTGTTTGTTCTCTTGTAATTTTAGTATTCTGGAGGATAATTGAATTTTCTTTTTATATATAAGGAGACATTGTTTATTGAGTGTCATAACTCTCCCTCGAGTTCTTTCTAAAGCAAGGCGTATAAACATTTTGTAATATGTAATAATAATGTAATGTATATTTGAACAAAAATAAATTTTATAATTAAATTATTAAGTGAGCTACAAATTATTTGGAGATAATCTTCTGTAAAAGAATCTCAATAATTTCCGTTGCTTTAAAAAGAGCTTAAAAATAGCTTTTTACACCAAGTGCTATACAGGGTCTGGTCGGTTGATGGTGGGTATAATTTATATGAGCTTAAACTACTAAATTGCCGCCTACCCGACTTTACGGGTAAAAGCGGAATCTTTTTTTTTCCCTGACATATAAATGTTATTTAAACAATTAATCATAAAAAACAAAGGGAATAATATAAAAGTTTTCTCAATAAAAGTTTAAATACTCCTTACTTAATAACAAAATAAATAAAACGGAACCTACTCATATATACAACCTGTCCACTCAGAAAGGCATAGGAAATTGTAACAATAGAAAATTTAATACTTTGGTAAAGAATTATGTGACCCATATATACTAGGTTACAGTATGGAATAATTATATATATAATACATATGTATGTTTGTATGTATTTGTATAAAGCAGTTTGTACCAGTAATTATTACTTAGTTAGACTGTACCCGTCTCAATAGAACAAGGCACACAATGGCCACTCTTTGTATTCGATACGACTTGTAGTGACGGCGTGATGTCGATATCGATAAATGTTTGTTTCTTGTCAAAGTATCTATGTTATACTGTTAGCGTGCAGAAAAACAAAAAAACAAAATCTTCTATATTTTTTTATTTTTGCTTCATTTGAAAATATTTTATGGGTTATCGTGTTGAATGGCATAACATTAAACTAAATTGTATCCGACAAGACTAGGGGCATGCATAGGTATTTACAGGCTACGTACAGAGAGAATAATGTTAAGAACTCTATTATTCTCTTTCCATCAGAGTTTAAGACTTTACATGGTTCCGTTGACGTCACAGTATAATAATAAGTATACTGATGAATTATCAGGGTGAGGAGGCACAATTTGTTAGACAGAAGGGGGCCTGTATGTAATAATTATAAAAAATATCCATTTCTCATTGCTTCTACGACATTCTCAGTTACTAAGTGTTATATGTTTGAATATATGAGTTCCACTCAGCAATATCTTTATTTTTATTTGACATTATCTTTATTTTTTTCTCTAACTGTTGTAACGAGTTAGGATAAGCTACGTTTGTAATATTTTAAAAATGAAAAATGAATCCTATTGTAAATACTTTCTACCCAACAAAAGAAAAAAAATAATGAAATTTAAGTAATATATAGGGCTAGGCAATTATTAAAAGGTTTAAAGAATTAAATGCTTACCATAAGCTGAAGAGCTATTTAACATTAAGCGACCGCCATTAAGCGTTGACCAAACAACGGACGATAATCAAACAAAATAATATTTGGTCAGCAAATACAGGTTCGAATACACGCGCGAAAGGGGCCTCTTAATCGGATTATATCTGTACGTTAAATAAAAATATGCTTAGAAAATACACTTTCAACAAATGCGCTTAATTTTTTTTATTGGGCATTTATTGGTTTTTCTTTGCAAATAAATTGATTTTTTTAAATATAAATATTACAGAAATATAGCCTCTGTGTGTTTGCAATAATAATAAAATATTAATTAATATTAAAGATTAACACATTTCCATAGTTAATCTGTCAAGTAAATATTTAACATATTTACAAATAAAAGACACGTGGTCGTGAAAAGAAGATAAATATTTCTCATTAGAACAAGATATATATATATATAAAAAATCTTTTACTTCTTAAGAAGTAAAAGTGTTCATTTCCAACTGAAGAGATTAAACTAAAACATACATTGCTTTGATTTAATTAGAACATTTCCTCCGAGAAGAATACAACCTACATCCATCGTGCTGGCAGTCGTACGCTTGTGTCTCTGTACCACGATAGCCTCAAATAAAATATCGTTTATATAATTTAATAAACAGAAATTCATATTGTATATTTGATGTGAGAATTTGTGAGCTTAGTTTGAAATTTTAAAAATTTAAAATTAAAAAATTACTGTATGTAAAAGGATCTTCGTTGGTTAATTTGTCCACATCTTTCTTATATAATCAGTTCAAATTTTTATTTTATGTTCACGAATATATGCTAAACAACTAATCATACGTGCGCTATAAAAATCTATATTTTCTCGTTCTGTAGAAATTGCACAAAATACTGCAGAGCCATGTCAAAGGCCTTTTAACGTCCAGTAGTTTCGTCTGTGAACGAACACACGAAACTTCTATCAGCCACTTAGTGACGGAAGAGTTTTGCATAGGTACATATAAAACTAAGACTAAGCTTTATTTTTTACTTTCAAGCTTAATAATAACTTAGCTTCACGCTTTATCCCTAGCGGGGTAGTCAGAGGGAACAGAGCGCTAAAAGCCTCGTCCACTGTCATCAACCTCCTCCTGCACGCCCTCCGGAGGGTCCTCATGCTTTTTGCGTGACCTTCCTCCAATATCTTAGATACTGTATTTTCGAACGTCAACCGAGGTCTCGCAAGCCTACCAAAAGACCGGGTTCTTTTGAACCCGTGAATTATGAGAGAAACATAATAATGACATTTTAAAATTTTTGTCGATATTATGACACTCCATCTCTAATATGCAAGGCCGGGCCACGATAAAGAAGCATAAAAGAAAATCTTACAACAATAAACAGCGGTTGACGAGTTGGCTCCAGCAGGTACCGTCGGGTGCGGAAGTTGTTCGCGCTATAAATATTTAAATTTAATTATTACTTTTGTTTAATTTTAGCAACAGTGTTTCGTAGTTATACGGAATAATTGATATAAGTGCTAATTAAAATAAATTTATTATACATTTTTATAAACTTTTACAGTTATTTATTATTATTGAATAATTTATATATTATTGTAATATGGTCCATGACTATATGTGGCCATTGCGGACATCGTCAGATTGCAAATAGGAAAGTTGTGGGTTCGATTTCTACTCGGGGGAAAGAATTAGTCCTATTTTTGCCATTGATAATATAAGGCCTTAATTTCCGCCAGTCTACCAAATAGTGTGTGTTATCTTTAACAAAATGTGCCCTCTGCCGACCATGCTAAATGCGGGATATAGAAAATAGCTCCTATGAATGGAAAGAAGAAAATAAAAAAAATATATAAAAAATATAGAAGTAAAATAAAGGTTCTATATTTTTTTTATGCGAACGCTACACACAGCAAGACCGTATTTGCAACAAATTGTATTTTATCTGTGATTCCTCACAAAGCCTTCTTTGACAGTAATGATACTTACACCGAGTGTGCGTCCTTATACCTACTGAGTTCAAAAGAAAATTTATTTCAAACCCCACATGTGCAGGCAAAGAAATTAGACATTTACCATTCGTTCCTCGTAAATGGTTTTAGAGAGAAATGCAAAGTCTTTTTAATGTCACGCTTTTTTCCATGCCAATAGTAATACACGTAACTAAAGCACGGCGGGCGCCAGTTCGATTCTCTCTTGGTGAAATGATTTTTTTTAGTCTCTGCTCTGGTAACAACTTTTTTTTACATTTTTAAAGTGTTAAAATAATATTAAAAACCTTTTTTGAGAATACCATATCTTTTGCCTAACGATAATTCTAAGCAATTATCCTTGGGTAGCGGAAATTGGTGTAAATCTCTTTATAAAGATGGTAACAGCATAAATAACGTTTTAACAAGCGTATAAAAATTCTACGTAGCTTGATGGAATCGTATTGGGTCTAGTAGTCAAAGTGCTTGGATGGCTCACAAGACGCACGGGTTCAAATACCGCTATGTTAATTTTTTATACGTTCTTTTAAATGGGTGAAAAATAGAAAATTCGTAAGATAAGTATTACTAGAAAGATAAGAAAATGTTATCAATCGATTTTGTCGAAAGCAATCCAAGGCCAAGTCAGATTAATGGGGTAAGCTTCGATAGTCTGATAGAACGACAACATAACGTGTCTCTTGTGAGTTGGAAAAGAGATTATATTTCTAAATCTGTATTAATAAAATGTTATCTAATCTCGGGAACTAGATTAAATTAAAGAGCTATTTTGTAGTAGATTATTATCACGCCTGTTAATGCATAGTGTTAGGACACTGCGTTCTCCACACATCACCCTAATTTCAATGATGTGGAGTGACGGAACTCAACATTACGCTTTGAAAATAGAGCGTGGGAATAATTTACTTCATCTCCGAGTTGAAATCGAACTCACACCAGTCCCCTCTATAGTCAGACTGTGTCACGGTGACCTCTTATCATATTGTTATGTTACTTGTATAGAAAAGCAGGCTATTATAAATTTTATGCTGAAGGTCCCCTCTATTATAACGAGTTTTATACAATGCCTATATTTTCAAGGAAATGTATTCATCTGCTTATGTAAGGTAGCAGAAATCGATGATATTTTAAATGCTCGGTTTCATATTTTCATAATTTATTTATCATAATAATTTGTGGGTAGTAATTACAGAATTTTATTATTGGTTATTAAAATAAGATTTGACTTGAAAGTTGGAGTTGGCTTGTTGGTTGGGAAAGGCGGAACTAAACGCTGTACTTTTTAAAGTGGTGCAATGAGGCGCGGCCAGACGTGGTGCAATGACTCTCAATCGTGTGACTGTAAACTCGAATGTAAATTCGATTCCCACTCCAGGTAATCAAATATTTACCATCCGTACCATCGCATTTATCACGTAATGTCTCCAGAACTCAGCGGAAACTAAGGGAACAACAGTGTCTGCATGAGAAAAGAGCGTCTTAACACTTGGTTCCTAGGTTCTCTCCGTCGACCCTCTTATGTGTGGCATACATATTTGATGAGTTTATTATGTGCTTAAGTTTTCAAGGACAAGTTAAGGTCGAAGGCTGACTTAAGCGCGACGTTTGACAGTACAGTGGTAGCAAAACAAAGTTAGGTTGAATTCCACCACTTAATATTTAATGTCTAGAAAATTGAGCAGGACATGTGGAACGGAATGCTTTTAGCACTATGAACCCTCTGCCTACCCTGCTATATACGGAATAGTTAAAAAAAGATTATTTTTCCTAGAGCTTTTAAAAGTCCTTCGCGTGTACACGTTATAAACATGAAAACTGTGGAAGAAGCACCATAATGAAAGAACAGTATAGAACAAAACAATAATTTTCATTCGTCTACGCACATGTAGGCTAGCTTACAATACTTCAGACAAAGTCACAGGTTCAGCTTATAGCTATATAAATATATATCCTATGGCACATACCAAAGGTAAATTAACCGAGGCCTATAATTCTAAGCGTGTATTAACAAGACACACGGCTACAATAAAGGAATAGTTACGCGCTACATTCCGTGGTTAGAATGTTCCAGTAAAACACCAGTTTGCTTAATTAATGGCGAATAACTTGAAATGAGGTGAGAAAAAAAGCAGGTTTTAAATTTAAATGTAGCTTCACGCTCTACACCGCAAACAGGAGAGGAGGGAAAGGACAACTAATGTAAGGATGCCATCGTTCTTAACGCACCGCGGTATTTTAGAGACATTGCGTGTTGAGTGGCCGTTTGTCTTCTTTACTAGAGCGCAGAAATGAAGATACTTCATTCCCTCTATGGGGAATCGAACTCATAATTGTTACGTTCACAGCCCGTGCAAGGATAGCAAAAGTTGAGGCGGAAATTGTGACAGTTCTTCGCAAAAGCGACTACTCGCAAGCAAACCTAGGTAGGCTGGCCAGATGAGGGATTGGAACAGAGATATTTATAGGGAGTCAAGGTGGAAGGCCGGCACCTGTCTGTAGACTGACTTCTACCCATGTTTCAGATATAGCTTTGCATATTGCAGGATGCTGCAGCAAATAAGAGACAGAGGACAGGCATGTCCTCTAATATAACTCTACGAAGGTCAATATGTAAAGTTCAAAGTACACACAATGTAGTACAGGCGAGGCAAGTCCACAGTTAATGTTCCCACTGCGAAGGTGATGTATATTACCGACGATAACTTAGCGGCACGTTCCTTTGCACGAGTGTGGATTGTGAACTATATGGAGTTTGTGTTAAATTTTTTTTTGATGTTATAAAGGACAGCGGTTGCAGGATGAAAAATAATAACTTAATGTCACGTTCCGTCTGAACCGAGCGTGCAAGCGAGAGAGCGGAGCCAGCATTAGAGAAGCACGATAAACTCTTTTTTTTACTAAATATAATAAAATAACACTAAATCAGTGATAATAATTCAGCTTATAAAAATATGCAGTATTTTCGGTAAACCAACTTTACAGACAGCCAGATTATTTTTTTCCTTTATTTCCTTATTCTTTTAACTTAAATTTAAAACACGATGGTTATATGATTTTCACTCAGGCGAGTGAATTATTTCTCTGATAAAATGAAAAAGAGTATCTTGATAATATATTCCCTCTATTATTCTATTATTTGCGATGTACACAGAAAAGCAAAGCAAAAAAAAAATCGATAACTCCAAACAGCCAAAAATATTTTAGTTTCACTGTGAAGCAAAAGGGATGAATTAAGAAAGTTTAAAACTGTAATTAAAAGTATTTATAGTTGGCAATGCTAATCTGTTAACTTTGAAACGGATGCCTTTGATAAGTCCCTGACAATTAAATTTTCGTTAACTCCCGTTTAATAGTTTTGTACAGATATTATAAAAGTCATAGTTGAGGGTGTTGTGGTACAGCGGCAGAGCATCTGAGACTATTAGCGCGACGTATGTGGATTCGATTTCCATTCGGGGAATGAATTGTTATTTTCATCGAGCTACTCTGAGGATGGAACCAGGACCTGAATAGTGGAGTTCTTCAGACTATTAAGCGTGATTAGCCACGTGAGGTTAGTTTAGGTTAGGCTCATATAATTTACAAATTCGAGCACATTTCGTAGCACACGGTGTAGATTGTTGAAAAGTATTTTTATTTCTTTATAATTATTTTATTAAGCAAAACGAGCGAAATGATAGTTTACACAAATTACTACCACTAAGTTGTTTCTAACAAAATTATAAAAGAAGAAAAATATGAAAAGAAAAAAAAAATCATAATAAACACATTGAAAACGCATCTATTCCATATATTTTCCCGTTCTGTATCGAACCACGCGCTGGACACCAATGCTCCAATAAAATGGACGTTAGACACCGATGTACACTCCTCCACAACTTCCGTTTTTATTTTCTTACATTATATGGAGAAATGTCTTATTTGTCAATACAATTTAAGGCTATCTAGGCTCAGTGGTAGTGCTAGTAGTGGAAAATCAGTAGAAAATCATTATATTTACATAATTTTAATTTTCAATTTTTTACCACCCCATGTAACCTCAATAACTTGGTAGACTTATTGTAGAAGTATACAGCTAGAAAGAGAAAGCTCTTGGAAATTACCTTTCATTATCTTGGAGTCACGCGTTCCAAGCTTTTTACTTAATTTCCTTTCGATTCTTGCGTAGGTGGTGGGAACTTATTATTAAGACACCTGCATGGCGGAACTCAACACCGCTCTTTGTCTTGCTACTGAGATGAGGGAACGAAAATAATTCATTCCTCCAATGGGTATCAAACTAGCAACTGTTGCGCCAGATGGTCGCTTAAATTGTTTTTATTTTTCATTTTTATTACAATACAACTCGTGTGTTCGTCTGTACGCCATTATATACAAAACGAATGATACTATTATTAATCATTGTTATAGCATAAATAAATATATGACGATATGAATTATGTTTAACTAAAGATATACTGACTTATTAGAAATAGTGTACCTAGTGTTCTGTAATAATAGTAGTATAATAAGGTATAAATAATAGTAATAAAAGTATTTTTTTTAGTTTCACGCTGTATCCCGCATATAGCATGGCAGGCAGGGGGAACCCTAGGGTTAAAATATTCCGTACCTCACTTTTGCACTTTTACACGACTGCGTGTTGAATGACGGAATTCAACGCCGCGTTTTGTCTTGTTAACAGAGCTAGGAAATAAGTGGGTTTTACTTGAGAAATTTTAATTTTTGTGAATTCTATCTCAACTCGGCAGAAGAAAAAAGTATTTTCATTTTCTATCTCTAATAACAAAACATAGCGCGGGGTCGGATTTCGCTACTCATCATATAATGTCTCCAAAATGGAATGTCTTAACACTCTCCGCTAACCTTACCCTGCTACGCGGGATATAGCGTGAAGCCGCATTAACTTGTAAAGTGTGCCATCGCACTACGATGTCATTATTTTCATACTATTTTAGCAAACATAAAGCTGAAACCATGTCAAACCATTAGAGCTTTTTAGAGACAGCACTTAAACTTTTTCACATATCTCGAACGAGCATAAAGAGAATCGTGGTGGTGAACGTTTTAAATATTCTATGTGCATGTGTGTATGGATGTGTGCGTACAACTCAGGAATTATGCCACATTTCTTTTTGATACGATAAGTGTAAAATATTTACCTATATATTATAAATACACTGTATATATTATTTATGAATATGTGATATAATAAACTTATTATAATACAATTTTTCTTTCATCGTCACGCTGTATGCGGGATACAGCGTGACGATATACAAAAATATATAATTACATTTCGATCTAATTAAAATCAATAAAAACATCGAGTATTCTGTTTTGGACATTGTCTCTTACTTACTATTACTCTATTACTACTTATATATTATTAAATAATATTACAATATAATACTCAAGACCTTATATTAGCGGTAAATGTTTATAGAACGTGCTTCTTGCCGCATCATCTAGTTTAAATAAACTAATAACTGTAGTAAATTCTTCTATACATCTAATAGTATTAGTAATTCTGTACTAATATAATGAAGCTAAAGAGTATGTTTGGCTGATCGTGATAAGCTC
This sequence comes from Heliconius aoede, assembly GCA_037355905.1. Classification (NCBI taxonomy): domain Eukaryota; kingdom Metazoa; phylum Arthropoda; class Insecta; order Lepidoptera; family Nymphalidae; genus Heliconius; species Heliconius aoede. Next base: position 289,485 of record JBAIZZ010000379.1, read on the forward strand.
AGAAACTATTAGTTCTGTATAAAAAAATGTATTTATCGAGGAAGGCTATAGAGTAAAATATATGACGTTAACCAATTCGATGTAGTCCACTGTACCTGCGGTCAGAGTTACTTCCCACGATTAGAATATATCTTCATGTGTCACACACAACGATATCTAGTTACTAACTTTTGCCTATGAGTGCGAAACCGCAGGCAAAAGCTGGTAAAATATATAAAATAAGCTGCTATTTGGCCAAGGATGAAAAACTATAGGAAAAGTTAGTAAATAAAGTGAGAGTAGAGTTAGTATATAAAGTTCGTATGGTTTGCGTAGCACGTTGAAGTTTTTTAGAGTGACCAGTTTTTACACTCCACGCGGGGCCTACGTGTGCCAATTTCATTTTGCTATGTTGAATGTTTTCGTTTGCGTTGTCTGTCTATCAGTCAGTAAGAGTTTTATATACGCGGTACGGTATAGGATTCAGATATTTTAGGTAGCTCTTTTATATTTTTGATCGATTGACGCTCTTATAGAATTTAAATAGAATTGTCAGTCAGGAAAGTAAACACGTATATAAGGAGGGACTAGGCCAGTCGTGACTCAGGGGCGCAAGTGTGGGACTATAAGCGCTACAGGTCTTGGATTTAATTCCCACTCAAGGAAATGAAATATTTATTATATTCATTTACTCTGGTAGCAACGCGAGGCAAAAATTTTTTAATACATTTTCCTAAAAAGTATTTTTTTTTAAATGAGGAATAACATTTAATAACATATTAAACATTTTTTAAAAAACTACTATACTTTTAATTTCAAAACTGAATGGAAAACCTTAAGAAAATATCTCCTCAACAAATCCGAACTCCGGTAACGATTTTCTCGTACTTAGTTAACTGGAACTTTGAAATAAAGAAAAAAAACCACACACAGATTAACCAATTCGAGGCGCTAAAATCTGCTTTTATACTGAAAAATCCGGTTTCAGCCGGTCTGAGCCGGCCGATGGTAATATATTAGGGTGCCTCACAGAACAGTCTCATAGAAATGGTATGTGTTTGTTTTGATGGTTTTAGGTTCGAGCAAAATATACTTAGTAAAGCTTAATTGAAATACTTAGATTCTGTGTGTAAGCACACTCGCTATATGTATATGTTTTGTCTATGTTAAGGTTAATCGTCGTACAAGAGCACAAGCGTGCGACAACTGGCAGGTTCGATTTCCACCCATGAAAATAAAATATTTAATATGTTTAAGAAAATAATATGTAACGTTTCATTCTACCGCTCAACACGTAAGGCCTCCAGAATTTGTTGGAAAGCGGGAAACGGAAGTGTTTTAATGGGAATTCTCTAGCAAGACATCTGCTATGCGTGATACAGCGTGAAGCGTGAAGTGAATTCACATCGTGTAGTCGACGTACATTTTAGTCAACTCTTCTACACTAAAGTCGGACGCCAAATGACCAGATGAGTCGATCAGATTCAGTTTAGTAAGCGATAGGGTTAGTAAGTGATATTATTAGTTTAAAAGATTCTATCATTGAATTGCGGGTTACAGCGTGAAAAAAATTCATTGAATTATCTATGGATTTGATTCTTGGCTTGTGTTGGGGACATTTTATAGTTGAATTTATGATTCATGATTTGGAAAATTGTATGGATGATTGTTTATATCCGACTTCGAAAAAAAAAACCTTACTTAGATTTTGTTTTTTTTTCTATGTATATGAAGCCAGTCGTAGCACAGAGAAACAAAGTGTGACATGACTGGTTGTGAGTTCGATATTTCTTTGCTCTGGTGTCGAGTTTAAGTACGCAATGCTTCCAGAATCCGGCGAAAAATGAGGAATGGGAACATAGTGCCACAATGCTAAATTCGCTCATCCAAACCGTACTGTTTTAAAAAAATGCGTGGAGCTTATAAAAAACCCATATGTATATCGAATCAATGCTTTCGCTCCACACATTTTTCTTTTTCTGCAAATAGTAGTGTTAGAAAACGGTGACGACACTATTCTGGGCCCAAGCACGAAAAATCTTACAGACATTATATATTGAATGGCAGAACTCAACGCCGCGCTTTTTCTTGTTATCAGGACGACGAAATGAAACTATTTCAAAGTTTTTCAAAGTTTTTCAAAGTTTTTAGCCGTGTGGTTCCCGGCTTAGAATAGGATCACCCTGGTGCTGTCGATGTCGTAAGAGGCGACTAAAGTACGTGTGGTAGAGTCACGTCGCCAGTAATGGCAACATGCATGGGCAGACTCGACCGGATTTAATACCACCCCCGGCATTTAAAACCGGCGTGAAGTAGTGGCCCTTGCCACTGCGTTTCGCATTAGGTAATGCCGGGCCCCGGTGCCCTTCATCTCCACCTTAAAGGCTGGCAACGCACCTGTGGCTCCTCTGGTGTTGCATGGGGTCGTGGGCGGCGGTGATCACTTACCATCAGGTGACCCGAACGCTCGTTTGCCTTGTCCTCTCCCATAAAAAAAAAAGAAAAAAGTATTTCAAAGTGGAAAAATGTGAATCGAATCTCGTATCTTTATTGATATAGATAGATGTATTGAAGGCTAGATCTCTAGTTAGTAATATAATCTTGAACTATTAGTCTGTAACGTGGATTTAGGCTTTGGCACGCTTTGTGTAATTGAGATACGGACTCTCAATGTTAACGAATTTATTACGGTGCGCACGAGAAATCTGTAGATGCGGTAATATACCTTTTTTTAATAATTTAATATGAATTTTAAAAAAATGTTTTAGATATCTATACTTAATAGAATATAATTGAAATAGAATAGATGTAGACTAGAAGAGTGATTGTGGTTGAACGCATCTATCTCAGGATCAAATAAAGAAATATGTTGGATAGTCCATTTATGGATGCAAGCTATAATATCACGAAATAATATAATGAAAAGAAAAGAAGATAAGAAATCGAGTTTTTCGGTTTAATTAAAAGAGCTTACTCTTACCCAATATGAAACGTCACTAACTGGTTAAAACTATAGTTAGCCTTGAGTTCCGTACGCAAAACCTTAAATTCAGGTGGAAAGCGGAAAACGGGATATCTTAAAATTACCTACACTACTATATTCTCCGCCTTTTCTGCTATATGCGGTGAATAGCATGAAGCGGTAGAAATAAATAATAAAAACACTCCACATCCATACAAAAATTACAATTCCACTTCAAAATTTGTTCCCGTAATAAGTATTCAAATGAGGTACAAAAAGTACTGTCGACAAGAAAATGGATACTCCATTATTAAAAATAAATTGATCGTTATTATATTTTGACGTTTATTATATGAAAAGAAGCAAATGTTTCTTATTTAGAGTTTCAATCTTATAAAAAGGGGTTCAATCTAATAATTCGTAATATTTTATTTATTGGCAATCATTCATATAATTGTGTTTTAAACACGTCTGACAGTAATATTTATAATAAGACGAAGCGTGGCGTTGAGTTCCGCCACTAAACAGGGCAGGCAAATAAGTGTTTCTTCTCTATTTGTTAACGTGATGGTTATGGGTTCGATCGTTTCTCGGGGGAATGATTATATTTTAATTTGTATTTTTGTCCGCTCCCGTAAGATATAGTGCGGGTTTGAGTTCTGCTACCCAACATGATATATTGAACTGTTAAAGCGGTCGGGATCGGCGTTGCCAGAGTTTACCATGGGGATAAGAAATTTTTTAAACTTTATGAGTAAAAAATATGACTTTTCCACTAAAATGGCGGCTTAGAACAATATAAATTCTTCCCTTGGAAATCGAGATGTCGGGCACCGCTGGTCGGCATCAAACGCAACCACCCCCACACTGGATCGACATTTAAATGTTATTTCTACATCTAATCTGAATTTTTCCCCGATATTCAAATAAAGTCGTTACGTATAATATTTAACGGGTGAATAACTGAATGTAAACGAATCAAAACACTCGACAAGCAATTTTCTTGTTCTCGCTAGGTCCAGATATTCCAACTTTGTTTGTCCTTTTTCAAATACTTTGTACTAATTTCGAGGCCTAGACTCTATTTAAAATCTGGATATTTTCGCAGTATTTAGAAGTTAGAACCTAGAAATCTAGCGTTAAGGAAGTACTTATTCAGACACTCCCATCACTATTTTAAGACTAATTCTTGAGGCATTGTGTCTTGAGTAGCGGTTATTTAGTTAATAGTAACCGCTTTCTTCTAACCAGATAAGTGAAATCGATACAACGAATCGAATCTTCAACCACCGTGTGTATTCTGTCAATATGGCGTCAATCAAAGTTTCTTGTTGAACTACCTAATTAGTCAAGGACACTTCAAGGTGCTTGGTCACGTGCACTTGTATCGAAATCTCTATAGTCCGTACAAGATGGCCAATTACAGTCCTACTAATTTGCTAACAGGTAATTCGTGTAATTGATGAATGCTAAGTTAGATATAACGAAGTGACAGTGCTAGTGAGAGAGCCGCCGCGATATACAAGAATATGAGGGTAGTAGGGTTATAATATTGGAAAAGATGGTTTATTTTTAAATTTAGAAATTTGCTACTGGTACTAATGTTGTATGTAAGTAGTTATTATACATACATCTATAGGATCGTTTTGTTGACTATCTGTTTGTGTTTATGTATGTTAGTCTATTTGTTTGTCACGACTATTTTTGCCGAGAACGCATGGAAAGAGCAACCTGAAACAATAGATAAATTAACATTGAATATTAAAACCAAATAATATAAAGTCTTTACATACATTGTAGCAGTATGTTATTTTTAAAGCAAATTCTTTCAGTAGTTTTTGTTTTTGTCTGATAGTGGAACAAACATCCATACTCACAAACTTTCAAATGATTAGTAGGATAGTAGAGAGGCAGTCGAAGTTTACTGCACCCCCACTACACATGATATACCCACTTAGGCCTAATGTAGGTATCAATGTGTACACTCAATTTGAACCGCAATGATTACTTGCTAATGGTCTGACAGCGTTGTTAGGTAATTGCAGTTATATAGGTATTGGCCGTGTGTTTATCATTTAAATGAAGATGATAGTCGATTCAAATCCTTTGAGATACTGAGTTAAATTTTTTAAGTTAAAGCTAAAACTGTCCGTCACCAGGCTGTACCTATATCATGAATTTCGACTATTTAACTATCATTAGTTGTGTAGTTGAAATTTTTACATGACATGCAAATATTAAAAAAGGTCGTGGTACAATGACACAAGTGGATAACTGTAAATACGATTACGATCGTAATGGGTTCGATTCCCACTCAGGGGAATCAATTTTCAAATATTTACATTTCTTTAACCTGGTAACCAGGCAGAGTACGTCGTTGAGTTCCGTCATTCAATTAACAATGTCTCAAAAAATCGGTGGGAAGTGGGAAAAGGAGTGCCTTAGCACTACACAAAGGTGTACCCCGTTACAGCGATAACCTAAAAAAAAAAAATTGTCATAAACTTATAAAATGTCTTTAAAAAACAAATAACAAAGTATATTACATACGTTCATAATCCGAACCCCACTTAACCTACATTATACGCTATTCCTTCTAAAAGCTTTGATTTAAGTAATAATAGCGTCGTTCCATTATCCTGTTTCTAGAACGCGCAATATACCTAAATATTCATTTTACATAAACAAAATTATTTTACACTGATATTATATAGGTAGTAGAAGTATGTATATAAAACGTAAAATTTATTCATCGATGGAGGATAGATCGCCATTTATATTTAAATTGTTTGTAATAATATGTTTATTGGTTATAACAATAATTATTATTGTAGCCGGCGTGGTGGCGCAGTGGTACAGCGTTCCCTTAGAATTAAATGTTTGATAAATGTGATAAATTTGTAGATATAAAATGTGAGGATTTGGATTTGATGATGTAATTGAAAGTATAAAAAACCCTGTCAAGCGTGAGTTGTATTTTTCCATCAGAGGTACCGTGCTTATATAAGGATTGTTAGGCCAACGGTAAATATAACTTATAATAATTGACAAATGGAAGTGTATAGGTGTTGAAGGACAAGACGAACAAACCAGAGAGGCAAAGGGACAAGACAAGGAAGATTTCTTTTGAGGGAAATGACCCCTAAAAATGATATTTCCTTTTCTAATTGCCTTTGCTGCAATCTACGATATATTTTTATATATCTTTTAACTCTTGTTACGATTAACAAACCATTAAATATACTAATATATTACGTGCCATTTTGAAGAATTTATAGGCGTTGTATAACATTCGAATGGAGTGTATTAACACTAGATTCCCTCTGCCTACCCTGCTGTGTGCGGGATACAGCGTGAAGCTGATTTTTTTATATAATAAATAAAAATGTAATACTGTAAATATTAGTACTAGAGGGAAAATTTTTGGATTAAGATCAGATTTTTCTTAAGAAGTCGACACAGAATTAATGCTCTCTGGCGTTCGAATGCAATTGTGGAAGTGAATTCCGAATATAAATGACGCATATATTTTCAGTGACTTCAATGGAAAGATAAAGTAAGTTATTTTAAATGTAAGAAAAATTGGGAACCTTTACTGCGCAGTTGTTACGTATTACTGGATGCGAGGGTACTGGGTTCGTATTTTGTTTATAGAATAAATTGCAGTCAAGCCAGAGGGAACGTGCGAACCTAGTACTAAGACACTCCGTGCCCATTAAGATAATTCTGTTCCCCACTTTTAAACGAAATGGTGGGATTGCGTATTGAGTGATGGAACTCAACGCCGCGCTTTGCCTTGTTACCTCGAGTGGGAAACGATTGGCCAGTGGCCTGTGTTAATACTTTTATCTCAGGTAAACGTAAGCCTACGTATAAAGGCAACACTGCGATTTTTCTTACCAGAGTACTGAAATAATATAGGCCGTCATGGCATTGGGGCCAACGGGAAACTGTATGCGGGATGGTCGCGGGTTCCATTATTGAACACGTAATGTATCGAAAATAGCGCGGTGCTACATGCGGGAACCAGAGTGAAACTATAAAAAATAATGATGTTTTTTTATATCCCAGACTATTTAACGACACTCTTGCTACAGACAGGTAGGTAATTACTGTAGGGGGAGGTAGAAACATAAAAATAAACAAACAAAAACTATAACAGTTACGTTTTAATATAGGTAGCTGCCATCAAGTTTTCACGAGCACAGTGCGTGCCGAACCTTTATACCTGCCATATAAATGTAGGCGCATCAGCGAGGAATGAAGCCGGTGAATGTAGGCGAGGAGGCAATTGCTAAAATTGCTCTATGTATTCTATTGTTTTTGATTATTTTTCTTGTTCATGTGATTTTGTAGGTTTTTAATTTGTTTAATATTTATTTTAGCTCTACGAGGTATCTAGTAAGTAACAGAGCGGGCGAAGGGAATTGTGTCATATCCTGAGTCACTTCCTTCGTCATTTTCTGCTAAATTTTTGAGACATTACGTGCTGAGTGATGGAACTCAATACCGCGCTTTATATTATTTCCATCACGGTAAAACAAAAATAATTTATTTCTAGTGGAAATCGAAAAAAATCGCTTTTACACGTCAAGACGGCCTTTTAAATGTTTTAAATATTTTATACATTATCATAATTCGTTGCAAACTGGGGAATTAAGGCAGCGCCATACGTTCGCCAACAATTTTCAAGAGGCACGGATTCAAACTTTGTTTACTAAGAACGTAGTTTTCTTTCCTGTATGGCACATTATTTCTACAGTCACTCTCTAGCCTACAAACTTACTCGTCAGGGGTCGTCAATGCAGAGGTCCCACGAGAGTCCTGTGATTCTGATAAATATTTGATCCCTCGAACTTAGGGAAATTTGGGAAAAACTTTTTTGAAAGGACTATTGATCTTTTGTTAACTGCTAGCATGTGATGCTGATGTAACATGTAGGTACTTCTAGAATTATGATACTCGGCTCTTTTTATTGTCATGAAAGCAGTAAATATTGAGTAGCACAACCTCCTGTCTGTCTCGTTACCAGAGCGAGAAAAAGAAAATATTGCCGCGTGGGAATTGAACCTAAAACTGTCACGTTTACAGTCGCGCTTTTGTGCTACGATGGCTTTAATAAATAAATACATCACAATATATCCTCTAATTGTTAGAATTTGTATAGAAAATGTCTCTTCGTGAATTAATATTGCCAAATTTTGCCATTTGTATTCTAAAACTGTCAAGAATTATTTTGTTCCAAAACATTTCTCGTTTCTATATATTTGTGTTGAGAAGTTTGAGTGTTCAATGTACCTGCCTATGGATATTGTGCCTTCGGACTAAAACTCAAAAAGAATAATTAAATTGCAATTAAAATTATAACTTTACATTAATATATTTTATTTACATTATTTTTTTTTTCGAAGAGAACTTAGTGGCCAGTTACACTATTCCCCACATTCTGACAGATCGAACCGACAACCGTGACTTGTATAATAACAAAGTAAAAACAAAATTGATTCCCACGTGGTGGAATGAATTATTTGATATTTTAATTTCTTAGTAGTAGTAGCTGTAGTAACTAGGTTCCCTACTTTATATTTATATACGTGATTAAGCGAATAATTAAAAAAAATATATACGTATATACCAATTTCTTATAAGAAATATCTGGTTAATATCAGGAATATCCTATAAATCATATTGTTTAAACGTAAGTCATTCAGGTTTATTGAGCTTCTTTTTTCAATGTATTCGTATCACTCTGATTAAAATATAAAAGGCCTTTTGTGAATATTTATCCAAAATTCACAGGTTAAAAATTAATCAATGCTTTTTGTGAAATTTCTTGTTTGTCTGTAGCGGGGGCTGCCGTTGCCGTAATATGGTATAAACTACGTTATATTTTTTTATTGAATGAGAGAGTTTTTATTTATATAATATTATTATTTAATAAATTAAATAATTTATGACTATTATATTTTATATAAATTAGCGTGGTAGTTGTGTCTACGATTCCAACAAGAACGAGTGACGGGAGATTTTTTAAAGTCGACGCTGTTTCCCTCACTTGGAGTAGAGCAGAGGGTACCAATTTGTGGCACAAAAATTATTCTTTTTAAAATCTCTAAAAAAATAACTGGCATTCAATAAAATGTGAAACTAGACATTTCCCAAGAGCAGGGTAACCTCGTGTTAAGACACTTTGTTAGCACGGCGTTGTGTCTAATAAAAATATTTAAAAAGCCGCTCTTTCTCGTAACTTAAGCAGCGATCGTGTCAAACGACGCAATACTTTTAATCTGCGGTGTCGCTCCACCTCTTGCGCACGGCTGACCAAAGGCCCGTTAATATTACAACTGATAGTTGGATAGTTTATGTTATATTTGTACCCTTTTGATGAAAAATATTTTATAAGTTGTGGTTTTTAACACGTTTACTGCGTTACGCACAACACGCAATGTTACGAAGCATAACTTAACGCCGTACTTTCTACCGCCATCTACCAGTGCGAGGAACCTAAAATAAATATTTTAAATTTCAATATTTCAATTGGATACTGAACTTCCAACTATTATTAAAAAAAATATTTAACTTAGCTTCACGCTTTATCCCTAGCGGGGTAGCCAGAGAGAACGGCGCGGCAAACGCTACGGTCTCTAGATACCTCTTTCGCCTCGTCCACTGTGATCAACCTCTTCATACATCCTCATGCTTTTTACGTGACCTGCCTCCAGTATCTTTCATACTGTATTTTCGAAGGTCAACCGAGGTCTTCAGAGAGCAGATTTAAAGGAGGCTCCATGAGAGGTTAGCGCCGCACTTTTTCCCTAACTCCTGTGGTCGGAGTTTAGGTTTCTGTTCTCACCTCCACCGTAGAAGAACGCCTTTGACACCCTTGGGAGTCCAGTTCTTCTCGGTAAATCGCTTAGCGTCTTAAGATAAAAATGTTGATGACTTTAGACCAAATAATTCCAATGTTAAATAATATATATCGAAAATTATAGAATAAGGAGAGAGAATTAAAAAAAAATCACATTCCGTTCTCTGTTTTCCGCCGAATTTTTCGAGACATTCCGAATCGAGTGGTGGAACTCAATGCCGGGCTCTTTTCTTGCCTTGGTGCCAGAGCGAATAAATGAAAATATTAATAAATAATATTTAATTCCCTCAAGTGGTGATCGAACCAACAACTGTTCCGTTAGAGCCACACCCTTGTGCCCTTTCACCACGACGCCCTCCCTAAATACATTAAGGCATTAACTATACACTGTAAATTGTAACTCGGGGCTGAAATTTGATATAATTTCAGCAGCATATTAATTATTTATATCGAAACATCAGTTGAGTGAATCAATTATAATTTATTATCGCGCGGCCAAATATTGAGTGAATAATAGCTTGGCTTGCGGCTGTGTTCAATATATATTGTATATGTGTCTTATATATATCTGCCTCATAGAATAGTGACATGTGAAGGTCGTGACTTCGATTACTATTCGGGAAAATGCTTGCCGTAATACTGTTTATGGGTGAATGAAGTCTGAAGAAATTGTTAAAGTATTGTATGATACTTACAAATGACACAAGTGGATAATGTAAGTGGAATTATTTTTTATTATTTTCAATTTATTTAAAAATGTTGAATTTAGGTCTTCGAATTCGATTTAGGGCGCAAAAAGAGGGTAATTTTCGGTGGAAAATGAAGGGCGGAGTATCTAGAAACTTCTGGCTTCGCAGCTATATGTGGGGTAGCAGTATAAAGCTAAAATGAAAAAAAAACTTACAATAAATTGAAATTAGATAGAAAGTGGAAAACCAAGGGATCTAATGAAAATCCAATAACTTACCGCTAGGTTCCCAGATTCCCTCTACCTACACTCTATACTTGGGACACAGACACTTAGATGATAAAATATTTGAATCTACTTCCAAACGAATAGACTAACCAACGATTTAACCAAGTTTGCACAGAATTTTAAATATTGAGTGCAAAGTGTTATAATTTTATAATTATGTACACGAATTATTTGCTCTCGTCACTTTGCAGCGGCAGTGCTCGCACTTCCATTTAAATCAATTACGATTTATTATTTAACAATTTTGTTTTCATTTTGGGATGAAGCATCTTTGTTTAATGGACGGTTTTTTGTTAGTACGTTTAATTTTTTTTGTATATATATATATATATGTAGTTGTCTGTATGTGTACATACTAATTTGAAAGTTGGGCCTTGTTGTATCTATCGTACAATCGTATTTTCGCAAGGTTCCCTTAAAACTTCCCAAAAAGTTAGGTAAGCTAGTTCATTTATCGAGGGAGGCTCTATAAGTTATAATCATAGTGGATCAAAAGCGGTCGTTACAAACGGAGATACCCTAGGCACCTTAATTGTGTCATGCGTCTTGTGTCAACACATGACGCATGGCACATTTATGCCCCATGCCCTAGTTAGTGAGGCCACAGGGATAAGAAAATTACATATGAATTAGAGGAAAAATACACAATTATGAGCGTTTTATACATTCATATATTGAAGGTAACTCCGCAGGCTGGCGGGTTGTTTCTAAATTGTCGGTCGTAAACACTTAAGTAATATTCTTGTTCAGGTCGAATTCTGACTGGTGCGGTTTGTTTTCACTATCTCACGTCATCTACGGATATTTCGTGGATAAATATTATATTTTAAGCCGTCGCGGCGCAGTGGCAGTGAACTCAACGATTGTGTACTCGATTCTCACTCGGAAAAATGAATTATTTCATATTTTCATTATCTGACTTTGGCAGTGCGGGTTTTAGCTTCGCCACTCACCAGGGTAACAGCGTGTTTGTTGTTATTTCGCTTCACGCCTGTGGCAGAGAGATCAAACCCTTAATCATATTTATATAAAAAAATACATTGTTATCATGGTCGTTGGACATGACCAAGTTCGATTTCCGCTGGAAGGAACGAATTATTCTATTTTCTTCGCTGTGGAAAAATTGCACGAAAAAAGTTTTTGATGCTATTTAATACTGCTGACAAAATTCTCGAACGTGACGTAGTCAAAAGTGAACATGTTTCTAACCTCAAAAAGCACGTCGTGCAAATAAAAAGAGGCAACCGTGTAGTTTTATCTCAGTTTTACTGTTTGTATCGGCCCTTGAATAATGTGGCTTTATATAGAAGGTAGAAAAGTGGTGACAGCGGTCGCGTTCAATGTTACAAAAAAATAATAAAAAAACCTTAGAAAAACCTGTAATATTACTGTTATATAACTACCCTTTTAAACGTGTTGAAATCAAATTGTTGTTATTTTTGTCCTTATTTCGTTTTTTTAGCTTATACTTATACTGTTCCCCGCATATAGCAGGATAAGCAGAGTTAACCTCATATTCCGTTCCGTTCTGCATACACCGCCCTGTCAATGGAAGTCGAATCCACAATCATCACGTTAACAGTTCTTTTTTACTATATTTCACTCATAATATTTTATAATTAAATACAATTAAAAATATATACCGTTTCAACAGTTATTCAGCAAAAATACTAAAATAGAAGCAGCAGTGTTGTTTATGTAAATACAAGTAAGTACAAGTGTCTGGTGGAAAAAGGGAATTTAAAATTTTGAATTAAACGTTATTTTTATAACAAGAACACTCACAACGTTCCACGATTTGTAATTCGAATCTGAGTCTTCGAATTTCAAACAGTTTTTAATTTTTTTAAGCCCCATCCCGTGGAGGATGGCAAGGGTGTGATTTTAATAGTTGTGAGTGTTCAAATTTCTTTTTATATATCTGTATTTTATAGAAAAAAGGTAAAATAAAATGTAAAAAAATATGAATTAAATAGTTCTGAGTTTTAATTTCAATGTTAAAGTGAAAGCTACAATAATTTAATTTAGGCATAATCGTAAGTGATATATTAATTTCAATTATTTCGTCACTCTGATCAACAATCAAATAATCATTAAAAATCTTTATCAGTATCAAATAAAATAGGTTTATTGTCTAGATCATTAATAATTATAATATCTAACATTACACTTTTCGTGGCGCTCACCAGTAAACATACAATGTCTCGAAAACTGGTAAGGGAAGTTGGGGGAGACATCGGTTGACCTTCGAAAACAAAGTATCAAAGAAACTGAGGAAGTTCAAGTAAAATGAGGACCCCCCGGAGGGCTCTATGAAGAGGTCGATGATAGTGGAGGCGAAAGCGGTATGTAGAGACCGCAACGTTTGGTACTCCATTCTCTCTGACCACTTACAAGGGATACAGCGTGAAACTAATTTTTGTAACGTTTTATTTAACTAGTATATAAACATAAAATAATTTGAATTTCATCCCCTCTGATAAAAAAACTTGGCAGTACCAATCTCCGGCCAGAGTTTTTATTATTATAATTTATCAAAAACTTTCAAGTTTCGCCTCTAATCTGTAAATAATTGCAAATTAATTTCAATGGCGGGTGTTAATGGCGGCGGTTTTTAATAACTCTTTTATATTGTAATTTCACTCGGTTCCCACGTTTTTATTCTAATTTTTCTAGTGTTTTTAGTTTTCGCTTGGACGATCTTTTTATGTTATACTTACTAGTGTTACGCACGTGATTTGGATTGTGTTAGCTGTATGATTTTACCCAATTTTTCTTGTTATACGGAATTTGATTGTCACCCAACACGCAATGTCTCAATGTCAAATTTATCTTAATAAAAAATTGGAGAAAGCAGTGTTAAAGACAAGGTTTGCTCTGCCCACCTGCTGTATACGAGATACAGTGTGATCTTAAAAAAGTAATTAAATTAAATCTAGGTCTTTAGAGGCTCAATCTCTAGGGATATTAAGATGACCTATTTTCTTAATTGGATGGAGATGAATTACTGTTGTGTAAGTTTGTGATCTCTTTTGAATGTAGAAATCCAGAAATAATATAAGTAATCGTTTTAACGTAATTACTACGACTGTAATTAGTAAGATAGAGGTAGCGAGTTCTATTTCTATTAAATATCAGCTTTTACCAGCGAATTCCCAGTCTGGTTCAGTTGGTTGTGGTGGAGATAGCTCAGAGTTGTGTATGTCACGTGACCCATCCTAACTGATTAGCGTGATGTAATATAGTTTACGGCCTATAGTTTTTCATACAAAACAAATAATAAAATTATCATTTTAAAATAAAATGTATGGATAAAAACCGTGAAATAAAAAAAATAAATATTATTCAATTTAAATTAGTAGTTCTGGAGACTATCGTGTTCAATCAATCGTCATATTATTATTAATTTTAGCATAACTTATACTTTTTACGTCTTAACTCTACCTAAACTTCTTATCTATTGATCTATTCAGAGTGGCTTTACTTTAACAAATTTTCTACTCAATTTTAAATATAGTTCCTCTCCATTCACCTCTTGATTCTCGTCAAAGCGCTACAGTCACCAGTTCTTATCAACCTACATGGAATTTTCTTTTTCTGGTAATAAGACAAAGCGCAGCGTTTAGTTTCGCTTCTGAACGCGAATGCTGCGATTTCTCGAATATAAAGCAATGCATAATACTTGGTTCAATCAACTTTCCCTATATATAGCGTGAACATATTTATATTGCTAATTATGACAACATGAAAGGATACAGATTCAAATCCAGAAGTATCTATATAGTAATCTACACAACTACTTAGTAAATTCACACGAGATTTTTGTATAAAATTATACTTAAAAAATGTTTAAAGTCATCATCAAAGATTGATCACGGCACGTCCTCGTGATGGATTAGGTCTGCAATTAAGGGTAGATTAATACTGAGAAGTTTTCAGTACATTTCTTGCTGCTAATTTTATTAAAAGTCCAAACAAAAGTCATTAAGTTGGACTGTAATTTTAGGATTGTTATTTTTTTTATATTAGTGACGCCGACGCTGGGGTAGTTATCATTTCGGCCGAATAATTTCGTTTATTTCTTTGATTTTTTGCATAAATGTGTTTTAATTTGAAATAATATTTCTTCTTATTACATATGAGCAGTTGATTTTCGCCACTCAACATGTACTGCCTCAAGAATTCGGCAGAAAATGGGGGAAGGAAGTGTCTTCACACTAGGTTCCCAGGTTCCTTCTGCCTACCCTGCGGGAAACAGTATAAAGCCAAAAAAAGTATATGAAAATTTGAGGTTATTATTGTTGTACAATAAAGTCTTTGTTATGTATTTTACAACAACTTAATGTCCAATCAATTATATTATGTTTTTTAAAGAAAAGAAAAATGATTGAATTAATGAAATTATGAAAAATAAATATTTTTAATTAATTATTCATTTTTATCTATTTAATTTTATAATAATCCTTATGTACTCATATATATAGTATATGATGTATATTTGTATAGAACGGAAGTCAATGGAAAACCCGCAGCCTCGACCCCGCGGCCGAACGGAAATAACTACAACTTGTGTACGACACATGAAACATTTTAAGTGCTCGACATAACTTTCACCTCAGGAACAGTGGATTAAAAAGAAACGACTGACGTGGTATATATTAATATAATATAGCCTATATAAAACCCTCCTCGATAAATGGACTTTCCATTACATAAAAAAAAACAGTTCCTGATATTAGTGCGATCAACTAAACAAACTATTCAGTTTTAGAATATTTGAATAGATATTCTCTCTGTCTAGTTAAAAAATACATAGAAAAGATGAAGAAATACAATATTAATATGTTCTATAAAAAACAAATAAGTACACTAAAGATTCAAAACCGTTTAAATAATTTAACATTTCATATAATCGTTAATAAAAGCTTAAAAGTTATAAAATATATCGAATGAATATGCTTTATTATATTAAATTGTATCGTAAAATTTCACCGACATTATAATACATTGTAATTGATTTAAATATTCGCTTTACAAATTGATGCAGTGTCGAATTAATTAATTTGCGAACTAATTTTTTGTGTGTTTGAAGTTCTTGTGGCGCAGTGGGATAGTGTGTCGCTGCAAATGTGACAGTTGTGGGTTCGATTAGTAGTTGGGGAGTAAAAACGCTTCATCTATGGTATATATATCTACCCGCAAAAGAACGGCGTTGGATTCCGAACAATTAACAGAAAAAATTAAAAAAATATCATTATCAAAAATATATTTCATTCTACCGAGATGGAATCGAACCCACAACTGTAACGTTTACAGTCTCACGCATGTCCTCAGCGCCACGACGGCCTTCTTCAACACGTGATATTCCAAATTTACGCGGAATGTAAAGATCGGAGAGTTCACATTAGGTTTTTCTCCTGATCATACGACATGCGGAGGTTGTGTGAAAGCTAAAGTGAATTACTTAATTGATCCATATAAATATAGTTTCCGTAGTGTAGCGGTTATCACGTGTGCTTCACACGCACAAGGTCCCCGGTTCGATCCCGGGCGGAAACAGTTATTTTTATAATTGAATAATTTTTTTAAATATATTATATATTGTTTTTTTTGAAATTGTTCTATATGATGGAATGTAAAAATTGACAAACTAAAAATAAATGAATTGATCAGTGGGATAGCATTAAACTGTTATTTCAATTGATGTGAGTCCGGCCCACTCTCCGGGGAATATATAATATTTGTTTGAATTGTTTTTATATTTTTAGGGTTAGGTGGACAAAAAAGACACTCTGCTCACTCATTCTCAGGAAAACTATATGTGAAAACCATAGTTTCAAAGGCGCTCGTTTTTCAATGGCGATTTGGAAAGATTTCATACTATTCGTTAAAAGCTTATCGGATTTTCTAAAGGAAGTTGGAAAAAGCATGAATTTATTAGTTGAAACTATTGACGATATTGCTAAATAGTTTTTATAATGTCGCCCACATCGGCAGGCGCGAAGTCGAGGTACAACGACAGAATTTTTAATTGCAAATAGGACAGTTGTGGGTTCAATTCCCGATCGGGTCGAAGATGAAGCAAGGAGATTCTGCGACTCAACACGCAATGTCTCGAAAATTGGATGGTACATGGAGAACATACTCTTAACAATAGGTTCTCTCTGCCTACTCTCGAGCGTGAATTAAAAAAAAAATTACAAGAATAAAAATAAATTATAAATAACTATAAAAAATAAGCTATAAATAACTATAAATATATTCATCACAACAAGTATGGCTCTGTCATTGATATAGCAATTAATAGAAACAAATAAAGGAGCCTAGACGTCATATCAAGCACGTCCGTCACTCAGTAATCGAATCTACTATTATTATACTAAATCATGATTCAATAACAAGAGGACTAGTTAGCGGCGGTATTAGAAGAGACCGAAAATCGGCTTATGCAGCATAAAATAGTTTGTGTTGGTATTAGGGGATATACGTGAAGCTGGTCAATAAGAAGACGGACGTTTTTTGTACTTAATGTTTTGAAGAAACTAATGCTACCATCATTTAGTACGTACCTGGATGGCCCAAATATTATTTTGCACATAGTTGTTGTTTATCTATGAACACTTTTAAAATTATTTATTGCCTGTCTTTTTCTTTATTCAATCCAATATTATATTATATTTTAAGATATTAAAAAATCGACGTGTGTGTGTGTGTTACATTTAGCGATTTGATAAGTTAGAACCTTGCGGCGATCAAATATATCTCCTTAAAAGTTTAATATTTATCTGAACAGGAGTAACGTTTCGGCGTTAAACTCCGCCGCTCAACTCGCAATGTCTCTAGAATTGCGTTGCGTTTCCAAGCACAACTACCGCCCGTATGTCCCCACCTCAATGACGTCCGACGTTGGCAGCCCCTAAATTCGCTCGTCCGCTTGAATGAATTGCAACCGGTAATTTACTACCGATACGTTCCACGCATAGTTTTTCCACCTTCAAAATATCGAAGCCTTATTTACAGTCGGTGAGTTTTGACAGTTCACACTTTGCGGGATGTGGGGAAAAATACAAATAATAAATGGAAATATTTTTGTTTTTCAGCTTCAGCGGAACAGATGCAAGCGCAAGAGCTTTTCTAAACTTATGCTTTTCTAAACTTATCATGTTGCAGTGTAACAAGTTAAGTAAGTTAAGTTTTTTCCATAACAAAGGAATAAACGTTTACAGTACAACCAATAGCTGGAAGAAATATTCACTGTGAAACAAGTGGAATTGATAATGGTCGGGCTCCTCAGACTGGAACAATACTTAATTATACCCCGGTTCAGATTAATAAGGCCTCAAGGAAAGACATCTGATTTCATGATACGGGGATGTGGGAAGGAAGTTGTTTATTTGGATATTCTTTGGATTCTTTGGATATTTCGATTCTTATAGATAATATAATGGAGACAAGGCGGCCTCACTCCTACTAATTCCTACTAATATAAATATTATTTCAAATGTGACATCTTTGACCATCTAAGTTACACTTACTCACAAAAAATAGTGATCGAATTTACATTAAACTTCACAGTAATGTTCGTACCTCGGAATGATATATAATCTACAATATACAAAGTAAAAGTGTTAATATACATAATTATAACTGAGGACGTCGTTATACAGCTGCAGGGGATGTGTGACCTGTATCATCACGCACGTAGCATGGTAGGCAGAGCGTACCTGGGAAACTTATGTTAAGTTCTGTTTCCCAGCAAGAGAACTTTGTTTTCCACTTTCCGACATATTAAAATATAATAATATTCAAAAACTTGTAAATTTCAAAACTAAAAACAGCATTTTACAAAACGATTAAAAAAAACATACTCGTACACATATGTGTACACACTTTTATAAATTGCAATTTTTCACTGTAAAGTAAGTTTAGTTTGTTTCAGTTTCCGTTTCGGCTGTGATTCAACTTTTGAATGCAAACAGAGAGCTTTAGACAATGAAAAATCAAATCAAATATCTCGTTGTCAAATGAAATGTACCGTTTTTAATATAAATTTTTGTACACCTTTTCTATGGATTGCTTTATTTTGGTGAATTACAAAGCGTAAAAACAGTTCATTTCTAGTTCTAGGAATATCTCTTGGTGATATAGAATTCACTTGTCAATTAATATATTAAGCTACCGTCTACGATTTATAAACTGATTCGCGTACTGTCCTATATTCTTACAAAACTAGATAACTGTAGCTTGCTTTCTGGTGTGTTGGGCTTGAGTCCTTAAAAAATTTTAGTAGTATACCCTACGTGGTAGAAATTTGCCAACCATTTGTTTGTATCAACATTCCAATGTTTTTGTATTTCAATAGCATCGCATTCTAGGAATATGTCTGTAGGGTTTACGTGACCTGATGTAATGGATGGGTTTATTCACTGTCGAATTCTGGAGGCATTGCTGGTGTCACGTACTGGCGACTGCAGATGTGTCTGTCGATTAATTCGATTTTGGGGGATAAATTATGAAAAATAAACCGTACTTGTCAAAATACCCATCTCAAAACAAATACAAAAAAATATATACTATTTTTAATATAATTTCCAACTAATTTAGTTATTTATTTGACCACAAAATTACCTTATCCAATAACTTGTAACGCTGGAACAAATATCCATATTTCTACAGCCATTTTAAGACCGTCAT
The DNA here is from genome assembly GCA_037355905.1 of Heliconius aoede. Lineage (NCBI taxonomy): Eukaryota > Metazoa > Arthropoda > Insecta > Lepidoptera > Nymphalidae > Heliconius > Heliconius aoede. The sequence continues at coordinate 308,964 of JBAIZZ010000379.1, forward strand.
CCACAGTGAATCCTTTACGTTTAGGCAATAGCGGCTAATTTCGCTCAGCATCTCCTATTGTTTGCTGGCCATTATCAGCAGGTTGATCCAAATTCTTAAAGTAAGGCTCGGAGACATTTTTAATTTGAAATTTAAGACATGCTCTGGTAACATGATTAAACGCGGCGTTGAGCTCCGCCATTCAATACGCAAAGTTTTAAAATTTGAGCACAGACCAGGGAACGGAAGGTAGATTTCCTCTGCCTACCTTGCTAAACTGTAACTATAGGAAGCGGTCACGGGTTCGATTTTTTATGAAATAAGATGGGTAGATTTTGTTTGTTTTTTTAATTATATATATTAATAATCTTTATTTATGAACTAAAATCTAAAATTTAATAAGATCTTTCATTAAGCTATGTGTAAGCATAAATTGAAAATACCTACATGTTTGATAACCTCGTATCTCATGAGTTATTTGAAATGCAAAAATATAATGATTTTAATTTACTTAGAATGTGGTTAGAAACTTTATATCCTGAGAACACCAGAGGACAATATAGGCAAGATAGCCAGCTCATTCTGCAACAGGGCGCGAGTGTATTAAAAAATCGTTAGAGTTACTTTAATAAAATGACAATGAAGAAAAACCAAGTCTTAAGATACCCTGTTCCCCCAAAGAAGTCATACCAAAGAAGGTACGAATATATAAATATTTGTGAACTGATAGAGAAATGCCACCGCAGTCTACCCGTGACCACGAACTACTGCAAAGTATTCAGAACGCTTTCCAAAACAGTAGATAAACAAAACTAAAATAAAGACAATTAATCAGATGAAAGAACTCAGCGTCTTAGAAAGGGGACCGCAACTTGAACGTCGCTGCCTTAAGTTATTTATGTACCCAGTTAATAGAAGTCCTTGTTTGAATTTTCTGCCATTGTCTTCCCCTGTTCCTGACGTGATGAATGAATTTTATCTCGCCTTTTACAGCCTATTTTTTGTGTATCCACTTTTGTTTTCTATCGATATTTTTTTTAGTTTTTAATTAATATAGGTAGGTAAAGAGAATCTAGTTTCTTTTTTGAGTTTTTGTAATATAGCTCATAAAGAATAGATAAGATAAAATTTATCTGTATTTCTGTTAATAATGTCGCTAAGTGAATTAAGATAATTTTGTATTAAAATGTAAATGTAAAGTGTATTAAAAAATAAATTTTATCGTAGAATTAAATATTACGTTATCTTTTTATTATTCAAACGTTATTAACATTTTAGAATATTTCAATATATTATTCCATTTATAATTTATTATTAATGATAATTTTGTATATAAAATTTTAATGAACAACACATTAATTGGTTCAAATCCTACTTAGACAAATATTAATATATCTTTTTTTTAGAATCTCTTTTAGAATATATATATATAAAAAAACTGGAACTTAACTTTGCTCTTTGTTTTATGAAAACGATGAACAGAAAACTTTTCAATTTTATTACTTAGTAAAAGCCAATAATATAATGAAACGAAATAATTTAATAAACCAAATTATTTCTCTATATATTTCATATGAATTGAAAGTCGATCACTATAGTTCACTGATATCCGGATATTTTCGTTCACCCGGACAACCTTTGAACGGCTTGTCCGGTTAAGCTCGTCTCAAGACCGGTTGTAAAGCGACAGGCTTTGTGGTATTTTATACTACACGCCCGGATTTCGATGTTCATAACGGTTTATCTTTTGTTTGATTTTCTCTATATAAATAGAATTTTAAGCTTCACGTTGTTTCCCGCATATAGCGGGATAGAAAAATGCAACATAGTGATATGACACTCCGTTTTTAAGTTACCATTTAATTATCTACATGTTTCCTACGTCCAAATGACAAGCTATAAAAGCCGAAGATTATCTTCATTAAATGTCTTGGCGATGTAATAAGTTTCAGTATACGAGTACATGTGAAATACAAATCTATGAAATATCACCTTACAATTTTTTAATATTTTTTGTTACAAAATGCCTTATTTTCACTTATTTATTAAAGATAGATAAGTGGAGTCACACACTTTTTTTTATAACTAATAAAATTGAATATTTTTGTCATAAAACTAGAGTTGCAAAGTTTATAAATAATAAAAGTATAGACTCCTCAGAAGAAGAATGCAGGTTTCATTCAAAACAAAAGAAAATAAATCGGATCCATAGATCAGATAAGCGTTCAAACAAACTCTTCCGTTTTAATATAATATATTTATATAGATATTATTATTATTATTATATATAAATATTTGTGTATTAATGTGTATATTATTATAGGGAAACTCACAGCACGAAAACAGAAATATTTTTACACAAATCAATCAAATTTTCATTTGCAAAATCGGTAGAAAGTAAAGATAAGAGTTTTAACGCTATCTACTCAACACTAATGATAACAGAAGTATAGTAGCACATTCAAAATCTATTCAGCAGCGAAATGTAAACTGTTCCCAGTAATGTGTTGTCATTCGTGTGCATTAGTCGAGTACTCTGCCAGCCGGTGTTCTGACTCCCTTACCATGAAACTACAATGGAACTGAAAATAGTAGTATTTTGTTTAAATTTATTATTATCAGCTTCACTACCTTGTGTTAAGACACTCCGTTCCCCACTTTCTGCCGAATTCTGGAGGCATTGCGTGTTGAGTGGCAGAACTGAAAGCCGCGCTTTGCCTCGACACCAGAGCGAAGAAATGGAAATATATACGTAAATAAATATTTCACTTCCTAATTATTATAATTTATTACTAAAATTTAAGAAATATAATTGTGTTGAACTCCGTCATTCGGGACCTAGTGTTGAGACATTTAGTTCCCATTAAGTCTTTCGAGGCATTTCTTATTGACTGGCGGAGCTCAACGCCGTGTTTTGACTCCTTAACAGAGTGAGAAAATTTATATATTGAAGATTTATTGAAAGATGATGGGTGCCCGCCCAATTACTAAGAGCCCACTATTTGTCTGTTAATTCGTCTGTCACTAGGCTATATCTTATGAACCGTAATAGTTAGACAGTTGAAATTTTCAGAGATAATGTATTTCTGTTGCTGTTTAAATATTTAATTTTACTTCTATACAACAGACACAAGCCTCTTGCGCGCGTGTCCGACTAGGACCCTTATAAGATCACTTGTGTTGTCCGTCTGTCTGTCTGTCTATCTTCTTTTATCTTATCTACGCTTGGAGATATCGAGCTCAAATTTAAATCATATACCTAGACATACGGCCCCATGACATGACTGAAATAAAATGTATTTCTAAATTATACTTTAAAGAATAGATTTTTTTACTTTTACTTTAAAGAATATTCTCCTTCCTGCTCTCCTTCCTCTTTATTCCTCTAAAAAAAATATTTTATGGATTTTATACGTGTATATCGCAAAAAACGCATCAGATAGAATGGCTCTAGCTAAGGTAAGCCTGAATTTTAGAAAAACCTCGAGTCCTCCATTTTTTGTACAAAATCCTCAGTGGACGAGCCCAACTCACCCTTGTCTTTTTTTTCTAAGTAATTTCATGAAATAATATATTATATCGCGCTCGATAGCGATAGTGAATGTTTTGACTATAGTAGTTTTGTATAACCTTGAATAGTTTTCGCCACATGAAATTTATTTTTTGTATGTGTAGATTTGCAATTTTTTATAACGTCACTTATTATTTTGTGGTACTTAACCAAAATTTATAAAATTATGAATTATATTTCTGGATATAATTTATAATTTTTAATTTAGGTTCTTCAAGCCTTTCACACCTTAGCGGGGTAAGCTGGGGAAATCTGGGGGTAAGCCATACAGCATTCATACATACATCATTCAGGCATAATGTTTTTAGGCATTTCCCCAAAAATATTAATTTCGTTGAGTGATAATTGAACCCACAACCATTCCCACGAGGGCCTCTATAGAATAAATAAAAAGAAAACCGAATTTAATGTACCCTCAAGGATGAAGGCATACTATAGAGCCACGACAAAGGCACACTTAATAAAGGATGTAATGTACTGCATCCTCTGAATACTCGTTTTAGGCATTTTCGGTCTCTCGAGAGAGAATGAAACTTTACGTAGATGAATGAAAACTTAACGTAGTTTGGACTGGTATTTTTGTTTGTTGTATCCCGTTGTATCCCGCATATAGCAGGATAGCCATATAGTCCTCAGTGTTAAGTTCCGTTTCTCAAGCACAGCCCAATTTTATAGGTATTGCGTGTCATGTGGCAGTATTTAACGCTACGTTTGGCCTTGAGTTATTATTATAACAAGTTGTATACATTAAATTTTTGTTGCTCAATGTGATCATTTTTCGGAACTTAGTGTTAAGACACTCCTTTCTCCACTTTTCCTCTTACTATCCATAATATTGTTATATTGGACTCTAAATCTCTCGTCAGCTCATCAAATGAACATTAAAATATTTCATTTCCCTGAGTGGGAATCGAACCTACAACTGTTGCAAACTAGTGCCATTGAGCTACGATGAATTCAAATGGTGTGTAACAGAGCGATACGACTAATCAATCCAGTTTAACAAGACGCGTCGTTTGTAATCAAGTTTTCTTTGAAACGGCTCTCTTTTGTCTAGATCTAGATATATTAGGTCAAAGATTGTTTTTTATCTTTTGTTCGGTTTACATTTTGAAGTAGGTTATTATTATACTCATATAATGTAATTTTATTTCTTATTTGACTGTAAACGTGATTGGATACGACCGACTAAACGATGGGTACGGGTTCTATTCAAAGCAACGAATATTTATATTTGTTTTCATTTTCTCGCTCTGTTAACCAGGCAAAGCGCGGCGTTGCGTCCCGCCACTCAATACGCAATATCTTGAAAGTTGGGCAGAATGTGGGGAAAAGACTATCTTAACACTTACGTACTAAAGCAATGATAAGACAATGTTTATTATTTCCTCGAGTGGGAATCGAACACAATCTGTCCTCTATAATTAAAAATATATATAACCAAAAATTAAACTAGAATCACTATCATCATTATCCTGTTTCAATTAAACACCGCCCTCCACCTGCAGTTGAATATTATAACAAATTATTATATTAAGCTCCTTGATTCATCTCGGAAGCTCTGGAACGGAAGTGAATCAGATAAAGCTACAGACGCTGAATGCTAAAGACGGCAAAGGTACCGTGTATATAATCTATTTATATATAATGGTTATATAATTTATATAATTCTTGATGGAAATTTCGAAATATTCACTTATAGATTCCGCATAGTGAAATCGAAATATCACAAAATTAGATGGAGAGTGGGAACGGAGTGTCTACTCTGCAGTGTGTCAGAATTGTGTGAAGCAAAAAAAACGTCAATTTGAAATACATAAATATTGTTTTCAAATATTTAATATCTTAATTAGACGTCACCCGACGGTTTGCTTGCGAATATGGAATAGGAATTTCATGAAATTCTTTCTTAGTACCCCTCTGCACTCCCTAATCTACATGCCAAATTTCAAATTTCATCTTTAAAGTTCAATAGTTTCATCTGTGCTGTCTGTCAGTCTTTAAAGGAAGTTTATATATAGATGTTTCCTTTAACATATACAAAGGTTTATACGCAAAAAATCCTAAATACATACATATCTACATCATACTTAACTTAATTTAAATTAGCTTCATTCTGTATCCCTAGCGGGGTAGTCAGAGAAAACGGAGCGCCAAACACTACGGTGCCTACATACCTCTTTCACCTCGTCCATTGTCATCAACCTCTTCATTCATGCCCTCCGGGGGTCATGCTTTTTACGTGACCTTCCTCCAGTATCTTAGATAGTGTAGTGTATTTTCGAAGGTCAACCGAGGTCTCCCCTTACCTCTCATACCACTCACTTTTCCATCATAAATCTTTTTACCATTCTTTCATCACTCATTCGTTCGACGTGCCCAAACCAGCTGAGCACGTTCTTCTTCATTCTCACCGTAACATCCTCGCTAGTATCTGCCATTCTGTGTATCTTCTCATTGCGGATTCGTTCAGCTAAGCTGCCTCCGCATATCCTGCGAAGAAATCGCATCTCCACGGCTTTCATCTTACTTTAATTTTTCATCTGTAATACCCACGTTTCGCTGTCGTATAACAGCGTCGGCACCAAAACTGCATTGTGTACGGCCAAACGCGCGGCTGTGCTGACGTTTCGCCGTCTCATCAATGCAGCTAAGGCTCCGTTAACCCTGTTACCGGCAGCAACACGCCTTTCTACATCCATCTCGCATCTTCCGTCTCTGATGAACATACTTCCCAAATATACCACCTCATTTACTTGTTCTAATATCTTACCACTACTACATCATACTAATATTATAAATGTATGTATGTATGAATATGTTTATATATAATAAGTATGTTTGTTATGCTTTCACACCAAAACTACTCAACCGATTATCATGAAACTTTGTCCACATATTTGTAAAGATATTTTATATAATATTATACATAAAAATAAAAAAAAATCCTTTGGCTATAATATTAGAATAATTTTAATAGAGCGAAGCCATGTACGATTCTATAGACTTGTAATATGATATATTTCTTTATACCAATTCGCTCTAGACACATGTGCTCTATCGTGAAGTATATATTTCGTTGCCATTTCGATTTTATGATTAGATTCATATGAAATTTATAAGCCTTATATATGTATGTACATATATAGATAGCCTTTAAACATAGTAGTGTCGTGTCATGAATAAATACACATGTAATATTGTTGTGTATGAAGATTGATGTCGTAGTTTAGGTGGCGAACTGTAAAAAAGAGTTTGGTATTCGAATCTAACTTAAAGTTGTAATTTGTAGTACAAGTTTAAGTGAGGCCAGCTGTGGTGCAGGAGACAAGTGTGCGACAGGTTGTGGATTTGATTCTCAATCAACTAAATGAAATATTTATTATTTTCATTGCCACGTTTGCGGCAAAGCGCGCCGTTTAGTTCCCCCACTCAACACGCAGCGCCTTTAGAATTTGGCAGAAAGTTGAGAATGGAAGAGTGAAATAGTAAATGAGACTGGATCTAGTGCTAGACCCAGCACTAGGTATTGCAATGTGCGTGATACAGAGGGAAGCTAAAAAATCAAATTTAATGGATAGTTCCTTATATCTAAGAAATTGTGCTCCTGCACCACGACTGGCCTCAAGCCTTACGGCAAATATATAAATAAATATAATTAAGCTTAGGGCTTAAATAGTAAAAACCATACATTTGGGCTTAAAGTAAACTCATTATAACGTAAACCGTTAAAAAAACGCCGAGCCTATAATCTAGTTAGCTTAAACAACAATGAAAGCCGCAAATTCTGAATAAAGGGTCTAAAATAACCCCCTCCCCCCCCCGCGCGCGGATGAATTCATTTCATTGTTCAAAACTCATTAGTTGAGCACAATGGAAGATAGTGTAAAGATTGGTGCAGTCAAAAGTCTCACTTGTCGTCTTCACTAGTAAATGATACTTGTTTGAAATTATATTTAGTAACCAGCGACTATATTCTTATGTATTATTATAGGATATAGATATTCTTATAGGATTATCATTAAAAAAAATTAAAATTTGAGGCAATTCAATAAAATATTTATTTTGTAACTATGTTATCGAATAAACTACGAGTACTTTGTATTTTAAACGAAACAAACACTGAATGTAAAGGGAAGTTTACTAAACACCATAGTGAAAACTGCATTTAAATCGATTAAGCTATTTGTAAGATGCACAAATGCATAGTTACACAAACAAACTGATAAAACCATAAAAAACCAATGTTTTTGGTTCTATCATTCACCCAGTATTAAGACACTCCGTTCCCCACTTTCTACCGAATTCTGGAGGCAATGCGTGTTGCACTGCGTTGAGTCTGAGGTCTGCAGAACACAACGCAGTGCTTTACCTTGACACCAGAATGAAAAAATGGAAATATAAAAGGAAATATAAATTTAAATAAATTGAAATTTCATCTCCTCGCGTGAGGATCGAACCCACAACCAGTCCCTTATACAGTCACTTCTGGCCTTTTCTCTGACCCTCTGACCACGACTGGATTTCGCACTTGGGATATATTACTATAATGAGACACGACAATTTCGTCGCACGTCTATCCTCCCTCTAAGACTTATTTGACGGTTGGCGAGTGGCCAATATAAAATCGGGCCGATTTTATTGGCACTGTTTTCAGCAAAATTATAGACCCTGGATATTTGTCACGACTCTTTGCGGAGCTGACACGATTATTATTTATATTGAAAAATTTTTATTTAATGTCAGTGTGAATGTTTGTCACAAGTTTTGTGTTAATATGAATTATACAATGTGACATTTCCTTTTTTTTGAATGAGTTTTCATTGATCTGATCTCGAGGAGGTATATCAGTTTAAACGACACGTAATAACTTCGTTTAAAAGCGTCTATTTAATATGGATATTCCACGGTTTTCACAATCCTTGTTTGAACTGTGCGTAATTAAAATTGGATGGATATTACCTGGAATGGCTTTAAGATATTTGGTTTTAACCCTCGTTTCGATTCAAAATGAATTTAATACTTCACTTTTGTAATTATAGTAAACTATACCTTGCTTATAGGTAGGGTACATTTGAAGTGCTTTAGAAGTGTGGACTAATTTACATCCTTTTGTGGTCTGGATTGGTTGTATAAGTTAGATTCTTCAATGAAATATCATTTGTCTTCAATGTTGACAGTTGTGGGTTCAATTCCCGATTGAATTTGGATTTGGATTCCCGATTTGGAGGAATGTATAATTATCATTTCCTCGTTCCGGTAAGGGAACAGAGTGCATTAAGTTCTACCACACAATTTGTAATATCTTAAAAAATTTACGGAAAGTAAGGTATAAAATTAATGATGAATGAATATGGTAAAACTCAACGTAGCTGGTTCCAATTTTTCTATTGGGAATCGAACCCACAACACTTTGGCTACGACTACGACTGGCCTCACTGTAATTAATTTACAATGCAAAATTAAACATAATATTGTTTAAAAATATATTTAATTTTATCTGAGTAGCGATTTTTCACGGCGAGACAAACGGTTTAATGTTGACTCATTAGCGCGTACAGTGATGCACTTCGGTGACTTCATACTAAAAATAATGTACATACTTTTTAATTAATTTTCTTTACTTGTATATATGGCTCAATTACAGTATACGGGAAGTATTCAACACGCACTGTTTTCAGAATTCGGCAGAAAACGACAAACAAAAGTGTCTCAATAAGAACTATTGCGAATTATTGCGTATTGTATGGCAACACTCAATATGGCATCGACTGATCTATCTTATTTCGAGAGGAACCAAATAAACATAATTTTTCCATCCAACTGAGAATCGAATCCACAACGTTTACTGTTCTAAAACGAACATGCTTATTTATATATATTATTAAAAAAGACATTATTTACAAATATCTCCAACTCCGTCCCTGCGGCGACACGCTTCATTACCAATACGTTCAGTTCAATAGTGTATAAATGTTTCCGTTATATTTTTTCGTGTTTCTGTTTTTTAAATAAAATTTTACGCTTTTTACTTTTTATCACGTGTTTGTACAATAATATTGATGTCGCGTTGCGAGAGTGGCCTATTATATTTTTTAAATAATATTGTATTAAAATAAATAATTTGGCTGGTTGGATGGTTCAGGGTTCAGCCTCTACACCTGATGCTACTCTGGCAAGATGAGCTGCGGCGTTGAGTTCTACCACAGTTCAATACGTAAATATTATATAATACGTAATATTGTACAATACGTAAAATATTATGTTCATCCTGTCTACTACCACGCGCGCTGAATTACTAGTTATGCTTTTTTGAGGGTAGTCAGAAGGCACTTGGAGTTAAGTGTTCCTTGCTACGACCACAAACCCATAAGTTATCATCAAGTCGAAATTCTCATACGCTTGTTGCTATTTCTTCATGTGGTTTGCCTTTTTGTGGGGAAATTTCCAGTAGCCAAAGATAAATTCAATCATCTTTTGGCAAGAGAAAATGTTACATATTTGTCACTTGGGAATGAATACAATATACAGGAGAGGGATTTGAGCCTGCGCCTCTGGAAAAACGCTCTGACCACTGAGCCATATGTTTTCTAAAACTGGCTTGTTTTCTAATAACACTTTAAAAAGTGAAATAGAATCATATATATTTCATCATCTGAAAATAATATAAATGACAATAGGATATTCAAATTCCATACCATCCGAATTCACATCACAGCCACAGTATCAGAGAGATATCGGTGGAACTCGCTACGGTGCTTAATGGCAGTGGAATTAGTTTCCAGTAGTTTTCTGACAGGTTATAAATGACTTCTGTCTATAAAGTCCCCGCTGAGGGGCCCAGGTTTCTCATTTATATATTTAAATGCGATAAGATGTTTATTTTCTGTGGAAGTTAGTTACCTATTTATTTGTGGTTAATAGGCTAGGGACACAACCGACTGTAAGAAAAAGAAGAAATGCGGCGTTGAGTACCGCCCCTCAACACACAATAGGTTAGGGTTAGCCAGGTTGCCATTTTCCGTCTGCCTACCCTGCTATGTGCAGGATAGAGCGTGAATCTATAAACAAATAAAAAAAAAATATTGAGGGCGTAAATCAATGTCGCACTTTGTTCTCGTGGTTGAGAATCGAACCCTTTATCGTCGCCTTTATGTCCAGACCCCATAGAGATATCTACTTAATTTAATTATAGAACTCAATACACAATATTTATAAATATAATAAAAAATTTAAATAGAGGGAACATATAGATAATATATAATATAATTATTATACGAATAGCTTGAAAGGTAACACATTAAATATCGCCAAGAGTGTTAATTTCCCGCGAATTTATTGTCCTCCGATCGTGAATATATTAGGGGGTAAAAGTGCTCTGATTTATAACTGAAACGCGTAATATAGTATAAGAGGTGGTGGCCTTGAATTTCTTTTATACTGGCGGCACAAACGCGGCTCGTCCGTTTCAAATTGTACCTTATGTGTGTGAAGTTTCATATGAATCTACTCAGTAGTTTTTATATGAAAATAGCATAAGCATCCATATTCACAAACTTTCACATATATATATAGTGTTTATATATTATCTCTCTCACTACTTTTTTAGAATACTTTGCTGTATTCAGAAAAATATATCTTTTTACATTACTATTGGTCTAGTCAAACTTATAATGTAGTTAATTTTATAAGTTTGACTAGGTCAGTGTTGTACTGTACCCAATCGAGGTGGCGTAATAAATATCCTTAATGACTTATGCAGTTGGAACTTAGTTTTTAGACAATGTATTCGCCACAAGCAAGCAAGAAAATTTTCAGAGATATTTTCTGTGTCTACGAAAGTGAAGAAATGAAAATAGATTTAAATACCACAATCATCCCCGCGAGTGGGTATCGAATCCATAACCGTCGCGTTTACAGTCGATTGCTTTCAGTTATTCTAGAAACATTATAATGTAAAATAGATTAACTGGTAACATTCCTAGTCAGTGAACACGTTAGTAAATACTAATTGCATTTGAAATTAGGTATTAAATTGACAGATATTATACTCTAAACATTGTGGTTTTGTGACCTATTTTGTGTTCCTGTAATTTATTAACGCTGTTTTGGCGCAGTTCAGCTCTTTGACTGCACGTAAGATGGATGCGGATTCGATTTTCATTTCTATTTTTTGAAGGATATGACACTGTGGTTGTGGGTTCAAATGTCACTAGGGAGAATGAGGTATTTTCACATCACTGCCATGGTAATAAAACAAAACGCGAAGTTGAGTTCCGCCACGCAATACGCAACGCCTAAAAAAACTAATAAGACGCGGTGTTTGACAGCTAAGCCAAAGAAATGAATATAAATATTTGAAATATTATTGCTCTTTTGGCTTTACACTACATCCCGCATATATCCCGCGTATAGGTAGGAGGAATCTACCATTAAGGCATTCTGTATTGGAACTCTACAATTTCATGTTACATTGTCATGATGTCAAGAAACTAACGCCATTTTTAATCGTCACCTCCTAGCCTATAACCGGCGCTATCCGGTTGGAAGCAGTTTTATCCGGCAGACGTTCCACAACAAAATGGCGGCGTAATTTAGATTGTTGGTAGCGAGCCGCAACTCGATTTCGGTTGCCTTTTGCCGGTAAATGGTCTTTGCTGTATAGAGGTGAGGTTTTAAGATATATTCCTAAAGCCTTTGCGTATTAACTGACGAATAGAATTTATTTTATTTCCTTTTTTATATTTAGATAGTTCACATTTTATTAGATAAAGATGTCTGAACCCACAATTGTCGTGTTAGCAACACGACGGTTGTGGGGTCGATTCTCTCTCGGGAGACTACGCTGCTATAAATTCAAAATTCAAATAATTTTATTCAAAATAAGAAGTTACATGCTTCATTTTTTGAACGTCAAATAATTTACCACCAGTTCACTAAAGTTAATGCCTCAGACCTGAGAAGAACCGGCGCAAGAAACTCAGCGGGACCTATTTTTTTTTTTTAAATCTATTTTAAACAAATACATATTTAATTATCTGTGACAATGATACCTTTGAAACAGACTGGGGCGAGCATTTCATTCCCAAGGCGTGTTATCATTTACAAAATCATTAATTTGGTAATAACCTTTAACACACAAACGTCTTTTCACAATTTTTTTAAATCGTGATATAGAAAACTCTCAGACGTTTTCTGGGATCCTATTGTAAAAGTGTACACATTGTCCCATAAAAGAATTACGGATTCGATGCAACCGAGTTACAGGTGCACCAAGATTATGCCTATTTCTAGTGTTAATATTATGAAAATCACCAACTTTGGTAAAATTATTGATGTTTTTCTTAACATACATAACATTTTCAAAAATATATTGAGATGCAACTGTCAACATATTTATTTCTTTAAACTTTTGCCTTAAGGAGTTCTTAAGGAGCTCGCTTCTGCAGGACAAATATTGGTTGAATACCGGCTGCATTGCCCCAAAGTAAAATCCCATAGGACATAATAGTATGGAAGTAACTGAAGTAAACAAGTCGAGCCGTATCTACGTCAGTTAATGATCTAATTTTTTTGACCGCGAAAGCTGCAGAGCTAAGTCTATTCGCCAATCCATCAATATACCCCACTGTAATTTGGAGTCTATGGTGATACCGAGAAACACCGTAGAATCGACAGGATCTACGGGTTATAATTATATAATTACGGGATCTAAGGATATTCAAGTTTAAGGTACAGCCCTAATTGTACACAAAAAATTGTAAACTACGATTTAAAATATAAAGTCATAACAGTTAGACATCTCATCTTAACACAAGGTTCCCTCTACCTATCCTGCTGTATGCAAGATATAGCAGATTTTTTTATTTATAAATTGTGTAATTTATGAATTGTCTCTAGAATAGGTTCCCATGTTCCCTCTGCCTAACCGTAACGTGCGAGGCACAGCGTGAAGCTAAAAAATAATAAATAAATTGCAGTATTAATCTTTTGAAGTTCAAGCAAATAACTTTGAACTTTACCCTTTACTTACTGTAGAGGTCGAAATGGTTATTTCAAGTTGACTGATCTTAAAGTAAACGAGCATTATTGGTGAATAATATATTTGTAGGTATTTATTTATACAATTAGTTTGTTCATTGTTAATAGAAAGTAATTGTTGTGGCGTGCGACTGCAAACGCGACGGTCGTGGGTTCTATTCCCTCTCTATGCGATAAGAAGAAAAAGATAAAATAATTTTGTTGTAGTGTATGATTGTAAACGTAGTATTTGTGGGAAATTATTATATATATACTTGTTTTAATAGTACGCATTGTTTTTAAAAGTAGCGAAAAGAAAGTCTTTACTACTTATCTTAAGAATATCTAACGGATAAAAATGTCATGTATGGAATTATTATCAATTGAAGTTGAAAAGAGCAACTGTTGAGTCTCTTGTCGGCTCTTGTCATCAGAATTGCTTTCCGAACCCTGCATATCGCACAGTTGAATCCTGCATATAGCACGGTAGGCAGACGGGACCTAGTGTTAAGTACACTCCCATCTCCACTTTTCGTGGAGCAGCGTTGGACTGTGAACCGCCCAAGTTGTGGGTTCGATTTTCACGGACGATGCAGAGTTGAGTTGCCAATATGTTAAAATTGAGTAGTGCGCGGGGAATGGAGTGTCTTAACACTAGGTTCCCTTTGATTACCTCATTATATGGGTATAGCATAAAGCTGTTCTAATTTTTTGTATATTTTTTGTGAGAGTTATGTATAATTCATAATTACAACTATTGTATAGTGCATATTCTACCAGGTATTTTATTATGAACTTGCAAAGTTATGAGAAAACACGTACATATATGAAAATTACATGAAAAACTTTTGAACTCCGCGGGTTTGCGGTGAGATTTTGTTACTGTTATTGGAATTTAGTTCTGCAACTATAACACTCAAAGTTGATCGATTAATATATTATTTATTTATTTTTATTTTATTTTATTTTATCCCGGTTTCTTGCAGGATCGCGATTTACATTACAAAACGTGTCTTAATGGGAGTGAAATGTCTCAAACCTAAATTCCCAGGTTCTAACTACCAAACCTGCTCCATTTGAGCGGGATAGAGCGTGTAGTTGAAAAAAAAACTTACAGCCATTGTAAAACTGCGGGCGGTGACTAGTTTAACATAAAATTTCTCCATTTAAAATACAAAATTCAGTATTAAAACAGTGAAACCTAAATGCCATTATAACAATAGGACGGCGGATCCGACCGCGAAAAGACAAGGGATTTACTTAAACAAAATTATTAATTCATAGCTCAAACTTTGTAGTTTCCTACTGCTACAGTTTTATAGTTCACAGTTTTAGGTTGGTTCTACATTTTGTATGAATTAATCAATTTATGTGGGGAACGCACTACGCTCTTAACTCTAAGTTCTCTCTGCCTATCCTGCTATGTGCGGGAAAAGCTTGAGCTCGCCGCCAACCACCAGCAGGAAATGAAAATGTTAAATATTTCATTTCCTCGAGTGATTCAACCCACAATCTGCCAACCAGCTCGATGTCGCCTCGTGGGTTATAGTTTCAAATTACAACAGTGGGGATATCTAAAAATTAAATATATATTATGTAAACGTTCTTGTATTATAGCTGAATGGAAAAATAAGAAAAAGAAGTGAGAAATAAGATGATGTCGTGTGACAGCGGCATGGCAGTTCATCTGACAGTAAGAACGATGACTAAGTAGTAATCGAATCTACAACCGCGCGTCTCGTTTACAGTCTCATTGTAGACAAAAACTATAGTCAAAGATAAATGCGAAATTACAAAAGGTTTTAATAACAATAAAATATTTGTTCCACAAAAGAAAGCACTTCACAAAATGCAAACCGCCCCTTAAACTATAGTTGAAACCAAATTTTAGCATATCTTGTACAATTTAAATTTTAAAATTTCATACTTATTCATTGCGGGTACTTTAGTTCAGACGTTTGTGTTAAAAGTTAGTTGTATTTGATTTTATAAATCAGTTTTCGACTTTGTATTTTATAATGGAAATGATGTAAAAATATATTTTAAAATATACAAATAATGCGGCGTTGAGTTCCGCCGCTGAACACGCAATGCCTCCTGAGTTCGTCTCTCTGTCTATCCTGCTATGTGCGGGATACAGCGTGAACATAAAACAATAGAGTTGAGACCGTCGTAACAACCCTGTGTTACGTTAGATGTAGTGATTGATTTAGTTACGAAATGGAATGGGTTACGAAATATTTTATTAATAGAATTCCTCTGCCTGTTCTGTGATATAGGTATGCGGGATACAGCGTCAAGCTAAAAAAAGTAAATTATAAAGTACCTACACGTATTTACAATATATCAAAACTACACCACTCTTCTATACAAAAAAATAACATTCAACCTGCAATATTACTGATCGCGAAGACCAAATGAAGTCATTATAATAACGACTCTCGCACCATTAAATTCATATAAAATTTAATTGCTCTATATAAAAAGGTTTAAACACCATATTTACTATACAATAAACGGCAAAGCTCGCCGTGGCGCAGTGGCATACAGTGTGACTATAAACGCGACGGGTTGTGGGTTCGATACTCACTCACAGAAGTGAAATTGCCTGACGATCAAACGTGAAACTCAACGTTGCTTCATATCTATTTGCCCGAAGGACAAATTTGAAAATATTTTATTCCACCAAGCGGGAATCGAATCCCGTCGCGCGTATATTCAAACACTGTACCTATTTCTACCATTTATATCTATATTAAGAATATAAGAATTTATTCGGGGAACACAACAGCATAACTTATAACGTAATAAAGCAAATATGTTGTAATCAAATATTTATTATTATTTTCAATCTATAAACCCGGATTGTATCGACTATCGAGTATGGGCGTGCAATTCTATATTTCAACGTTTGTAGCGTCAGCAGAATAATATTTTTCCATTTTACTTTTGGCTTTTTTTGTTGATAAAATACTGATAAGGCGCATCTTTTTTTTGAATTTAATTGACAATAAAATATATTTCATGGTTGAGTTTTGGCACACTTACGCAATGTTTCGAGAATTGGTCGAAAGTCGGGAAAGGAATGTCTTAACCCTGCCTATCTGTTATAAGGTAAAAACCACATTCATGCGGGATACACCCGCAAATAGTTGAATTACCAGGGAACCCGGGAAACTAGTGTTAGGACAATCTGTTCCTATTTTCCCTCTTTCGGTTCCCATTTGCTGCCAATTTCTGAAGGCATTCCGGATTGAGTGGCGGAACTCAACTCCTGATTTTGCCTCGTTATATTTTTCCCAAGTGGGATTCGAATCCTCAACTTGCGTCACGACTGGCCTCGTCTTTTTTCCCCATCTCTCCTATTTTATTTTAGTTTCCAACAAGTTCTTTATAAGGGACAGTACTAGTATGAGGGGTATGACGGAGGTCAGTCAAGCGTTTCGATACTTGCCGATAAACGAAAACCTTTTAAGATCCTAACATTTTGAAGGTACACAGGGTTAGTGAGGGTCGCGGCTGTTTGTTGAAATTACGAAGAAAGTTATTGCTGTGTATATAGATATTTCCTAAGGGACGTAAATTCGATTTTTATGTAGTGTTTTTGTTTTAATTTTACACGTTTTAAGCATCTATATTTTATATTAATATTACAATATTAAATTAAAGTATGTTTGAATGATCGTGTCATGTCAAGAACTACTGAATATCCGAATAGAAAAGTTCTTTCACTTTTGGTTAGTCTTTTTATCGAGGATGGGCAACATCTAAGCAGTTAGAATGTGCTATATATTGTATAACTCTTTGTTACGTTTGATCACGTAAGTACCGTTTGATCACGTAAGCAAAGCCGCAGGTAGACACTAGTTATATTTTATTTTCAGCTTCTCGCTATATCCCGCACATTTGCTATGTATAGGTAGGCAGGGGGAATCTGAGAACATGGTGTTGAGACAATTCTGTTCCTTACTTTCTCCTGAGTATTAAATATTGTATTCCCCCGAGAGGATATCGAACCTACAATCATCCCCTTTACAGTCACACGACGACAGTTACAGAACACGACGGCCTCAAACGACGACTATCGACAGCATATTTATAATATAATATAAAAGAAGGAATTTTATTCCATCGATCACGACGCTATGTGATAAGATGTCAAACACATTTTCCTTACTGGGCCGGAGAAATATATTTTTTAACATAATTTAGCATTCCTACAAATGGCAATCGAACCCATACACTTCTATAACTTCTATAACAACTTTTTAGTCATCATTAATTAGTATCTCATCTGAAAATTTGTTTTATAAAAATGGGAAGTTATGTGTTTCTTCTTGAAGAGCGACAGCGTAGACCGAGGAATAACCTTTTCCTCAAATGAGGCTCAGAATGGGCAAATGGAACCTAGTGTCAAGACACTCCATTCTCCACGCATTACCCAATTTGAGACTAACTTTCGCTATAAATTTTCTTTAGGGAGAAAAGAAAGTCCTAATAATATAATGCAATTTTTTCTTCCAAATGTATACCAAATTATATGACAATAAATACCTATAATGATTTCAACATTGTCAAGTATTTCAGTCGTCTGATATCGTGTACTATGAACATATGTTATAATTACTAATAATTTAGATTTGTATAGCATTGATTTAAAGCGTGACGGTTGTGGCTTCGATTCTCAGTCTACTCTTCTACATGCGGGAAACACTGCACTATTGATTCCAGAAAATGTATGCTTATATTTCATTTTGAGTAATTCAATCGCGCCCGAGTTGAATTGACCTAATTTTGCTCTCGTTCGTTCATCTGCACTTTTTATTTATGTGTTTCTCGTTTTTTCGCCATCTTTCAACACAACTTAAAAATTAGTTTTCATTGGACCGTTCGAATAAAAATAAAATGTGTTTATATATATATATAAGACAAAATTTGACAAATTTATGAATACAAATGCATCCATTTACGATTATTAGTACAAGTTCGTGATAGTTTTTATCTTTAATATAAATAATATAGCTTTACGCTTCACACATAGTAGGGTAGGCAGAGGCTGTAATCGCAATAGGTTGTGGGTGCGAATCCCATTCGAGGAAATAAAATATTTAAATTTTTTTCATTTTCTCGCTCTAGTAATGAGGCAAAGCATGGCGTCGAGTTCGAAAATACATATCAATATATAATATAAGTGGAAACAAAAGTACCTCAACTGTGTAATATAGAAAAGTCAAGTAATTCATTATATGTTCGACGTACATAATGCAAAAACAGCAAAGTTTCTAACCAAGACCCGTCAGGTGCGTAATCTCATACATTTCACGGATCACTAATAAAATTGCGTATCGACAAGATTTGGCTTTTACGCAGCCTTCTATGCGGATGTAGGCTGATGGATGCGCCCTCTGGGAGTCTATTTCTCGGGAATATTTAGTGAAAAGTTATTTCAATTTGGAAATTATACAATTTGAAAATAGATTGTAAACGCGTCGAATGTGGGTTCGATTACTGGTTCATGGAATAACTTATTTTCATTCGTGCTCTGGTAACAAGACAACACGTGGGGGTGGGCCTCGGCAATCAATCGTGCGGCGGAGCTCAACGCCGTGCTTTATCTTGTTACACATATTCGCATTTCGAGCCGACACTGCGATAAATTTACGCTATTATGTTCTAAGCTAATTCGTAAATCAGAGTGTTGCCTTGTAACATTGAACAGGCGTTCACATATTAACTTAAATATTCATTAAGTTATATTTTTATTTAATCTATCGTTAGTAGAATTACTCGTGTATAAATTAAATATGCATATTATAAAGAACAACTTCACGCTGTTACCCGCATGTAGGGAGGGAAGGAGAGAACACTAATTTACAGACACTCCGCGTTTAAAAGCAGAAATTGGTCGTAGCGTTATGTATATACTCGTATTTTTCCTCATTAAATAGACAATCTGACAACTTAAATGAGCTTTTTATATAAGTATTTACAAAAGGCACATTTTAATTGCATTTTTTTCTCAAGTAAATCGTGTGCAAATTATCCTCCGAGTGGGAATCGAACCCCCACATGTCGTATATACAGTTTAAAAACGGGTCAATTCCAGTTTCACTACATGATGAGTACATCTTTGTTCCTCACATGCTATTAACATATGGTATGAAGTCAATCTTGAATGTTTAGTTGTGGTCCAAATATTATATAATTTACTATAATTTTTATTGCATTATTTTTATATTTTTTCCAGTTTCGAACAGTTTGCAGTGTTTCCTTTTAGCTAATCTATAAAACTAAGTATAAGCGATTAATCTGATTTAATTTTCTACTATATGTATGAATTTTAAAAAAAATAAGGTGTTATTAAAATTATTTTTTTTGTTCAATTCGCTTAGGACCGCCACTGGCTGATAAAGTCCCGGACAGCCTTATCTACCAGATAAGGTATACATTTTGGTTTCACAGGTCTCGAATAGCAGTATCCAGTAAATACACATTTTATACTTGCATTTCATTTTAACATACTTATTTGTAGTTTAAAAATATAACAACTCGTATGAATTACTATATTATGATTAAATGAGAAAATTATTTTTGAAACGAAACAGTTAATTAGTATTTTCATCCTGTCTCTAAGGTAGTATTAATTTTGTAATAACTTAGTTCTCTTCGCTCTATTTTAAAACCATTGCGTGTTGAGTGGCGACACTCAACACTGCGCTTCGCCTCCTGCCAGAGCGAACAAATGTAAGTAGTTACCAATTTTCCAATTTAATTGTGAGTTAAATTTTCAAAATAGAACCTACAATTTTCGATTCGTCTTTAATTGAACTTAAGCCAGAGGGCTTAAGTGTAGTATATTTGCAGAGGCAAAAGTGATATCGGTCATTATCCAACAGAATGTGTGTATCTCTGTACACATCCTAGGACGGACACTCGAACAGTTCGATGGAGCCTTCATAGGAATTTGTGTTTGTTATAACCGCCTCAAGCTGTTATGGTGCAAGCTACAAGATTTTATATTATATTTTAATTACTTATGACACTAGAACCTAGTATTAAGACACTCCTTTTACACTTTCCGTTGAATCAGAATCGGAATCGCGTTATGTCTTGTCATCAAAGCTAAGAAATGAAAATATTAAAAAAATAAGTAATTTATTCCCCGAGTGGGAATCGAACACACTACCGTCGCGTTTGCAGTCACACGCTAATGCCACTGCGCCACGATAACCTCAATAATATTGAAAATAATTATTTTTAAATATGTTACAGATTTTAATGTCTTCTTAATTTACAATCACAATGATTTAAGACAAAAGTATAGTTAGTATATGCATATTATAATTGAAAATTTTGTTTTGAAGACTAGTAAATCAATCTCCATTTTGTAAAATTATTTTATCTAAAACACAACACGAGTGACGATGCTTTCTTATCTATTTGGAGACCCTAGAGGAATCAAATTTAGTTCTGTTATCGACTTTTTTCTGAGACAGACTTTTTTCTTCTTTTGAAAACTAATTTCGATGTTGGTTCTCTTTCTCCTTCTGACCAGCATAACTACAAGGGTTTCAAAAGTACAAAAATGTCTCCTTGAAACATGAGCGTCAGTTGAAAGTCGCACTCAAGATATAATGAGTGCGCGGTCTCCACACAAGCCGAACTTCTGCTATTAACATATCAATATGAACTCCTTCACGCGTTTAGTTGTGGTCCAAGTAAGGAACTGTTGTTAGTCATTATTGCTAGTGTTTAATTGGTTTTTACTTAAGTTTTCACGCGGTATCCTGTCTTATAGCAGGATATGCAGGGTACTTAGAGGTGGGAGACTACGTTCTCTACTTCTCCTTCTTGTTTTGTTAGAGTGAGTAAATTCTTCTGATTAGGTATAGAACATAGCCGTCGCACTTGCAGTCAGACGTTGTTAGGGGTGATATGAAAGAATGTAATAGAATCGTCGTGACACTGTAGTACAGGGTAAGATTATAATGATAAACGTAGTGGGTTCAATCACACACACACAAGAGAATTAGATTTACTATCTCGCTTAAAAAGACAAAACGTGGCGTTGAATTCTGCCGAGAACTAATGTTTCATCAAGAAGCGTATGACTTGTAACATAACCAAACAGTATGGATATCTGCATTTGACGTTAGACCTGTATTTAGCATATTTGGTTATCGCCTCAGATTTTAGACCAGAATATTAATGTCTTTCACACCGCTCCCGTGAAATTTCAGTACCTGTAACACTTAATATATATAACGACTACACTAACGGGCTCGATGTATGGGTCTATGGCCCTATATAAAATAAATCGTTCAATTTGTTAGGATGAGCCTATTTTATATAGTTTTTTTGTATGAGTATTAACAAGATAATTAATATCCTTACTTATGTTGAATATTTAAATTTAAAAGTTTATTAGTAATTTCAAGTAAAATGGCTTTAAGGTTTTTCAGCAGGGTAGAGGAAACCTAGTGTCAAGTCACGTACAGCCTCATTCGACTCATTGTGTCTCTGTCGTTTTACTTGAGCGAGTAAATGATAATAATTTTTTAATCACACAATCGTCACACACAATCTTATATTCAGACGCTAAAACACTTATAAGATCTTAAATATGGTAATGCATCTTTAAAAGAATTTCAAAATGCTTGATGGAAAACAAAATATGAAGATGAAGTGGAGTTTTATCACTTCACAAAGGTATCGATAAAAGTGAAAAACAAATTGAATTGCCACTTTCTCTTTGCTACTATGTGCATTTATAACAGAGACACATATAAGCTCAACTCAAATATATATAGAAGAGCTAGTTTCTTTCTTTCAGCGCCGAGGCGCTAGGAAACGACTTCAGGACTTTCGCTCTGAGCTGCAGTAGAACATCACGGCATCTCCCGGTTACCCGAGAGAGGCCCAGCTTAAGCGACCAGCGACCGGGGTGGCTGAGCCTCAGATTGGCACAATTCCTCTGCTTTTATAGTCTTTTTAATCCACCTCTACCCTCTTTTACACGAGTTCGCTAACATTATATTGATTTTCCCAAGAATATTATTTTGTCAAGGAGAATTTGTTACGATATATCTAGTATATTAAATATGGTGGTTATCGAACTGTTAAATTTCAGTCGGATGCAGGAGGCAGGATGCAATATTACTTGAGATGAGACGGTGCGTATTGTGAGGAGGTTCCCCACTCGCTGATGGCCGCTGTTGGAAGATATATTTTTTATATGTTTGTTTATATTCTTTAATTATATTTAAAGTTGTACATAGTGTATATATGTGTCGTATGTGTAAAAAATAAAAATACATATTTAACATATATGCTTTAATCCAATTTATGCTGATTACACATCATGAGCATTATTTACGTAATATCAAAGTCACATTTGGAATTATCGAACAATTTACAACCTTATTACATTATCTAGAGGAGATATTTTACAATGAACGAGAAATGGTATTCTATCAACTTGTAAAATATAAAAGTCGTAATAAATGACAAATTAACTTATTTCAAATATAATTGTAATAATGCAATTGGATTTTTCAATCATATTGTAAAAATAAATAATTGAATTAATGTGGGTACTTCATAAATTTTATGAAAATATAACGTTTTATTTTACAAGTTGATAAATGTATTTTAAATATGATTTTTATACAAAACTTTAATGAAACCGTTGAGCGCGCATTCACACGATAAACTGAAAAGAAATATTTTTATTCAATTAATTGTATATTAATTAATGTATAATTTCATTTTAAAAATTTTAACATTTACTTTCTTTAAATTTAGTTTACCTTTTAAGAAATATTGACAAAATGGTTTGAACATTGATGTTCCTATAATCTATATGACAAGCTCTTGAGTTTTTAAACAAACATTAACTTTTTATATAACAACAACGTATTCTATGAGCAAAACAACTGGCATGGGTTTTTTTATTTATTAATTACATTAAAAACATGATTTTTACATGAAAAAGTCAAAATACAATTATTTCTTATTATTTTCTTACTATATAAATAGCAAAAATTAAAAATGTCTTACTCAGTCTACGGTACCTCGCTACGTATCAGGGTTCAATAATTACATTACTAGCAAATGAACATCGTCAATGTGAATTTATTTCAACTAAATCATTAAATAATTCTATAATTTATATCTAAAAGTTCGTTTTATTTAAGATTAGATTTTGGCAATATCTTAATTGATATTTTATTCTCAAAATGGCGTAAAATTATAAGGCACGGTTTGAATATTTTACTAAATTTACGTTTAATGTAGAAGGACGTAACGTAGCTACTATGTTATTCTAATTAACGTTAATTAAACTTAAATGTACCAAAAAGAAATGTAAAAAAATGATCTACTTTGGCACTTTTAACATTACTAAAGTTAATCTAAATGAAAATTACATTCATTTATTGTTAATAAACGAATAATGATATGTTTGTAATAATTAGAGAGTGTTCAAAATAAAAGGGGGGGGGGGGGGGGGGGGGCGATGGGGACAAACAAAAATAAAACAAAACAATGTAATATATTAGATTTTTTTATTTAAATTCGAAATGTAACAGTAAATATTTTTCCATCTTTAAATATAATCGTATTCTCATTGGATGGATTTTGTGAATTTCGAAAATGTATCCAACGATCTTTTTTTTATTAAAGACAAACCACTCAGATTAGTTAATATAATTTAAATGTTACAAAACGATTCGAAGAAAAAAAATAATAATTAAAAATCAAATAAAAAGTAGCTTAAAATTAGAATATGAGACATAAAAACTTTGGCATCTGTTATAACCGATTAAATTTTGTAGTAGAAGGCTTTGTAATACAAAATTACAATAACTACGAGTATGTACAACTAAAGTAGGCAGAGGTTTAAATTAATAATAATTAATAAAACTTATTATTATTGTCAGTTGAGTATTATATTGTTTATTTACATAATGAAATGCAACAACAGAACAGTCATTACAGACACTGTAGTAGTAGAGACTCGTAAATTTACTAAATCGACATAAAATTTGTTATTCAATTTATTTAAATTATTTTGCTGAATTATATGAACCGTGATTCATAATTTCAGAAAAACGCTTGTATTGTAAAATAAGTATATCTCTGATACGTTTCCGCATGATGATGCAGTAACAATAGATGCTAATCAAACACATATACTTTGAGAAAACTTAATCGTACAAACGTTGGGGAGAAATTTAAAATTTTCCCATAAAACTCCTTAAACGATCAATAGGACTAACAAAACGAGATCCGTCGCGGGAATCATTGGATTTGTTTGTTCGTTAACATATTTTTTTTTCATTTCAAATGAAATTATTAATAGAAGAGAGTCTGGACGTATTAGCTAACAACAAAATTATTAATAATTCAGTCAAACAATCACTACAACCAGACAACTTCCTGCCATCACCATTATTCATGATTTGGGCACAAAGTATTCTATCTAACTTCTGGACACTCAACACTCTCGAAAGTTCGATCATCATTGTATCACAATCAATGAAAAATTGTTAAAACTATCTAACTTTTACTAGTCCGCATCTATTTACAATAGAATCCACGTGTTCGTCATTTTGACACTTTGTTTACGTCACTTTGACACTTCACCTCCGTATTTCACTTAAAGTCACTTACACTTAAACACTATAGTAATTTATAATTCAAACAGTGTTTTTTTTTTTCTTCTAAAATTTAAACGACATGCGTTTCGCTGCGTTTGTTGTACGATTCATCTATAGTAACGTTTTGCCTTTTGTTCTCTTTCTTAATGGTACCATATTGGGGTACGTCTGAAGTTAGATTTTGAACTGTGAGTATTTGACTGGAGTTCTGAGGGGTGCTCGAAGAGACCGGGCTCCCGTACTGATACTTGTGTCTGGAGGGATCTTTGAGAATTGATTGGGGCTGCTTGATGGCCGGCGTCTGGTTCATTGGTGGATGCTGTAAAGAATATTGTATTAAAAATATTTTATAATGTATGACAAATTGGGATTTTAGTCTTATTTTGGGTATTTCTTATAAGTAAGAGTTTGGTTTATAATCAAATAGGTTAATGTACTTTATTATCTTCTATAAAATCCATGCATAAAAGCATGGATTTTGACGATGATAGCAAAAAAAGAAACATTTTTTTTAACAGATTTTATTTAAAAGATCTTTTTATTCAAAGGATTTTAAGGATATATACTATTTTTCAAATTAAAATTTGTTTAATTATTGATATTTAATTTCTTCCATTTACAAAAAAATATCTCTTTAAATAATATTATAAATTTAAAAGTTTATGAGAATCTATGGATGTTTGTTGTGCTGTCATACAAGAACTACTCAACAAATTTTAATAAAACTTTACAGTAAAATAGCTTATGTATTAAAATAACACATTGCAATTTATTTAAATATTATGTATAATTTGTCTATAAATAATATAACAATATGTTCAAGTAGTATAAAATATAATTTAACATACATAATTGATAATAACGTAATACCTGATTGCAGCTCCCCTGGTGCAGCACGGTGACGTCTGGCGGCGGGACGGCCATCTTGTCGAATCTCTGTCGTCTGAGCGTGCCCCCCGCGGACTGCCTGTCTAGACCTGAGCAAGTTGTAAAATTGTCTATATTATCTTTTCATATAGAAATGCAATTTTATTATGATATGTAAGGAATATTTTCTTAGTCTTCTTGTATGGGGAATGTAACTCCATATCGGATACATTTGAAAACATATCTTAGTGTTTAGTGAATTTAATACGCAATAACTCAAACACTTTACCAAAGTTTACTTTTACTCTGCTATAGCTGCATAGAGCCTGATGCTAGAAAAAAATGTAGAACGTATTAGTTCTGACTACCACTTACCATCCAACCCCATGTTCAGCGGCGGGCTCGCCATATGCGAGGGTGACGGTGGTACTCCGTTCATAAGGTGGGGCTTGGGCAAGATTGAAGAATACTGTTGTGGTGGCGTTGGTGTACGTCCTGCTTGCTGTTGGACAAAAGGGTATTTTTTGTTAAACAGAGTAAAAAATATTTTATAGGATATTAGGTAAAATGTATTAAAAATCTTGATCATATTTTATATCTTTTATATAGTAGGGTAGGCAGATGAAATTGCGAAACTTTACGCTGCGCCTATAATATGCATTTTTTGCCTAAGCGATTCTCTCGCATACATTAGCGCCTATAACAGCGTAGGTATGAGAACTTAGAGATAAGACACTCCATTCTCCGCATTATTTTATATAATAAAAAAATGCATGAATACTAATTTTATCCCAATTCATCGACGTTCACGTCCAGGATGAAATTCGGGACAGGCATAATAATAAAATAACCATCAACTGTCTCATAGGAAGGCTATGGTTCAATTTTTCGGGATTCCCAACGGATCGATAAAAAACTATAATTCTTAGAGCTACAAATACAATATTTGAGAAAGTTATTTTTCTACTTTATGATAAAAACATTTTCATACAGTAAAGCAGGCAGAGGGAATCTAGTGTTAAGACACTCAGTTCCCTACATACCGCTTGATTTAGCGATACACTGGCTGTCGGGTGTCGTAACTCAACGCCACGCTCTTTTTTGTTACTAGAACGAAGAAATGAAAAAGCGATTTCACCAAGTTATGTATCTTGTTTAGAGTTTGGAGTTGCATAGGACGTCAGTTAAGAAGTAATTACGTAGCGAGCTTTATCTAGTCCCGACTAAGTTTTAACAAATAGATGTGCCTTTTGACATTGTTTTTTAGATCATTTATCAGATTAAGGTCCTTCTTAGATTTCTACATTTAAATTTAAAGTAAAAATCACTTCACTCACTTCCAGTAGACACGAAACAAGTAAACAACTGCGCTGAAGCTCGGTTCAGTTCGAATTTAGAAATACTAAAATACACAATACAAATTGGAAAATATTTGAGACCGATAATAAAAAGGCACAAATAGCAAAATCGTAGACCGAGTTCTAGACGTTCGTTAGATATACCTACACAGGCAGATGGATAGATAGATAGATAGATAGATAGATAGATAGACTGGCACTTATTGTGCAATTGATTCGTATTCGCTCCCATTGTGTGTATGATTGAAAACCTACATCAGCTGAAGCAACGATACCAAACAAAATCGATGTGAAGGAACGGAGGTACATTTGAAATACTTATTTTTACTTTTATTATGGAAAAATTAGGCCTTCGTGCAGTTTCAGCGTCGAAATTGAAAACTTGAAAGTTGAAAACTTCAATTGTATTTTTATCCAAAATTGCTTCTCCATATTGACTGTCCTCTGTTTTTGCTATATTTCTATTGCGTGCTCGATATTTTTTAGTCTTAAATGATGGTTAACAATCTTTAACGTATGTGGAATTGTTAGAAATAGATATTTGAAAGCATAAAGCATAACCACGGAATCTAAAAGTAACATTATAGTTATTAGTTTGTTTGAATGTGTTTATGTCAGAAATTAATGGTTCGAACAAGTCCATTAAGTGGGATCGATCGCGATTCCAATAAATAAATAATTACTTATTAATATTTTTCTTTCTTCGCTCTAGGCACTAAGCAAAGCCCTGCGTTGAGTTTCGCTACTCAACACGCAATGCTTCGAAAAATTTGGCGGCAAGTGGGGAACGGAGTGGTCTTAACGAGGGTCTTAACGATGGTCTTAACACTAGGTTGCCTTGTCTACCCTGATGGATGGCCTGCAGCATGAGTCTGACAAATTTAAGCTTTTCCATATGACGCAGGCGAAGTCGTATGTCAAAGCTAGTATAGTATAAATAGAATATTACAGTAAATCGCCTCCACGCGAAAGCGCGCAATATAAACACGTGACAATGTCGCGTTCTCTCTGTTGTTATACGAGTGTCTTTTCATGATATATTCATATATATTATTGTCAATTGACAAGTGGAAGTCTGATACAATTTGTATGTTATTTTTTTATACAGAATTCTAAGAGAATAGTGTATTTTTATTTAGGAGGTTTTCTTTGTGGAGTAGAGTGTGATTTCAAACGTGTTGGCTGTGGGTTCGATTCCCACTCGAATGAATTGAATTATTTTTATTTCCATATTTAGTAAGAGAATGTTAATAGCTTTCGTTCTCTACAGTCCGCTGAGCTCTGGAGACTATGTCTCCGCAATTCGGTGGTAAAATTCAATACACGAATTCTTGCGGGGTGACAGATAGTTAAGTCATTAGGTTCTGGCTATCTATCCAGCTTATTATACATTATCTCGGTTTGGAATCGAACTCATTACAAAAGTACCACAAGCCTAACGCTTGTCAAATCTTTATTCATATACCTACATTTTCTAATATCGAGGGTGTAATAAAGAACCTCCCTTTTGTAAAG
Source organism: Heliconius aoede (assembly GCA_037355905.1). Classification (NCBI taxonomy): domain Eukaryota; kingdom Metazoa; phylum Arthropoda; class Insecta; order Lepidoptera; family Nymphalidae; genus Heliconius; species Heliconius aoede. The sequence goes on from JBAIZZ010000379.1 coordinate 337,934, forward strand.
TAACGCGCCTTTCAAATAGTAATTACGATGAAAAAAGCTTTTAAAAGACCATCTGGCGTAGTAGAGGAGGGTCCCAAGTTCAATACCTGTTTAGTGTATAATTGATTTTGTTTAGTGTGAAAGGAGATTGGATGTATTGTTAGTTTTGTTTTGTGTCGCCAGAAATGGCGTCTGCAATATTAGTTTTGGTAAATTAGTTTATAAAGATATCTTCTTAACTTATTCTATTATATATTTGTTGAAGACATTCTATTTTATTTATTCCTTTTCTATGCTACGTAGTGAAATCTAACGCCGCTCTTTGTTACAAGATAGATCAGAGTAATAAAAATATCAATATATTTCTCTGATTACCACATATATAAAAAATATACTTCAACTGTAACTACGACGACTGCAATTTCCCGCTTAAGTAACAAGATAAAGGACGGCGTTGAAGTCCGCCATTCAATACGTAAGAGAATGTCCAAACACTCTCTCTCTATTTGTGGGGTGGAGAGTGAAAATAAATTCAAAATAAATCATCCGAATAGGTAGAGGACACCTAGTGCTAAAACAGTCCATTCGCGATTCTCCGCGGAATTTTTCGAGGGTCTACGTATTGAGTGGTAGAACTCAACGTCAGGCTTTTAGCTTCGAAAAAATAAATAAATATAAGTATATCATAATTTAAAAGTGATTATCAAGATTTCGAAAAACCAATTACTCATAACAAGCACCATGCGGCCAAGTTTCAGCCTTAACAAGCATCGTCGTTGTAATTTAACTTGTGCGTCCAGAAATTTTAGTATAATGGCGGGTGACATCTTCGCTTGAGTCTACGTTTTATAAGTTTTAAACTAATTTTATTTTGTACTATGTGGGAGTTAACGAATTAATGGCCTGGCTGTATAGAGAGTTTATCGCACCCGCAATCGTCGCGCTCACAGTCAGACACGCTGTATCCCAGGAGCAGGAGAGGCAGAGAGGAACCAGGAATCTAGTGTATGCCTTTGCTCTACGATTTATGTTAAATTCTTATACGAAGAAAATGGTAAAAATTTTCCAAGCGACTTCCAATGTCAGAACCAGTAGCAATATGATATAAGCCTCGTAAGCCCTTAAGGACTCTCGTGTATAGTCTAATTGGCAATTATTGGCACGTTGGCACTGTACTCAAAGTGGAGGTGCCAAGACGCCAATTACTACAATTCCTACTTCATACAATATATTACATAAATGATTTAAGATTTCTTATTACGTCTTCGTATGTTATTTCTTGAAATTTTCTTTGTGAATTGAAGTTTTAAATTATTTTTCCTAGTAATAGTGGAGGTGATTGTATAGTGTATTTTATGTTTTTTTTTATCTAATTAATACATGAAACAGTATCAATAATAGATGGTTAATTTTTATTCAATTATCTTATGAACATTATTTTCAAACGCAGAGAAAATAATATAAATGAAATATTGTGTATTTTTTGTTCACTCTGTATATTGCGTATGGCAGGACGTTCCCCACTCACCGCTCAATTTTCGAGGCTTGTGCGGTAACCACCCAAACCCACAGCCATTGCGTTTACAGTCCTACGTTTGTTCCACCGCGGCACAATGGCGTTAATAGCTATATATTAACTACACAATTTACCTGTTGTAAATATTCTCCGATCAGCGGTGGGTAAGAGAGGTAGGACTCGGTATTGTTGAAGTAGGAGCCGTCGAGCGGCGGCATCGGACTCGGCGCGGGCATGTAGCTGGGCTTACCTGTGGTTAAGTTATATGTTTGTTATGTTTGTCTATGAGACTAAGTTAAGCTTAAAGTAAATTTATGTTAAGAAATAATTGATAGTAATTTCCGTAGATGAAAAGAAGAAAATCTAGTATCATGACACTTTGCTTTATATTTTTAGTCTATTTGTGTAATTGAATGATTTGAATTATTTAAACATTCTTTCTGGTGGAATAAATTTGTCATAAAAAATTCTGCCTTTAAAAATTAAAAAATATTTAATATTTAATAATTCTTACCGCTACTCCGTCCCAAAGTACTGTGCCCCGACAAGTCCTTATTCCTGTGCGGATGTGGCAGCGTCCTTGCGTGGTCTCCCTCGTACACAGCATAGTTAGGCGGAGGGTAGTCCAAGGGGGGTGGGATCAACCCCTGATCGTCCATCATGTAGGCATCCGTCTGTAAGAGAAGGGATTTTACTTATTTTGTTCAATTTAGTTGAGTAGGTAGAGAAAGATGCTAACATCTGTAATCTCTGATCTCAACACTAATGTTGAGACACTCTGATTTCCGGTTTACAACACCATATTTAGCAGAGTGGCATCAAACAACCAGCTTAATACAAAAAACAAATAATAAACCTACTTTAGATACATTAAATTCTGATTTTATTTTTTTCATATTTATTAAAGTAGGTAACTACATATGGAAACGATTTACATAAAACAATAAAAAACGGTAAAACGATATCCCACGAAAGCATTGTTTTACAGTAGTGTATCATTTGGCTCTTTCATAATATTTCGTTATTGAAAGAGCCATTAAAAGTCATGGAAGAGTCAGAAGGCCAGTCTGTGTTATTAAGTGTCATTGAAAAAATAAGCAAAATGAAAAACATGAAAAAAAAACAAAAAGAGAACTTAAATAAATATTTATAATAGATTATATACTTATTAATATCAATCTTGAAAATAACACAGTTTGAGGAAATTCAAAAAAATATATCGTCTAGCGCGTACGATATCGTAAAATTTTTGAAAATTAAAAAAAACCGTAACCTTATAAATATATCTTTCATTAATATAAATTTAAATTTCAATTGCTTACCTGATTCATCATATGCCTGTTCGGCATATTTGGTACTTCCGGTATAGGCGGTGGTCTTTCATCACCATCTTGAGAATAGGTCTCCGATTTCTCCGAAACTGAACTTAAGGTCTCTCCCGTCATAGTATCATTGTACGAGGATGGTGCGTACATTTCTATAGTATGCGATTTCGACGATTGACCAGCTTGTTCTGTGCAGAGAATAGTGACAATTAGTATACAAGTTACTTTTTATTACTAGCGATTGACATGCGACTTCGCCCGCCTCAACTTACAAAAAATATTTACATAAATTGTAGTCTGTTTGTTCTTCTATTCTCTTGTATAACTTATATTATTGAAAATTTTCATTTTAATCCGTTTAAGTTTTTGTGTGAAAGCGGAACATAATTTAAAAAACTCTATATTTTTATAGATTTCTATGGGACTTTGTGAAAATTATGTAATTTACGATTTTAGCATAAACAACAAATATTAAAATAACAGTAATGAATATAAGTGATAACTTCTGCTCTATACTTTCGTTTCATTGGATTTCTTTTAAAAAAGTTTAAAAAATATATGTAAATTATATGCATCGTATGGGAGTCGAACCCACGAGACTAAACATCCATTACATAGGAAAATATTAACACAAAATAACATATAAATGCTACTTCTACTACTAATACGACATATCAAACTACACATTACACTTGAAGCAAATAAAATAAATAAGAATCAACTTAAATGAATAGAAGAATTATTAAATACTAACAGTATCAAAATTTCACCAAGAATTGTACCTCGCTGGGCGCAGGTTTATTCTCGTTTAGGTTAAAATCTTGGTACAGTTTTAACTAACCTTTGATTCGTCGGGATCGTCGTATAAGAATAAAGCATGCTAAACAGGCTGCGTTACTAGATATCAATATGATCGCTCCTATAATATAGACAGTTGGTGATATTGATATCTCAGCGGTCTCTACGTGCTCAGTCACTACGTTCAACTCGCCTACTTCTGAAGAAGCTATAAAGAGATACAAAAAAAGAAAAAATAAATATAAAAAAAAGAAAAAACAAAACAAAATTAAATTAAAAAAGTTCCTCAAAAAAAAGGACACGAAGAATAAAAAAAAAACAAAAAAAGCGTTCTAATCATTCACTATTAAATCTAAACAAAGAACATAAAAACAACAGAATGCCCATCAAGTAACATCAAACCTCGTATACGTTTGTTTGTTCGTCTGTGTAGACAGAACCCCACTAACAGTACATTTAGTAGTATTAGCGCTGTACCAACTATAGTGCCAGTTATTATAAACACTCCGGGAACGTTATAAGAGTTGTATTCTTCTGAACTTGACTGGACTGGTGTCGGTATTATGTCTGAATGAGGGTAGTTTCAGAAATATATATTATTATAGAGGAAGTGGACAATTATTCTGCTTGTCCTTGATAATTTATAATTGCTGATTAAAAGACAGTTAGTGAGATTCGAACTCTGAATAATCATTTTTAAAAATATATTAATTGTATGTTGAATACTAGAAACGTCGTTGTCATCGAATGCCAACAATTTCACTAATTTATTATTTAACTCATTTGCTTATATTTGATATGACAAAGTTTTCTTTTTTTATATAATATCAATTGTTTTCTCAGTAAATAATATGATTAAGCTGTTTTTAATATATAATACATACCCTAGACTCAATGAATTATGAATAAATTTTAAGTAATTTATATACTATTAATTTGTTTATTATTAATAATTTATAATTTATGTACTAAATGGTGTTGGGATGAAAACCTCAAACCACCACACCACCAAATAAAAAGCTCAGTAATTTTCTTTTATCTATACATTTTTTACATATAAAGCGCGTACCATTCAAAATATATAGTTAGTTAACATTTTAAATGATCGCTTATTATTCATTTGTTCTGCGCATAAATCATCTCTATGAATATTCTATGAACCGTTTTATTTAAATACACAAATGATTTCATACATTTACATACTTCAATATTAATCAAAATATATTATTGTGCAGTTAAAATATTATTTGCGTTATAAAGGTTTTGTATGAAACGTCGATATTTATTTGTATTTATTATTTGAACAAGTATTAAGGTGAGTTTACAGTGGTTTTGTTCATTAGGATAATAGATAGATGGATTGTTAATTAAGGGCGTTATCTTATTTTAATTTTGAGCTTTTTCATTGAGGTTTTATTTTGCATTAGTGGTTGGTTGCAATTTTTTTGTATAAAAATCGTTTTTTCCCCGTTCCACGAGAAAACTATATCATTTCAAATCGCAGCGTTCTACGCCGCGTATACATTATATAATATATGTTGTATTTTTTTGTTCAAATAAAAATATTCCATAATATTTGGCGGCACTCAACGTTGCACTTTATCTAAACAAGCCAGAGGAATAAAAATATTTTATCAAAAAAAATTTCATTGATTAATTTTTCATCCATCTGACTCATTTATTAGTAAATCTTAACGCCATGCTTTGTCTTCACATCAGAGTGAGAAAATAAAAATACACTCCGTTCCTCCGGTGTGGGAGTCGGGAGCCCACAACCTTCATATATTTAGTCAGACACTTTAATATTCACTATATAATTTTTACATACTTATACAATACTTACTAAGCGTGGTAGCTTTAGTTTCGTCTGGACGATATTTGCTTTGGCCAATTTTGTTAATGGCCATAACAGAGAAGACGTATCCCGTATTCTTTTCCAATCCATGTAACGTATACGTGGTTGAGTTACGCGGTGTGACATCTTCATAGCGGTAGGATTCATCATATAGTTTACTAGAGAAAAACATATACAGTATATTCTTTTATTACTTAAGAAATATAATTTTTACATTTTTAAATATTAATTCTTGCCAAAAATATATTATTATTATTTTGTATTTTTAGACATTATTTAACATTTTTAAATTTTATTTCATATTTAGGATTACGATAAATATGATTTAAGAAGACCTGTTAGAAGACCCGAAACCCTTATCACAGAGAAAACGACAATATTAAATATTTCATTCCCCCGAGCGAGCATCGAAGCAACAGCCGTAGCATTTAAAGTGACTTTCCCACTGTGCCATGACGCCTTCTCCTTTAACTAAGAAACAACTTTATAAAACAAATAAACTTACCGATATCGTATTCTGTACCACGAAAATAGCCCTCCGTCGAATCCGGGCACCCACGAGAGTGACACGGCGTTGTATGTCACATTCGTAACAGTTATAGATGATACTTGATCTGAATGGAAAATATTTTAAATTAAACTATATTAAATACTTTAAAAAATTGTCATCAGCTTGTGCTGAGTTAGCAGCTGAAAGTGAAAGACACTCCATTCGTCGATTTCCGTCAGAGTATATCAGACATTGCGTGGTAAATTGCGGGAAATTGTTAAATATAACAAGTTTAAACGGGCAAAGCGTTTGGGCCGTTAGTAAGTACAACATAACTAGATTTTTTACAATTCAATTCGGTGGTTGCTGAGATTAGCCTGTAGAAACTCACAAACTCTTAAGCTTTTTATTATTAATATATGAACTTTAGATTATATTATATTATTATCATATAAAATCAAAACACTCAATTTCCTAAGTCATTTAAAGATGTATTGAATTAGGACGTGACAGCTCACTCCTGTTTTGAATATCGAGTCTCCATTACCATATCATATGAATAATTTAGGGCGAATCAACGATGAATAAACAAACCGTGCTATTTTATATATACTTATATATATATATATATGTATGTATGTTTATTCGAAGAATCTCTTCGTCGCTTATGAGGATTAAAAGAAATTTTCTTAGAAAACGTATTGAGTATATATTTTTTATAAACTGACAATAATACGAGATGTGTCGCATTTTTTGTATTTTTTGTCTACATTTTAATTAGTATGTTTTAACTAGTATGACAGATGTCTTGTTTCTAAACAGTTTTAACTTGTTTTGAAACTATCCTTTGTAATATTAAATTTATTTATTTTCAGCGGCATGTGGAGAACGGAATGACTTAACACTAGGTTCCCAAGTTCCCTCAGCCTATCCCGCTGTGTGCGGGATACGTAAAACAAATATCACCCCGCTTTGGTAGAAGAAACACGACGTTGAAATCTCCTATTTAACACATGTAGTCACACAAATTCAAACGGTTAAATACTTACTATACATTAAAAAGTATAGAGACAAAAAAGAAAAATATTATACTCACATAAAAAAAAACGGACAAAAACTAAATTATAGTATTGACTGCAGTCACTATGAACGTATTTTTGAGGGTAAATTGAAATAAACATCATATTATAATATATGAGTTGAAAGCTCGAGGGAAAGCATTAATGAGGGTATTTTAAATATAACTCTATACGACGATTTAATATTTCAACGCACTAGAGACTTTTTAACTTAATTATTAACTAGTGTAATTATGCGGCTACTCTCGCATGGATAGAAATTCTAAATGGCCAAACCTAACAGCCTTCAGCATTCAACCAAGCAAACTGTTCACGCTTATAATATTAGTTTAGTCTAAAAAACTTACCAGGCGCACTAGTGACGTCCAATTTAACAGATACTGTGCTAAATCCCAGATCGTTCCTCGCGCCGCACTCGTAAGACCCGTAATCCATGGACCCAATGTCGTTTATGAGTAAAACCGAAGTATACGTTATGGGGTCATTTTTGTGGAATTCAGCGAAAAATTTAGTTGAAGTGTTCACTGGTAGCTTCGCGCCGTTTCTCGACCACGTGAAGTTGGGGGCCGGCGCTGATTTACATCTGAAATGATATTTTTATCTTAGATATTGTATATCAATTTGAATTAAATAATACTGTGTTGACTATACCAAATCTTAATTTTATATATATATTATGCATTATTTTTTTACAAAATATTTAAATTCTATATTCTTTCTCTATGTAAACTACACTGTGTCAAGTATTAATATATAGATAACAGCTATCAATCCCAATAACCTACTACAACATTACAATTTGTATTATATTTCATACACATTTTCACCGAATTTTCCAATAAAGGAATATTTAGATTAAGTTTACATTGGCATTAGTGACGTCACTAGTTGTTAATTAGAACTAATCTGATGGTAAATAACACGATAACCGACACAGGCTCACAATGTGATGATATGATTTTGTTATTATTTCTTGTTTGTATACTTTGATTCAAAATATGTCGGAAAATTTGTAAAATAGTATTGGATAATGTGACAAGTATAAATATATTTTATTTGAGGCTATCGCAGTGCAGGGATACAAACGTCCGGATGTAACCGCGGAGACTGTGGGTTGGATTCTCGCTTTGGTAAAAACATATAGAACATTATCTTGACATTGAATAGAAACATTGCCTTAACACTAGGTTCCTAGGCTTTTGTTCTTGCTATGTGCAGGATACTTGTATAGCGTAAAGATGAAGGAAATGATTACTTTAAGAAAATCTTAAGAGAGTAATGTGGGTAAAATAGGCTAGCGATAGTTTAGAATTATTTTATTATTACAAAAAAAGACAAATACAAAAAAAGATAAGACAATCTCCATAAAAAGATGCTAAAAGAAGAAAAAGAAAGAAAAAAATTATGGTATTTAGCTTGATGAGAACGTACGGTTTAGGTTAGAGCACTTGGGCGATTTCCAAGGAGCGCGTGTTCAGAGGTGTGAGTTTTCCTTAAAAAAAAGTATTAAAATTAAAAAATTATCACTCACTTGCATATCAGTCTGCCGACTTGGCCAACATTAGATGCTGATTTCGCCAACGTTGGCGATGAATCCATTTCCGGTTTAAACTTTACAACCAACATGACATCTTCACTCGCTTCCTGTCCAATACCATTGTTGGCAATGCATGTGAAAAGGCCAATGTCCTGGCGTATCGCTTTTTCTATGGTTAAGTAACTTGTATGATTTTTAGGGTCGAATGCTATGGAGCGGGTTGCCATGTCATAGTCTTTTCTCACCCATTTTATACTGTCTGCTGTGAGAGGGTTGCCTGTTGGAAAAAAGGTTATCGGTAAAGGTTCATAGGAATATAAGATTATTTGCTACGGTGAATCTCTACGCACTTTAACAAATAGACCAGCATAAGGGGACCAGTATAATAAAACATGTATCATTATAGACGGAACGTCTTAAGACACTCCGAGTGGTGGAACTTAAATCTTCGCTTTGTCTTGCTACCAGACGGAGAAAATGTAATAAATTTAAAATAAGTAATTCCCCCGTCGCCAATTTGTACTCATTAAAAGTTTACTTTTAGCAAAGCAACAAAATATTGAACCTGCGACCGTGTGACCGTGCAGCTAATGCCCCCAGTATGTATGTTTCGTACACAGACATTTCTCTAATTTACGACAAAAAAAATTAAAGAATCATTTTAAAAAGTAAAGTCAAAAAGCACAGAAAGCCGTTGAGGGTACCGTTATATTTAATACATTCCTCCTTTTGATTCTAATAAGAAACGTGTCTAGAATATAAGTTTGTTATACGAGAGAGTGACATTTTGCTTTAGGTTTTCTCTTATTTTATAAAAGTTAAGACTTTTTTGATTTGATTTTGTATTAAAAACAAATTGAAATGAATGAAAGCATCTTACTATAAATTCTATGGTTGTGGGTTCGATTTCAACTAAAGATTTTATATTTTAGTTATTTTCATTGTCTCAACTCTAGGTCCCCAGGTTACGCCTCTGCTGTACTTACCATCAGCTGTACAAGATAATACAGCATCTTCGTTGGCGTCGGGTATCTCGTTGTGGCCCACTGATTTTATGCTTGCTGGGTCTAAAACAAATTATACATACTTACATTAACACTTATAAGAGGATCTCGAGAATTCAATTGAGCTTTCTAAAGTTTTAAAAGAATGACATTATATATGTTATATTAGAATTAATCAGTAATTTTTTTATATTTCACCAAATGGATATATTTTGAACAAAATGACCACTAACTCTAATTTATGAAATAATTTTAAAAGAAAGCGCACGATAAACACATTTCGTAATAAATATAAATATCGTATTAAATTCCATTTCTCAGAGTATCAACCGCAGTGTTACACTGAAAACTACTTACAATCCTCCATTATTAAGAGGATGTCGGTATTTCAGTAGACTTAACTGACATTATAGAATGGTTGCTTGGTTTATATATTTTGTAATGTAAATTGTGATTTTAGTTAATGTTTTAGTTAAATTGTAGCACATTTGTATAATATTTGACTGCAATCAATGAACCACTACAATACATAGCTATATTCCACCGTTCCACCGTTTCTATTCAACACTTACAATGCACATTAACAGATATGTTGACAGTGGCCGCGCCTTGAGAGTTGACCGCCTCACATGTGTAGACGCCCGCGTCGTGCCGCGACAGGCGCGTCATGTTGAGCATGCTGCCTTCAGATATGATCCTGTCATCTGGAAGGGAAGTATTGTATAAATATAATATTGTATAAGTGCAGCGTTGAGTTCCGCAGTATGTGGAAGTGCCAAGTGTGGAGTTTAAGGCCAGTCGTGCTGTAGGGGCAAATAGCGCGTGACTGAATTCGGAATTATGAGTTCGGTTACTACTAAAATATTTCAATTCTTTGCTCTGGCAACAAGGCGACACCCGGCGTAGGGTTCCGCCATTCAAAACGGAATTCCTCCAGAATTCAGCAGAATATAGGGAACGAATTTTGCCTACCTAATTGGAAATAACCATTATTTATATATAATGATTCTCCGCCTGGTAATCAAACCTGCAACTCCCCTTCTCCCCATTTACTCCTAACTTTCTTTAAACTAAATTGCAATGCAAAATGCAAATAAAACGTCATAGTGACGTGAATATTTATTGATCGCACTCGCATTAATTACTTCAAAACTTGAAAGTGAACTTTAACAAGTTAAATTATTCAACGGGATTGAATTTACGATACAAACATACCAAAATATTAAAGCAATACAGCAACCGAGGTTTAAATAAATTATTAATGTGCTTATCTATAGCAGGTTGGGGCGTTATGGCGCAGGGACACAGGCGGTCGACTGTAAATGCTACGGTTCTAGGTTCGAATTTCGCCAAACTTACGTGTGAAATCTTTAGGCACTATGTTGAGTGGGGGAACTTATCTCCGCGTTTCATCCCATTACCGGAGCGAAGCTTATTCTCTAGAGTGAAATCGAACCTATAACTATTGCGTCTACAGTCAGACGGCTCCAAATAAATATTTTATATTTTAAAAATATTCACTGGCATTTCATTTACGGTTTCTCTTGTTCATCTTTTTACGTTTTAATTTAAACTATGAAAGGAATAAAAGCTTTCTTTAAGTAATTAATTAATATAATTTAATTGAAAACGAATTATTCATACAATGATGAATACTGAAATTAACGCCGGCGTTGTACGGTGAATGCGGTGAATGTGGGCTCGGCGAAATATTTTCACCGCTCTAGCCAAACAAGGCACGGCGTTGAGTTCCACAACGTGGTAAAAAACGTTGTGGGTTCTATTCCCACTTGGATATTAAATTATGATCTGCTCCGCTAGTTAACGCTGTGTCCACACTATATCGGAATAATGTGTACATGTAAAAATAGATATACAGATATATTTGACGTTCCGCTCCTTCCAATTCTAATACAAATTGTATCCAGAATAGGTATACGTTATTGCTCTTTCAGTCCACCGAGTCTAATATTGTCGTACTCATATCTATTATTTGATTATAAAATATATGAAATGTCGATTTATTTTTCTTATAAGATATTATTTGAGTTTATTCTTTATGTTAGATATTATGAGTGTGTGTGCGTGTGTGTGCGTGTGTGTTAGTGTATAATCTGTACAAATACTCAAGAATAAGTTACGTATATGTACTCCAGAGAGTGTGAAGATCATATTTGTCACAATCATACATATTTTGTATGTACAATTAATAATATCTTATAAGAAACATTATAAGTGCGTAGAGGGACCCTAAGAACCTAGTGATACGACACTTCCGTTGCCCACTCTCGGCTACATTTTAGATGTATTGCGTGTTGAATGTCGGAGCTCAACGCCGCGCTTTTGCCTATTTCCCAGGACGAGAAAATATAAATGTTAAATATTTCATATCTTCGAATGGGAATCGGACCCATAATCTGCTGCGTTGAGCCGCACGCCTGTGCCCCTGGGCAGCGACTGGCTTCACGTATTATATGTATATCTCGCAAAAAGTTTTTGAAGGTTTATTGTATAAAATATACATACTTTTAATTTACAGCAGCTCAGAACGCAAATGATGATAAATTACCAAAGTTTTCGATTTCGACACTTAATTAGTTAATATTAAGCTGCAAGCTTATACGAGATGTACTTGTGGAATAAACGTGTATAATATGCATACATACAAATATATAAGGATATTGGCGCTGTCGTGGCCCCACAGCACAAGGGTGTGACTGTAGCGCGATGGTTGTAGGTTCGATCCCCACCAAAGTGGGAAACAGAGTTTCTTCTAACTATGGTTCCTCTGCCTACCCTGCGGTGTGCGGGATATAGCGTGAAGCTGATATATTTTTATTTATTCGATTTTATTTTATATAATTGAAATTTAAGTGTCTGATTTCAAAATAACTGTGATTTCCAAATACATATAAATAGTTATTTACACGATACCACAATAAAAATAAGCAACTAAAAAATGTCTATCTGTTTGTGAAGACCTAATAGAAACAGATAGAAATACTAACTAGAATCAAATATGAACCAGGTTGAAGTTACCACAAAGTTAACTCAGGAACAAATAAGCTTCAATTGTATGAAAAAAAGCCCACAAAAGATTATCGAATCACTCATTAATGAACGTATTTTCAAGGTAAAATTAAAAAAGCTTCATATGTATGTTGAAAGCTCTGGGGAAAGCTTTAATGAGGGTACTTTAAATATAACTACGTGTATATTTTATATATTGTACGGTGATTTAATATTTCTCTTCATTTCTCTGCAGGGTAGATAGAAGGAACCGGGGAACCTAGTGTCAAGAAACTTCGTTCATATTTACTTTTCGCTATATTCTGAAGGCATTGCGAAAATATTAAATATGTCATATCCTCGCGTGAGAATCGAACCCACAATCTGTCACGTTTACAGTTGCATGCTTGTAGCTCGCGCTGCGACTGTCCTCATCTAGCTTAACATTATCAATATAGATTTGATAATATTTTAAATTAATATTTCTAAAGTATCTGATAGTTATAATAGTTGTAGGTTCGATTCTTATTCAAGGGAATCAATCTTTTAAAAAAGTACATAATATATATCAAAATTGGACAGAAAGTCCAGAACTAAGTGACTCGACACTAGATTCTCACTGCCTTCCCAACTAATATATATGTGAATTATTCGCAACGCTCAAAAAGTAGTAAAACAGTATAAAGAATAATTACAATTTTGTGTTTATATTCATGTTGTTATTTATTAATAAAGCTCACGAAAAGGGACCTTTTAACTTCACTATTTATTTAGCTAAACAGTTTTTTTTTCGATTAAGTTTTCACAGTAACTCTTAATAGGATCAGGCTTAAATATAGGATTTAATATAGAACCTATTTAGTTACCTAAAATTGAAAGTAGATTAAAAAGGTTTCATTTTATAAATTCAATTAAAAGTTGGCTTTAGATGATACACGCATGTTATAAAAAATATATAGCAGTTTAACGGTTTTTTTACGCATAGAAGGGGAAACAAAGGGAATATAGTGCTCAAAAGTGACGTAGCTCAACGCTGAGCTCTAACAACACCTGAATGGAGAGATTTAACAAAAACAATTTAAATATAATGATTCCCTTGCTTTTTACAATAAGTGGGCTGTTATAAATGTATACTTTTAAAGAAAATCGAACATGGATATTACAGCTTAAGCCTTCTTACTGAAGTGTGTGGGTGTGAATTGAGCTTATATCTAAATTTGTATACTTTTATAAATTTATTATAATACCTTTGTAGACGAAGAATAACAATTCTGGATAATGCATTACATTTTTTTTAGTTCCATGAGGATTATGCTGTCAAGACCCTCCGTTCTTCATTGAGACACTTCCGTTCAACATTTTCTGCCAAATTCTTATGGCGTTGTGTGTCACATGTGCCACAATTTGCCTCGTTACCAGAGCGAAGAAATGTAAATAATAAAAATTTTGTTTACAGTCAGACAGTAGTCACGTTTACAGTCACATTTGCGAGGGCTTGTGCCCTTTCGTCGCCACGATAACATATATGACTTTAGTAACTCACTGATAGTGCTATATGAGGACTGCGTTATGGGAAGGCCATCTTTGGTCCAGGTATATGTAATGCTTCCAGGGTTTCCTTCCGCTCGTAGCATTATAACAAGGGGCTCGTTTTCAACCCCAACAGTTGTGTAGGGAGTGGTTTCGTCGAATATCGGTGCATCTGTGGACAATATCATTAAGTTTACATTCAAATTTAAAATTGTGAGTAACGTAATATCTTATTACCAGAGCGAGGCTATGAAAGCGATTTATGCCCCCCAATTGGGAATCGAACCGGAACAACCGTTCAATTTACAATCAGAGACTGTGTTAATGCGCCATAACAGCTTTAATACATAATATTTATATCCAAAGCGCTAGTAAATAAATATAAGAAAACAATGAAACTTCCTTCAAAATAAAATAAATGATAGTGCTTTTAAAGTTCTTTTAAAAATGCTTCACATTTTGTAGACCCGTCAAATGTAAGGTCTTTGTAAGCTAATTTTCTTTTTTATTATTTCAACATAGTCTTTCGTTTACTATTATTTTTAAAGAAAAAGCTTTCATTTATTTATTTATTTATATTCACTTTATTGTGCACTAATCCTCATTAAGAATAATAAAACAAAAGTATAAAAAAAAGACAATTGACACACGAAAGGCGATCGTATCGCTATTCAGCGATTTCTACCAGGCAACCTTTGGGATAGGAAATAGAGTGGGTGGTGTAAATAAGCTTAAATATCATATTAAATCTTAATACATAAACATATATACTTAAAAATACATACTTTTATAATATACTAACATATATAATAATACTATTTATAGCAATGACTTGTGCATATTGATGTCATTTCAAGGTGAATCATCGTTCAAATAATAATTTCTAATTAAAATTTTGTAAATATAGTTGAAGATTCTGCAACTTAGTCGCTTTCACAGCAAAGGACTGCTCAGAATATTAAGAGCAAGGTTCTCGGAAAAAAGAATAAATTGTCACTACATTTCTATATTTTATTTTATAATGACTTGCGAAACTCAATTTGGCGTTTCATATTGCTACCAGAACGAAGAAATAATTAATTAAGTAAGGAACCGAACCCGCAACGATTCGTTTACAGTCAAACGCAGCCCCGCTACGTCACAACTGCCTCTAAAATCTCGTTTCCACACTAAAGTCTACATAAAAAATCATCCAAACCCAACTTAACCGCGCTGATAACATCTTAAGAAGTGAAAAGCTAATCCCAAGTGTAAAGCCTTAAGAAACTATTCAAACAGCCGCTCAGTAAACTTGGTAACGTCGACTGTCAACAAAGTGTTCTGTATAGAGATGAGATGACAGAGTGTTTTACCACGAAATTATTCGTGAAGTAAATTGAATATGATTGAATATGAAATAAAATGGTATTCTTGGTGTCTTTTTGCCGGTTTGTATGTATTCGGTTAAGTTGGGCGCCGTAGAACCTGTGATTCTAACGTAATAGGAGTTCGATTTCTAGTTGTTAAAATAAATTACTTTCTTTTCGTGTTACATATAATAGTTTATAACTTTCCAAGATTAATGGACTGTTTTCCATGAAATTTATTTTCAAATTGAACAATAGTTTCCGAGATTACCGCGTTCAAACAAATACATCTCTTTAATTTTATAATATCAGTATAAATTTTAAATAAATAACTACAAATTTGAAAGAACGAAAAACCTCATTTGCCTTAAGGATCTTATAAGTAGAATGAAAAATAGAGTGAAGTAAGAAAAAGCAACAACAACTAACAAAGTGTATAAATAAGATTAACTTATAGAACTTTTGTCGTGGTTCAGTATCGTGGACACCTTATAAAATAGTTTTAATCCTTATTACAAAATGAGCATGAACATTATTTTAAAAAGATATGAAAATAATGTTTTGCCTGCGACGTTAGTAGGAAGCGGAGTGTCTTAACACTAGCTTAAGTACACTCGAAAGAAAATAATCTATCACTATACAATCTAAGAATAATTAACAATAAAATCTAAACTTCTTTCAATTCCAATTCAAAAAAAGTAAAAACAAAATAAAAGACAGCTCCATTTGTTTTTCAAGAAAACCATACTCACATAATACTTTTAGCGTGAGGGCGTCGTGCACGCTCCTCTGCAGCGCCTCGTTCAGCGCCTGGCAGGTGTACACGGCGGCGTTGTGCTCCTTTGTTATATTCAACTTCAATTCTATAGTAGATACTGTGCCGCCGTGTAGACCTTTCTTCAGCTGCATGGGAAGACCTGGTGAATGGTTAGAAACTCGTTTTTATGGTAAAATTGTGGTAAAAAAATATTTTGGTCTTAATAAATATGTTTGTACGTTTATTTTTTAGTTTAAGCGCTTTAAACGCCTATAGCGTGGTAAACAGAGCCTAGTTCGACACTACGTTTCTCACGTACCGCCCGAAATGATTTTATAATAGGTTCAGTAGATTTAAGGGTTACATGAGTCACACTATATTTGTCGGGGCGCAGCGGCACTGTGTCGGTCTGTACACGCGATGGTTATGGGTTCGATTGCCACTCGGGGGAAAGAATTATTTAACATTTTCGGTACAAACGGTTGTTGCGTTCAAAGCACAGCGTTGAGTATCATCACTCAACATCTCAAAAATTGGGCGATGCATGGGAAAAGAAGAGTTCCAACACTAGGTTCCCTCTGTCTTCCCTGAAATATGCGGGATACGGTGTGAAACTATCGTCAATATAGAGTATTTACCTTGCACAGGGATACCGTCCCGCCACCATGATAGCACAGCGGGTGGATTACTAGACGCGGCATCACAGTAGAGTGTAGCTTCGATTCCCGGTTTAAGTTCTTCTGGTTGAGCTCGGACTTTAACAGCTTCTGGGGCAACTGTGTAGAAAAAAAACATGAATAAATGTAATATAAAATACATATAAAGATTTTTATTTTAGTTAATTAGCTTATTGATTGCAATGAAAAATAATATTATAATATAAAAATAAAAAATAAAGCTAGACAGAGAGAATCTCTATCTTTTTAATAAGGATAATAATACGAAACATCTTCAACAAAACAATTAGAGTGAAGATCAAGTTACAAACTAACGATTTAACGGTACACAGACTTTTACTTCAAATTAAATTCTCTAAGTTTGAAATTAGCTAATCGATATTTTCACTTGGAAATAGTTTGTTAAAAGATAACTGTTCCAGTTGGATACAAGTATTTTAACTTATATATAATATATATTAGTTGGGTTCTTCAATTACGTTGTATTGAATTGCCGATAATATACACATAACAGTGTAGCCAAAGGAAACATAATGTGAAAATAATGTTGAATTAGTTAAGGAACTCAACGCCTCGTTTTGCCTTGTTATCAGAGCAAGAAAGTGTAAATGACTAATTTACACGAGTAGGAATCGAACCCAATACCGCCGCATATGCAGTCATACACTGCGGCTTCAAAGAAGGCTTCACTACGTGATTACAGTAATATTTAACAGAACAAAAATAAACCGATCGCATTGTGGGCGACCGCACGTTGAAGCGATTTTAAAATAACGCGGATTTATTATACAATTATTACTTTAAAGCCGTTGTAGGGTAGTTGTTTGTGTTAATGTAAAGAGATGGTTGTGGATACAAATCTAAGTAGGGTACAATATTTTCCTTATTTTATTGTACCTCGAAATTTTGTTTGTATGGACTATGAAAAATAGAATTTATTTACTAACTGTTTCGCAAATTAATTATCATTTCTAGAAATTTAGGGAAAAAAATCTTAGGGCTCTTCTACACTCTACAAGGCATTAATGTGACAAATTTCAGTGTTCTACGCTGCGTAATATTGGCTGACTGACTAAGTAACAACAGAATGTTATAATTACGTTTACAAGTTATCGCCCGTAACATTGTTTGTGTGGACTTCTAAGCCTGGTTTTCATATCCGTAGGTATTTCAAGCCAAAAAAATTATTTCATGCCAAATTTCAATTATTCCTTTTACGTTTAAATATAATATAAAATAAAAATCTGGGCGGGTTTTTGGGACATTTTTTTCTCTATTCTCCGCTAAATCCTGATTTATGTATGTAGCGATAACGAAATGAACAGCGTGAAATGGATATTAGTCGTGAGTGTAGAATTTACATCTTTTACATCTATCAAACGAAATTGGGTATAAAATAGGCAATTTAAGTAGAAATTTGCGTAGAATTCGACGCTCTCGTGGCGCAGTGAAGAGGCGATGTTGTACGTCGTAACGTTGTACGTTGTGATGTGCATTTTTTTTATTTCCTTGAAATAATTTAACGGAATATCTTAACACTAGGTTCCTTCTTCTTACGCATACGCATAGTGTGAATGAAGCTAAAATAAATGTTTTAAGTTATTTCTTTCATATCTTTCTCTTTCTGGCAAGGATATGTCATATTACATGTAATTTTTTCTTTCAAGATCTCCTTTTACAGATGAAGCTAATAAAAATAAACAGCCTTTTGCTTTTTTCCAGTTACCATACCAAGTTAAGAGATCCTGGTGCCGATATATTACCTTCGTAACGACCAAATTCTAGACATTACATCTGAAATGGTGAAACTCAACGCCGCGCTATATCTTACCAAAGAATGAAATTATACTGATGTAATATAAATAGTGTATACTTACAATGTACATTCAAAGTGACCGTTTCAAAGAGTGGTATCTCGGTAGCGCTGTTGGTCGCCTCACATCTGTACTGGGCCTGGTTGTCCGTCACGTTGGTCAGTATTGATATTTCGGCTGACACTGATTTGTCAGTAGTCTTCGTGGTTGAATGTATCTACAAAATAAGACTTTTTAAGTAACTCGTGGTTAAAGCCGACTTTGTCTTAATTACTTTCTTCGCTTCTCATTCTTAATTACTTTAAGAATTTAAAATATCATTCTTTACATTCATAATATAAAAAATATATCCATTGTTAACTTTCCAGTTTCTTTTTAATATTTTGTTTTGGGTTTGTGTGCGCGAGCACTTATGTTGAGGTCGAATTACTCTATCCAATTTATCTGTTAAACAATGCTCTTAATTAAAATATTGCTAACTATTCATTAATTTAACTAATTGATAAATTCAATTGTTTCAAAATTGAAATGATATTATAATATAATCAGCGTCACGTTATATCTCATATAACCGTTCCCCTTATACTGGCGGAACTTAACGCTACGGCTTGACCTACACCAGATTCGTTTCCCCAGGTGGGGATTGAACCTACAACTGTCACGCTTACACTCACTATTCCAACTTACAATAAGTTTTTATTGATTGGTTCTAATTGTTATATGTAATTCCTACTACGTTGAATTAAAAATAATTAGATATTTATATTGACTAAGTACACTTCGATAGAAAAATACATATTTCTAAACAATAAGGAGATTTTCTAAAGCCTCTTATAAAAGTTCATAAATAAAACGTTTGTAAGCTTTTATTTTTATATAAAATAATATAATTGAAGTAATTAGAGCGTGTTTGATTTAACGTAATATAAATAAATATACATAATTTAGACAATACTATAATTAAATTAGCATATATTGTATATACTGATGTATAAGCTATTTTATTAAGTTTCATCGAAATTAATATAATTTAGTAATTTTTCTTACAAATGTGTTCTTACAAATTCCCGCATTTATAATACATAGTAGGATCTTACCTTTTTATCATTCTTGAACCAAGTTAATGTTGCTAAAGGATTACCACCAGTAGATATGCAGGAGAGCTTCTGCACTGTACCAGACGAGAGTGTAGTGCCGGGTATGTAACCTGTGATCATTGGTGCTGATGGTGGGTCTACAAAAAAGAGATAAGAAATCTTTAGTTTTAAATAAAATAATCCATAAGTAATTTCACGCTGTTTATATAGGCTGATAGGTAGTTGTTTGTCCGTAACCAAACGCCGTTGTTTCACCATAGCGAGGTAATGAAAATATTATAAATAATAATTAATCCACTGTTGTAGAGGTCACTGTAGATGTGTTCACAGTTGAGCACCGTTTCACTTACTCACTATATATAATCTCTATTGAAGCCAGTAGCTTCGAATTTCAGAGACAAAAAGTTTTTTTAATAGTCATATACATAAAGTGGAGAAATTATTGTCACACATCAAATCTATGTGTATACAGCATGTAATGCTGGAAAGATCCACAAAAAAAAAACGTATTACAAATTTAATTTAAATGTGAAAAAAAACACATATAGCAGAAGTTTCGTATAAAACATTGTAAATAAAATACAAACGCGTGTAAATCGGACCAATCTTTTGTCTTCGCAATGTGAAACGGGAAAACGGAATACAATTTGAGGATAAAGAATACAGAAAGACGTTTATACGATACGATCTTTTTGACACGACACGATATTATTGAAATTTGACCCTGTAGCGGCACAGTTTCTGGTTTTATTTCCTTGTTTTGTTTAGAAAAATCTACATATCGAATTGCGGAATCTCTTTATATCTATCACAACTGAAGAAATATTGTTATTAAAAAAAAAACGATTTTTATACTAATTTTTGACGCTGAGACCATCTTGGCGCAAGAGCACAAGCGTGCGAATGTTGACGCGACGGTTGCGGGCCACTCGAGGTAATGGAATACTTAATATTTTCACGTCCTCGTGTTGTAATGCACAATACCTCAGGAATTCGGCAACAAGTGGGGAATAAAACTGTGGTAATGAAGAATGCAGTGTCTTAACACTAGGTTCCATATGTCCACTCTGCTAAGTGCAGGATAAAGCTTTTCCCGCAGAACAGGGTTGGCTGAGAGAACCTCCGTTCTGCACTTCATACCCAACATACATACATGCTCATATATGCAAATAGTTTAATTATTCTTCCAAATAGAAAACGAATACTTACAGCGTCGAATGTATAAAATAAAATATCGATCAATATAAAACAAAGCACGGTGTTCAGTTCTGCCACTCAACACGCAACGCCTCCAGAATTCGGCAGAAAGTGGGGAACGGAGTGACGTGAAGCTGAATATATATTTGTTGAATATATAAAATGTTAACTAAACCCATTTCAAACTAACCCAGTTAAATTTAACCTTGTGTCCAATAACGAAGTACTCGTAAAATGTAAATACAGATACTACTCTTATTGACAGATTTACTTGTAACAGAGATATGTTTTCCAGTTTAGTTTATTTTATTTGTCTGTGAATACGTTGCTCTGTATAAACATTTGTAATATAGGTAGAAAAAAAAGACAACTTCTTAATTATTTAGTGGGATAGCATTTTTTCGTAAACGCGCGAGGCTGTGAGTTCTATTCCTAATCGGAAATATTGAGAATTCGGCAAGCGACGCGAATTCAGAAGCGACGACATTTCCGTTCCCCCATGGAACGGAAGTGTCGTAATCGGTTACTAGGCACTAGGTTCCCAGGTTCCCATGCTATGTGGATGTTATAGATTATGGTAAATTACTGTAAAAGCGATATATTCGTTCTACACTTGAGGAAAGGATTTTTATTTTCTCGCTCTGGTGTAACATAACGCGGTGTTGAGTTACGCCAATCAACGGTCAATTAATTTGGAACGAAACATTATGGAAACTTGTATTAGGAGCAGAAATAAATAAAACTTCGCTATTACTCTCTCCGAAGAAATATAAAAATAAATGTAATTACTTATATAAAATAAACCGTTTTTATATATATTAAAGTAATTTATGATAATTGGATCGGAAAGTCTGGACAGGACATGCCTAGACTAGATAAAAATTAATCTAGCAAAACAATTTATTCAGAGTAAGTAATATATAATTATCGAATGTCATTTGGAGAGAGCAATGTCATTTAATTCTTCTGCCTGATATTTAAAAATGTTTTTTGTTCTTTTTGTATATACCTATAGTTACCTAATATTTAAGTCCTTCAATATATCTCAGTATCTCCACTGATGTGGAATATTAAATGTATATTAATTTAAAGTAAAGGAAAAATATCATATGTTTAACTTTATATGTTTAACACTAGTATAAATGTAAGAATATATAGCGCTACCTGTTATAGTATAATTTAGATTTACTCTATTTTGAAATTAAGAAGTCATATTTAGGGAATGGTACAACAAGTAAGGCTGCATATTATGAAACGGCAAGCATTCATTTTTTTTTCAATTTCACTATAGAAATCCACATATGAGCGTTCTCCAATTTATAAATTCGAGATACTATATATATGTTTCCAGACAATCATTACTTGTTCTATTAGCATATTTTTCATGTACCTTCCGATAAAGCAAAAAGTCATAAAAAAGAATAACCACTCCCCTCTACAATAATCGAACCTACACCTACCTAACCGAAAAAAAAACAAACTAAATACACTACCTCCATTTTCACATGATCAAATATGAACACAGAGTTATAATTTCTATTTAATTTCCCGACCGTACGACAATTTGTATTACACGAACGTTTACACGTTCGCTCTATTGACTGAGCAAAGTGATGCTACTCTTTGAAAAGGGAATTAACAGACCATTCATTCATATATACATACGCGTTAACAAGGGGACACTATGTACAGACGGACAGCTTATGTAGTGGTGGGTGCAGGTTTATTATGTATATGTAATACTGTTTATATGAAAATGTTTCATAAGAAATCAACAAATATTTTTTACCTAAGTCTTTAATACTGCAGTCAAATAACTAAAAGTGGTCAAGATAACTCTTAAACTTTAAGTATGTAATAAAATATATAGCCTTTTTCGATAAATTGACTATCTATGTGTGCAGTCGCACGCTTGTGCCAATGCGCCACGAGAGGCTTCTGGTAGGAGTAGTTATTAAACATAAAAAACTATTCCGTTTCTGTGTGTGATGTTCATTGGTTAAATATTATAGTATAGTGGGCCACTATGAAAAAGCTTTACTTTATCTCTAAGTACCAACGGGAATAGTAAAAATGGATTTTATTGTGGGCGACGACTAGTTCAATCATTAATAAAGGTTAATTTTTTCCAGCTTCACGCTGTATGTCTGTATGCTGCGGCGGGCAGCAGGGTAGGTAAAGCGAAAATATTGTTAAGACACTCCGTTCCCCACTTTCCATCGAATTCTGAAGGCATTTCTTGTTGAGTGGCGGAACTCAACGCCATGTTTTACCACGTCACATGAGCGAATAAATAAAACTATAAATCTAAAGAAATATTTCATCTCCTCGAGTGGGGATTGAATCCACAACTAAACACGTTTACAGTCACACTTTGTGCCCGTGCGCCACGATTGGCTTCGTAAGTTATTATGATATGAAACCGAAAAAATCACCTGATATTAATATACTATTAGGTACTATCTACTCAGTAAAAACACTAAGTAAGAATTTATTTTAATCTCGGACTAATTAAGTCTGAAAAGAAAACAACAGATGGCCGTTTCAACTCTCTCATTGGATTAAATAGGGTTTCAAATAAACATAATTTGAATGTAACTTGTACAGTGCGCACTGCACAGTACATTTCTATACCAATTATTATAATGGAACAATGTTGTTTTAGGAATTGTACACACAAGTATTTGTAGAAGATTATATTCTTGTTTAATTTTTTTTTATATAGCATGCAGTAGTGTAGGCAGAGGGAACCTAGTATTAAGACACATTGTTACCTACAATCACTCAATGTCGCATTTTCTCTTTTTAGCAGACGGAGGAAGTGAAAATAATTCCCCTGAGTAGAAATTGAACTCACACCCGTCGCGGTCACAAGCAGTTGCTGTGCCACTGCGCTACGACCGCTAGTAATTAATAAAAAATATATATAATAATTGAGAAGTCAATGTCCACCAAGAGAGTTCAGGGCTTTTATCGTCGCATTTTAGATTTCTCCGTTGCGATAAATCCAAGTTATGGGTAAAAAAATATCCAAAAAAAAAAAAGAAATCCCAATTCAGTCTTACATTTGTAGTAACCCTTATTTCCCCACTAATTGAATATTAGGCGCGATTGTTTGTACACTTACTCTAATTGTCCCGTTATCGTTATCTTACTAAACGGATTAGATACTGCGGTGATCTCTGATTAAAGGAAGGAGGCGGAGGCTGTATTAACAGTTATATTTCTAAACATATAACGCTTATATTGTAAAGCTAATTAGTTTGTTTGGTTGAACGTATGTCTAGTAAATAAGCTAATCTTGGGAGCTCTTTGGTTTAGTAAAAGAAGTTTTTGTATTAGATAGTCCATTTACTGTGGATCATGGGATCGTACATATCGAAATAATTAATGTAATGTAATGTGATACAGTCCACATTACTCCTGTATATAGTTTGTAATTCGGTATTTAGAATGTGTTATATGTCACCATACACAATTGTTTTTTATTTCCATATGTCGTAGGGGGTAAAACCACGGGTTAAAAGTAGTAATATGCAAATATTTGGTTTAATGTTATTTAATATTACCTCTGCCTACCCTGCTACATGTTGAATACAGCGCGAAGCTTATAAAATTAACTTCATAATTAAAATATTATTATTTTGTCTGAAACTGCATTAAAGATAAAGCTCCAAGATACCAAGATTTCTAGGAAAGCTAAAGAATATGCTAAACAACTTGTTTTTTAATCAGGACTTTACGCTGAGCTTTCCGGTTTAAAATAACTTTCGATTAAGGCCAAAGTTTATATTGTCTTGTGAGGACAAACCCTAGAAATTGCTGACCCAATTTGAATAGAATTTTAAAGGGTTTTATGGGTTTTTTTTTTCGCTTCACGCTGTATACAAGTATAGCAGAGTTTGCAGAGAGAATTTAGTGTATCCGTCTCTCTCCGTGCGTCTTTGAGTGACGGATTTCAATGTTGCGCTTGTTTTTACTGGAGTAAAAAAATAGATATTTTGTATTTATTTATTTTACATTATCATATTTATTTTACATAATTTAATTAGAGACGACTAGAAACTACAAGATTATTCTAGAAATTTAATGGCTTAAACATTTTCATGAAGAACTCTAAAACAACAATAAGATAGAGAGCCGCAAACAGGATAACTGGCGTAGCGCCCATTCATTGTGTACACTCAGCCACATTTTATGTCACACTATTATACGTATTGTATATATGATATATACATTGTAGGAATTTTTTAACTGATTTATTTATTTGTTTTTTTTCATTTGCTTTTGGCGTCATTTTGTATATTTGTTTATATAAAAGTCAAAAAATTAAGCCAATAAATATATACCTATCTTCTACAGCTATCTATGTGATAGGTATAGAAGAAGTACAATTCTTGAGAGATTGCTTGTAAAGTGGCGGAGTTCAACACCGTCATTCTCTGAGTTAATATTCTAACGTCATGTATAAGAAATTTTAAGTTATAATGTATAATCGAGTTTGAAGTTTAACTAGTATCTAGTGTATTTGTGTATTGATGACGTCAATATTTTTAAGAAAAAAAATGTGGACGTGTATTCCAAAAGACTTTACCTATTTTGATTTCGCCTATAATACCTTTCTAACTAGGCGGCAAATACAGAAGTCCTATTTATAATGAATAAAAAGACAGTACGTAAATTCCAATTTTGGAAGTCATAGGTACGTAATTCATTATCGAAAAATTTTCAACAGTTTCTACGCTCCAGATAAAAATTCGGAAAATATAAAACCATACGCAAATGTCAATCTTCTCTCTTAAAATTTTGGAATTCGCTTTCGAAATATTGCTTGTTATTTCGGAATTTTCCTACTATTTTATTCCAGTATACAGAATGTCCTATGCTGAAATACTTTTTACATGTGAATTTAATTTTAAATATGTTACTTGAAATACTTATTCTTTACTTAAACCTCCGCCCAGAAATACAGGATAAATATTATAATATTTAATTCCCTGATCTGGTAGACAAGACGTGGCGCTTACTCTTGGTTCTAATCATCCCTAACTTGACCGTAATGTGAAGAAGTGTCTTAATACTAGGTTCAATCTGCCTACCTTTATATGCGAGAACGTAAAGCTACAAGATAAAACGATATAAAAATACAAAAATATTACATGTAAAACGTATTCCATAATATTTTCTACAAAAATTATTTAACATTATAATTTTATGCTTTCGACTGTACATGCGTGATATTTTCTAGGATCAAATTGCGACGTAACGTCCCTCCCATTGTTTATGAACAAAGCACTAGAAATATATGGGAATATAGAAAACATGATATTTTACTATGTTATAGATATATACGTTTGATGTATATTATATATTTATGTTTTTTTTTATCTTCATGGTAGCGGAACTCAACGCCGCACTTTATACTGTTACCAGAGCGAGAATATAAAAAAAAATATCTTAACCGGGAATGGTACCCATAACCTGTTGTTTACAGTGGCACGTTTATGTCCATGGGACACGACTGGTCTCAATTCTTATCGTGTTTTGTTTCAGGAAGGGAAATTTAAAATAATTAATGTAGTGGAGCACTCGAAATTTTTTCGTCGTAAATTCCACTATTAAGGCCTTTATAAAAGACATAGACCAGTGTATTTATAACAGTACAGATTTTATTATCTCTGTCTGAGGCAAAATATTTTTATAATTGGCAAAAAATAAAAAATGTAATATCTCAACACTATATTCTTCCTTTCAATTCTGTAAAAATCCAAAGTAAAGTAACAAATTAAAATCAAAATTCTCATTCAAATCTTCTATCACAACTCTATTCTACCAAATATCATTATGCTAAGCTTAGTTTAAACCTTTTTGCACAATTAACGGACTAACAATAACATGACTGGCCATTCCGTTATATCCGTTATAACGGATTTAGTTGGGCTTTTTGCTCTCATAAGCTTCTGATGACAACGTTTATACTTGAACGTTACATCATACATGATATGCATTTATATTAGAATCTGAGCTATTTTAAATGATTTAACTGTATTTGAAAGTAAATTCTTAACCGTTGGTTTGATTATACTGATGGACGTGAGTTCGATGACCATTTGTGTAAATTTTGCGCTCTCCCCAAAAAGTAAAATAGGATACTATTACTAAGACGGTTCTGTCTTTTTGTCCGTCTGTCAGTAGGATGTATTTAGTGTTAGGACACTCCGTTTCCAACATATAGCTTAATTTCAAGATATATTGTGTTCGCTTATAAGAGATAGATATTACAAGTGGCAAAATCCAACGCCGAAATCGATCCCACGAGCATAGTATTTACAGTCGGACGTTGTTCTGCTGCGCCATAAAAGCCCATAAAGTACGTAATATAACAGACGAAATCATATATAAATAAACTTTGCAAGTATTCTTAAGGTTTTTACGGAAAAAATTATCAAAACATCGAAATTATTTCAATAAATAAGGAAGAATAATACAAAAAGCTCTTGTGGTTAAATCTTTATTTTTCTAAACGACCTATCAAAAGGCCTACGCGTTTCTACGAGTATTTATAAACGAAGTAAATTACTTTATAATATTTGATATATGTATTCGTGACGCGCTCGTGGTTCAATTATTGTAACTCTATTACTCTATTACTTGTTTATTACTCGAGTAATGGAATAATCGAAATATAGTTAGTCTCCTGTAGTTATATTTCAATTATTTCATTTCCTGAATCGGACGCATCAAATGCGGCGTTCAGTTCCGCCACCCAACACGCTATATCACGAAAACGGGACACAAAGCGGGAAATAGAGAGTTCTTAACGGTATGCACCTTCTGTCTACCTTAATTTATGTTGATGGTGCCGATGTAAAGAACGTGTAGCTGATTTTTACTATATTTGTATCCATTTATAAATTATATATAGATGAATGAAAACATAGTATACTACATAATACGTACATCCTTAAAAAAACACACACTTGTATTGAAATCGTATGAAGTCACTTAGCTCGTAGCGCAAAACGGGCGCCCGAGCCGCAGCGATAGTCGAGCAATTAATGCGACGACCGCGTCTCATTAATGTAATGAGCGGTACGTGCCGGACTGTTGGAACTACTGGTGTAGGGTAGTTTCGCGTTCAACTTGCTTTTTATTTCATTTATTATTATTCAATGTATATTCTGTGAAGATTTATTGTTAAATAAATCCGTCCGATAAGGCCGTCGTGTCGTAGTGCCACTACTGGTGTAAGGCCGTCGTGGCGTAGTGCACAAGGGTGCCGCCCGTAAACGCGACGGTTGTAGGTTCGATTCCCACTCGAGGATGAAATATTTCTTTACGTTTATATCTCCATTTTTCTTCGTTCTGGTATCAAGGCAAAGCGCGGCGTTGAGTTCTGCCACTCAACACGCAATGCCTCCAGAATTCGGCAGAAAGTGGGGAACGGGTTGTCTTAACACCGAGGTTCCCTCTGTCTACCCTGCTGTATGCGGGATACAGCGTGAAGCCACTGCATCTAGAGGGCTTTGATATAAAATAAAATATTATTATTCATGTTTATATAAGACAGGTCGAACAGAGCATGTACCTTTGGGCGTTAGGGCTTCACACGCCTCAACAAATCGTGTTAAATATTGAATCGATATTAGACAGAGATGGCTTGCGGTAAGAGAGGGCTACGTTTAATTAAAACACATATGAGATGGCCACTGCGTTTAGTGACTCAATTCTCTGTTACGATTGATAGTTACATTGAATGAATAATATCTGATAATGGCGGCGTTGATTTCCACTATTCAATATGTAATGTCTCGAAAATTGGGTGGAGAAAGTTAAAATCAATTAAGGAATACATTTTAACGTCAAATAAAAATCGACGGTTTCCAAGAGGCGCGGGATCAAATCCCACTACGTTCAAATTTTTATACGTTTTCTAAATAGGAATTTTTGTTTCCTGAGTGTGGAATAACACTTGAAAAAATGTCAAAAACATTAGTAATACTTTGAAAATGTAGCTTTTAGAAACTGAAAGCTTACTTTTATTATAGCGGACGACCAAGAGAGCAAAATATGCTATAACTATAATATATTGATGTTACGAGTGTCGTCTTAAAGTCATTTACAGATTCAATAACCGTGTTTTTACCGGAAAGTCCTGGGTTCATTTCTCTTTATGCAATTAGCATATAATAATTGCATATGCAGATGGTGGAGCATTGTTGCAATATGCTTGTTACATTATTTAAATTTGTGTTTTTGTTAATTACTTTAATGGAATCTTGCAAATATTATTAACAATTAAGAAAGTAGTTAAATTTTGGTCGCTATGGGGTAGTAGGTTTGACTGTAAGGGCCGATAATAGCGGAGGGGCTCAAAGTGTGACTGTAAAGTTGTTGGTTCGATATCCACCCAAGGCAATGAAATATTTATATGTATTTATATTTTAATTTCTTCGCTCTGGTGTCAAGGTTTTAGTTCCGATTCTCAACACGCAATGCCTCCAGTGGGGAACAAAGTGTCTTAACACTAGGTTCCCTCTGCCTACCCAGCTGCTTGCGGGACACAGCGTGACACAGCTGATTATATGTTCTTTTTTAAGTATCATGGTCTCGAACATCTTTTTACACTCAAATAATAACAACGCACAAACGAAATAAACGACTAGTTTCGGTTGAGCGTTGTCTTAGAAAGTAGATATTTGACGACAGTAATGTAGCTAAGAGTGTAGAAGGCCACTAAAAAGATTTTTCTTATTTACATATATATACACATACATACATATATATGTATTGTACATATATTTATTGTTCAAAATTATACAAATCATTCGATCAGTGTGTGTAACACATGTTATTCTGTTCATTCATGTACGCTTTTTGCTGCCTCATTTTGGGTGAAACGGTGTATTTTATAAGATTTTAGCCTTTTGCTTATAGAAAACTAGTGAAGCAAATATATTTCATGCCCCAGATTGAGAGATCGAACCCACAGCCATCTCGCTTCAACTAAGACGCTGTGCCGCTACGCCATGATGGCTTTAAATATTTAATTTAGTAAATGTTTGCTGGCGAAAGGGGTATACTAATACCGTAGTTTCTGGTCCGTTTTTCTGGCTACCCCGCTAGAGATGAAGAAGTGTCAATATTTTTTTTACCTTCGCTTTTTTTATATAATACCACACATAGCAGGATAGGCCAGAGGGAACCTGGGAACCCAAGGAACACCGCAAAAAAAAGTCCTATTTCTAGTAATCTCTAAACTTGTACCAAACACCGAGAACATGATTAATGACATCCAGATAGCGAGTTTGCTAAACGTGGCTAGATCAAAGGCTTTTCATGTCTTAATTATGTGCCTGCGCTAATGAGTAAATACTTACACTTTAATATACAACTATGAGATATCGCGAAAAATGTATAAATTTAACCACGGAATTAACTGATTAAAATTCAACTTATAAGTTAAAAATAAATCTTATTTTAAGCTTTATGCGTTATGTATCCAGCGCATGTCAGGGTAGGTAAAGGGAACCTGGAAACCTAGTTTTAGGACATTTTGTCCCCCATCAACAGTCCGTTCCCTATTTTACGCTGAATTATTGCGACTTTGAGTGTTTTGAGTAACTGAACTTAACACCACGCTTTACTGTGGAATAAACTAGGTGTTAAAACTTTGTGGTGTAATGTAAATTTCTCCTAGTCTATGACATAAACAAGGACGAGTAGGTATCTGGGAACGGAATGTCTTAATTTAACGGAATTATGTTCCCAGGTTCCCTCTGCACTGGTATGTGCGAGAAACAGTGTAAAGCAAAAAAATAACTCTTAAACTTGGATTTAAAATAATTGTTTCACATATACAGAGAATTAAGGAAAGAAATTCTTAAACCAGCGAAGAAAATTGCTAACTTGGAAATGTTTATTTCTGTATTTCGCACTTGCTGTAGTGAATATAAAGTTCTACCAGACTTCTGGAGTATTATCTTGTATCAAATGCTTTCCGGTTTATTAAACAGTTAAATAGTTTATATAAATGTGTTATATCGCCAGGCCAGTCGTGCAGCAGGGGCACAAATGTGCGATGAACGTAAACGTGACATGTTGCGGGTTCGATTCCCACTCGATGAAATGAAACAGTTAATAGTATTATTTCCTCGCTCGCAAATCGCTGCGTTGAGTTCCGCTATTCATCTGCAGCGGAAACTGGCTAAGGGAAGTGTCTTATTACTAAATACTAGGTTCTCTCTTTATCCTGTTACGCGGGAACAAACGTGAAAAGCGTAATTTACTTATAAACGAATATTTTATAAATATCTCATGTCAATAATGACTGGAAAAACGATCCTTTTTTGAAGAAACGACAATCAATTCATACGTCACGATTTTTATTCTAACATTTCTATCGAGTGCAGTTTCCAGATCGTGCGGTGTAAACGGTACTTAATCAATGTCGGTTGAAAACAGCTATGAATGGAAAACAGAGGAATGGCTTCACGATTTATCAGTTTTAATGTTTGTTATCTTCATCTTGTATTTTATTTTTTTGTTAGCTTCACGTTTTTCCCGTGAGGGTTAGACTGAGGGAACGCACCGCTCAGTTGTGAAGATATTACACATCAGTGTAACTCAACACTCTTTTCTTTATAAGCAGGTAAAAAACATAATCTGGGCATGCATGAAGAGGTTGATGACAGTGGACTAGGCGAAAGAGGTATGTAGGGACCGTAGCGTTTATCGCTCCGTTCACTCTGACTACCCCGCTAGGGATAAAGCGTGAAGCTAAGTTAAAGTTAAGTTAAGTTTAGTCTTACGGCGCCACTTAAAGCAACGGTTAAGGATTCGATTCCTACTTGGAGGAATAAATTATATTCGTTTCTCCGCTCTGGTAACAACATAACCCAACCCAAGGTTGTCTCTGTCTACGCCATGAACGAAAAAAATATATAATATGTAAAACATATATATATTATAATATATGAAAAATTAAGTCTAGTCAAATATTAAATATAATATATTTTACATAATTTGAGACGATAAGGTCAGTTCGTTCCCTCGAAGCACGTGCGTGTTACGATGTTGATGTTATATCGTTTGCTTATGTTCGTAATAAATGAAACGAAAACAACTTTGTGACAATTTAGTTTCAGATATAGAAAGTTTTAGAATAATACAAAAATATGCCTTATTTTGCCCTACTGTGGCCCAAAAAGAGGGTTATGTGTTTAGCGCCAGTGTATATATATGAAATATATACAATATACATAAATGTGTTCGTTCCTTAGTTTCGTTGTAACATGTTAAATCGGTGAATCGATTTTAATAAATGATACGAGTGTTATTAGATATATTAAATTAATATGTGTAGTCGGGTGTATGGTTTTTTTTTAACTTGTTTATTTTAATGTTTCAGTTGTATGCTTTTTTCTATTTGCACGGAGGTAGGCAGAGGAAAACTAACACACGTAGACGAATTATTAATTTGTTTCTTTCTCGTGGAAATCAAATCTACAAGCAACGCAATGACAGACAGACGCTGTGCCACAACACCACGATGGCCGTTACTCGTATATATATATTATACATAATATACTACGTATGTATAAAAAGCACGCCTTCTGTTTGTTCATTACAAATCTTGTTTATTTTCCTTGAAGGGTTGGACATTAAACGTGATTGGAAAGGTAATTTTTTTTCACCAAAAAATTTTAGGCAGCTCTCACATTGGCTTTTGCAGGTAAAAAATTCTCACTTAGTTGATTAACGTTTTGCACTGATTTTAGGGAGGCCGGTGCCTGTATCGGACTGTCTGTCAGTTACTTTTGAATGGCACGAGCGTATCTCACGGCTGTTTGATTCTGGTAAATCCCAAATTGAAATTCTTTGGTGAAATTCAGGTAATTTTTATTGCTTCAGGCTTTTCTCGCGTGTAGCGGGATAAGACAGAGAAAATTTAGTTTTAATTCTATCCATTCCCCACTTCAAATCCAACTTCCCAATTTTCAAGATATTTCGTGTTTAGTGGTGGAAATTTTAAAAGAGATTTTTGTTTTGTTATTGTGGTAGTAAAGGAAATGAAAATAATTAATCCCTTCAATTAAAAATCGAACCTACAACCATGGCGTTTTCAGACGTGCTTAAATATATATAGATAAATAATTAAATACTTACAAAGCACGTTGATGGTATGTGTAGATACGACATTTTCAGTGAGCTGTCCGTTGATGCCGTGGCAGACGACGACTATGGACCGCCTGTTGGGCTCCACCACGACTGTTATGTTAGATGTGGTGATCCAGCCACCTGATGGAAGATTTATATAGGTTTTATAAAATAAATATATTAGTGTTATAATATTGAGTTATTTTGGGAAGTCTAACTTAATAATCATTCTTAAATAACAGGTACTTAACAAAAATAGTTATTAAATTTTTCCACTCTTCGCTTGTCTTCTTTTAGTTCCAATTATGAAATTGCCTGTTGAGATGACAATTTGCCAACTTTTGATTGATCATCCATCACCACAACCGTCGCGTTACACAGCGTACAGTACACTAATAAAGGATTCTATGTTTACCAACCTTCAGGTGATATAACAGTTCTATTGCTAGCTTCTCTATGGTGTTTCCCCAGTACCAGCCACTTTATATCTGCCGCTGGGTTCGAAGGTGCTGTGCTGCAACTCAGTGGGACGGGGTCGCCAACTCGGGCTTCAGATGGGCCCGATATGATCACGTGAGATGGTGCGACTGGAAGAAATAATGTATATGATATATTTGTTTCATTTCTAGCTGTAAGACTGTGTGGAGCAGGGTAGGTAGAATATATATTTAACTAAGAAACAATTATTCTATTATATATGTACGAAGCTAAGATAAGAATACAAGATGTGGTCACGCCGTAGAGACTAGAAACATGTTCAAACGGAAAAGAGAACCCATTTAAAAGAAAGGATGAGACATAAAAAATTCAAAAACAAACGTCTGGCTGTAACCAATTATTCAACAAACGAAATGCGCAATTCCTTAAAAATTCATATAAAAAGTAGACTTTCGAGCTGAATAAAGTGAAAATGAAATGGTTATGCGGAAGTCGGAATTTAGTGTTCCGTATCTTATATTGCTTTTAAGTTTTACTCTCTGTTTCTGCATATAGAAGGTCATTGGAATGTAAACAAGCGGTTGTGGGTTCGATTTCCACACTGGGAAATGAGATATTTTATTTTTTCTTATTGTGGTCATAAGAAAAAGCACGGCGTGCAGTCTGACCATTGGAAATTTAGGCGATGTGGGGTACAGCGTGAAGCTAAAAGAAGAACTAAGTGTTTGGACACTCCGTTCACTCTTCTAGTAAGGTATTTATTCAGTTTATCATTTAAGAGGCGTAGTGGGGCAGTGACCGTACGAGATAGTGGTAGTCTCGCCGACGCAATTTGTCTTTTTAAAGCTGACAAGGGAAAATAATTAATTCCTCCGAATACTTATCTAAATGTACAATTGAAATAAAATTTTGAAAAAATAATGTATTAATTTAAATAACAATCCATTTTTTCCCTCTGGCACCAAGGCCAAAATCCTGGCGTTCGAGCGCCGCCACTCAACACGTGTGCGGGTTACAGCGTGAAACTGATCTTGAATAATAGTTAAAAATATTTAAAAAAATCTTATGAACACTAACTCTTAAGTTTAAGTAACGTGAATGCGAAAATTAAAAGTTTTACAGGATTTAAAACTATTGGCCAGTCAGGGTTCTCACTTCTGGTCATTCCAAAGGACATATTGAAAAATCGATTCTATAAATTTTTCTTACACAATGAGCACTACGAATGTTGCAATGGAAGTTTTAGAGTGAATTTTTCTACTTTTGATTAAAATTATTATATACTCGATTGAAGGGGCGGTCGTGAGTTCAACACCCATTCGGGGGTAATAGTTATATAATAAATTATTTTTATTTCTCCATTCTAATCGATCAAGTGCGGCGTTAAGTTTTACCTCCGTAGTCAAACAGAATTCCATAACACTAGATTTCTTCTTCCTTCTTTGCTATGGGAGAAAAGGCGTAGATATAAGAAGCATGAGTATTTTTATAAATATTTGGTTTTCTTTTTCTTTCTCTTATATTATATAATAATGTGTTTCACTATAGTGGGTAACTTTTTCAAAGTATAGGATCTAACGTTGTCTGGGCGTTAATTTATTTTTATATAAATTCACTACTGTACTTCCCTGTGGCAGCGGATTTGTTATTGTTTTTATTATATCATCATGCCAAGCTTGGTGCAAAGTGGTATGTGGAGCGAAATGGGCACTCGGCAAACCCTTAGAGTTTCAACATTCAAACACTATCATAAAATAGTAATATCACTATTAGCTGAGAGAGAAACCAAATTCAAATATTGTACAGACGAACAGACAAACTTCTAGTCTAAATATAAATAAATTGAGTAAAAAAAGCAATAAAAAATCCATTCCTTTACACAAACACTAAATCAAAGTATACAAAAGAGTTTTTAACACCTGACTTCAAACCATTTTTCAGTAATAAATTCCGTTCTCGAACTCGTAAGTTTCCAACATCGAGCCATTGTCACTTAGACAACTTGGTGTTTACTTAAACAAAATATTCTCTCATATATTTTAAGTTTTATAAGGATTTTTGTGGAAAACGTTTATTTTAGAAACCATCGTGGCACAGCTTATAAACTTAAAGGCAACGGTTGTGGATTCGATTCTTACTCGGAGTGAATTATTTCCATTTCTTGGATCTTGTTATATATAGCGTGTTGTTGAGATCGGCTACTTAATGATTTGAAAATTGATCGAAAAGAGAGGAACTGAGTGTCTTAACACTAGGATCCATCTGCCTGCCCTGTTATATGCGGGAAACAGTGTGAATTAGACACAAACCAACTCTTTTTTCCTGCTCGTTGCTTCTGTAGCTTCATGAGCCTTTTTTCTATCTTCTAAATTAAACTTTGAAAAAAGCTCTCCCATGAGTAAATCCTAGCCGACTTGTCAAGAAACTCACGTATACCAAATATATGATATGGCAGTTCTAAAGAATGGCAGTTTACCTTCAGTTGAATCGTTTCGGTGGGATTTCTTAAGCAAATATACTCGTAGTGCGCGCGTCAGAATTGTGTTTTGATCAGTATTCTGAACGCACTAAATTTTTCAAAGTTTGTGTTTACTAATAGAAAATCTGCAGTTTTTTTTACTTTCTATATTTTTTAATTCTACTACCTCACAATAACACGCTTATATTAGCGTAGTCGACGCAGAACTCAACGCCACGATATGTCAAGACCAATTTGAGAAAATATAAATTATATATTTATGACAAGAACCAGTTTGAGAAAATATAAATTATTTATTTCTACGATCCATGCGAACCACGTTTACTGTCAGACTCTGTGCTGTTGTGTGACAAAGGACTACAAAAAAATCTTAATAGAAATAAAAAAAATAAATCTCAAGCATCTTTTTAAAATAATATGATTCATTAGAATAAATTATAATAAAATTTGATACATTTAAAATGTCGTTCTTCGCTTATATTTTTGTATCAATGTTTGTTCAGCCGTGAAAATGTTGAGTAAGACGCTTCAAAGGCTCTAATTCTTTCTATGTTCATAAACTTAAAATATTTTTACTTTTAATACTCTACTAGTGATCTAAGCCTGTCTCTGTGTGGAATAGAAAATATGTATATATATTTTTAATGTTTTATTATTTTATCTTTAAAATGTAGGCGTCGTAGCGCAGAGATAGAAAGAAGTATGTGACTGTAAACGCGATGTTTGTGGGTTTGATTTCGATGGAAGGAAAAATCATTTCGTCGCTCTGGTAACGAGGCAAAGAGTTTCAACCAGCATTCAGGGTAACTGATATTATGTTATTTTGAACGGAGTTTCTTAATACTCGGTTCCCTTTGCTTACTCTGCTTTGTGCGGAAAAAAGTTATACAAACAGAGTGTTTTTTTAGCACCACTTTAAATGAAACCAGTTTTAATAAAAATATTTAAAAAGAAAACTAAATTTAATAAAATTAAAAATCAAACTTAATTGGAGGAATATATCTACGAGTATATACATAAAAAACGGTTTCGTTACTGAGTAATTGACGGAGGACGTGCAGACTAAGCTACTGAACGTGGAAAATAGAAATTTATCATGTAGAAAAAATTAAGTAGGAGAAAAAAAGAATTATTAAAGGAGAATTTTCAGAAATACCTTCCTAGTTACTATAAAAAAATACGACAATTTACGTTTAACTTTTTGGACCCAAGACAATATTACATATATTATTAATTGTAACTTATATATATATAACTTACATACGTACATGTAAAATAAAATTCATAATGAAATTGAACGCGCAAAAAAACTTCCAAAAACATTTTAAAACACAACCTTTAAGAACTCCTCATGAGCTTTATTGGAGTCTTGATCCCAAATACTTTACATGTTGAAGGGTTCATTTAACACAAATAAGTACAACTTTTGAGATCTAATCGTGACCCTTCTTTGAACGTTGAAAAAAATTGTTGAAAAAAAAAACCATTCTCTCTGGCAGACATTTGTTTGCGTACGGGACTTGGTTTGCTTTAATAAACAATAAGAAATCTTCTTGTGGTGTATGTTAGGGGAGTAAGCGATTTTTGTCATTTTGGCTTCTTTTAAGCTTCACACTGTATCCCGCATATAGCTAAACTGGTGTTAGGCCATGTTGTTCTCCATTTAGACACTTCCGTTCTTCACTTCCCGCGGAATTGTTGAGGCATTGTGGAAATTAACGCCGCTCTTTGCCTCTTTACCAACTTCCCGAGTGGGAATAGAATCCATAACTATTGGCTTAATATATCATAAAATAAACGATATTCTCATAAATACATTTTGAGTTTGTTTGTAATTATCATATTTTACTATACATGCACATAGAATATAGGTAGTATGATGAGTATCTCTCAAATATCTGGAAATGAAAGATAAATAATGGAGAAAACTATATTACTAATAATTCGATTCTGTATAATAGACTGTATTATACAGTTTATTATATATGCTTATATTGACAAGTCTCTACGCTATCGCGATTACCCCTCTCTTGTGCCACATTATTGAATCTCAAAACTTCTTGACTGGCCTTGTTTAGCAGAGTTTTGTCAAAGGATTTAGAATTTGCAAAGGGCAGGGGAAATTGTGTGTACGTAAATATTTTAGTTTGTGTCCTTTAGAATGTTCATAAAATGGCAGTACAACATTTTATATTAAATGTATGGCTGAAGTTATGACATTTCGTATTTAGTTTAGGTTTTATTACGACAGTAGAAGTAAGTCGTGGCACAGGGGCTCGAGCG
This sequence comes from Heliconius aoede, assembly GCA_037355905.1. Classification (NCBI taxonomy): domain Eukaryota; kingdom Metazoa; phylum Arthropoda; class Insecta; order Lepidoptera; family Nymphalidae; genus Heliconius; species Heliconius aoede. The sequence continues at coordinate 376,303 of JBAIZZ010000379.1, forward strand.
AGCGACTGTAAACGCGACTGTGGGTGCGATCCCCATTCGAAGACATGAAATATTTAATAATTTCATTTTCTCGCTATCTTGATAACGAGGCAAAGCGCGGCGTTGAGTTCTGTTACACAACACGCATATGTCTCTAGAATTCGGCGAAAAATGGGGAATTGTCTTAATGGGAATGTTGAAACTAGGTTCCCAAGATCCCTCTGCAGCTAAATAAATAACGAGAGAACTCGTGTGCGTACTGTTTTTTTTTTTAAATACATTTAGTATGTTTGGTTTTAATACAAAAATATATAAAATCGGCTAGGCTAGTGTACTCTTTTGATGTAATTTCTTTATATACGTTTGAACTTTGAATTTATCGCTCAAAAATGAGGCCAGGACGTCCTACGTAAATATGAGAAGGTTGTTTTATTAAGATTGATTCACACTGAACTTTACATTTTTTTAGTTTCACTCTGCATCCCGCACATGGCTAAGTATAGTGAGAGAACTTAGAGGGAGGGCCTTACCACTCCGTCTCTACTTCGCGCCCAATTCGAGACACTGCGTATTGAATGCCGTACGCCGAATGTCAAGACGAGACATTGTAATCACATAAAAATTTCATCATCCCTCAAGTGGAAATTCCAGTCAGGCACTATTTATTATGTTATTATAATATTATACGTCAGATATAAAGTACTTAATTTACATTACATTTTACATAATCGAAGTGTTGGTATAACAAGACCAAGAAAATTCTATATTCAATATAGAAAAAACTTCCCCTACAAAGTATATAAACCTGCTATTACCGTGTGCATTGAACTGTGCCACGAGGGCGACGAGTCCTTTTTACTTATATTTCGAAATTTCACCTCTGCGACGGAGAACTGAAGTGTGAAATTCATATTAAAAATCTTATTCCATGGATCAACTTTTCAATCAAAAGAATTAGAGGTGGAAATTATATTAAAGTACGTTGATATCTTTATCTATCTATAATAGGTTTTACTAAAAGATACAATGTATAATATAATTAAAACTGACGACGCTACTAAAATATTTTCATGTATGAATTATGTACGTATCTAGTGACCCACACGCCGCTATCTTACCACGACCTATCCTGCTATATGTGAAATATTTCATAGAAAAAAAAAAACTTACAAAGTACAGTTAAGTCGATTTCGGCCTTCAGTGTGTTACTGATCATCACATTCTTCGCCTCGCAGGTGTACCTCGCCTTGTTGTCTGACGCGTCTGCTTTGAAGGAGAGGACATTTTCTGACATCCTGCCGCTTGTTCTGTAACAAAAGGGAAATAGTATACATTTTTTTATCTTAACTTATATAATAGTTTAGTTTTGCATTGAGTTGATTTAGTTTCTCGTAATAGCAGACGGAAGCTAGGGTTAAGGCACTCCTAGTTTAGTGCTAAAACTGTTCAGGTGAAACTCTACGCCACGCGCTCCAATGTTGAGTGGCAAAACTCGCCTTGATACTGGAGTGAAAAAATCTAAATATATATTCAAATAAATATTTCATTATATCGAGTGGGGATTGAACGCACAACCATTTACGGGTACACTTTATACCGTGAGCCACCACTGGCCTCTATAACAGTACAGCGAAATAAAATTATAATATACATTAAAAGTGACTCAAAATGAATCGAAACCATAAGATATTCCAACTAAAGCAAAACAAAACGGAAACGGCAGCAAGAATACGTAGATAACTGCTGAAAAGTGAAAAACGATCCCGTCTCGACTTGAACTTTGAAAAGTTTGACTTAACCGTTTTCGCTTTGAATCTTAATTACTTGGAGTTATGTTTGGAGTTAGCCAGATAAGCTGCACAGTAATTTGCAATACAAACTATGTATGTATGTATAGTAAACTACGTATAATGTTCGTATAGAATATCTGATAGAAAAATGAAATCTTTATATAATGGTGCTATAAAACTCCTGAGTATAAACATGAAACTTTTGTTTTAGTTTGACTCGGTATCCCAAATTTGAGTGACGGTGGACTTCGTGTTGAATGACGAAACTCAACGCCGCGTATTTTTCTTATTTCGAATTATCGACTATAGTCGTGTCGGAATATATATCAGCAAGTTTGTGACGTTAATTTTCACCGCGTCTAAGCAGTGCAGATTATTAGTTCGCCGTCATAATAATAATAAAATGAAAAGATCTTCTATACTGAAATGTATTTTTCTATACAAAATTTTCTAACAATATCCGCAAGGTAACGCAGAAAAACTGTCCCAGATTCTAAATATATTCATCGTGAACCCGAAACTTTTGCGGGTAGTTTTAAATATTTATAGAAAATAAAACGCAAGCGTCAGCAAAGTCTGAAGTTTAGTTTTTTTTTCAGAAAGTGTTGAAGTATCAAAGTAAAATTTGCGTAATTTAACGCCTGGTGGTTGTAAATACGAATTGAAAACTTAAGAATGTGTTTATTAATTACAGATAGATATGGTCTGTTGAGATAAAAGAGAAACGTAGAAATGAGTCACTTAATTTCAAGCAATCTGAGATATAATGTTATTTAAAATACAAGGATCAAAATAAGAGTGGCGTATGAATTTGAACCATCTCACGACAAAAATTATATAACAGCTTCATGGTGTACTCCGCATATAGCAGGGTGGGCGCAGGTCAGACATATTGTGTGTTGAGTGGCGGAAGTCAACGCTGCGCTTCGTTTTGTTACCAGCACCACGTAGAAATCAACACATATTGATTATATAAACACTTAAACTTTACAGCAATATACGTATTATAGTTCCCTCTTCTTCAGTATTCAAGTAATATTGCAAATTGAAACATTCAAATACTTGTGTCTATATTTCGCTTAATATAGAATCGAACCTGTTACGTTAGTCATAAGAGCGTATTTCCTTTTCACTAGCGTTTCAAAGACGATTCATAACTGCAATTGGTCTAATGATTTTACCAATCACAGGATGTATTCATGTGTATAATTATTGCGCATTAAGTTATAAGCGAAAGCGTTTAGCGGGTATCCGTCATATATTTTATATATAATCTTATCTTATTTTAAATATTATCTTTTTTTATCAGCTTCACGCTGTTCGGAATTCTGGAGGCATAACGTGGGGAATGGGGTGTCTTATCACTAGGTTTCCTCTGCCAACCCTGCTGTGTGTGGGATACAACGTAAAGTTGATTTTCGATATATTATTACATAAATATGCAAATACAGAACTAAGTTTTTTCTATAATTACTAACTATGAAAGAGAAGAAACAACTGTATATTAGTTACTTCAAACTAAAATCAACTAAGCGACCCCTTTAAAACCAAGACATCGAACATTTGAAATGATATCACGGATTATAGAATGTGATATCCATGAAAAATGGCATAAACCATCTTTTCTTGTTAAAATTTCCATTTCCGCAAAGAAAACTGAGTTCGCGAAGATCCAATCTTTCCTTTTATGCATGCTTGTTTGACTGATGGCTATAGTCCGCTGATATATTATTTCAACTGTCCAGCTTTCGAAGAATATTTGTTCGGAATTCGGAAGAAGTTGAAAGGTCGCAGACTTGTATATTGGAAATATGACATTTGTGTTATTTAGTTAGATTTTGTCTCAAATATTTGTTAGTAGATATATATAATTCTATTGACTAGTTTTATAAACTCGCTAATTAGAACGAAGAAGATATTTAAAATATAAATATTACCTAAAATACGGTACTGTCCACTACAAAGCACAGTGTACTGCGTCACGATTACTTTAAAATTACTTTAAAGAGAAAAAATTCTCAATGATTCGTTTCAGCTTAGAGAATTGAGTTCAATATACGAAGTTAAAAATGGCAATCCACAAATAAGGATAGAGTTAGATTTAAACTATTATTACACAAGGAGAGTCTGCCAAGCGTTTTATACTAACGACTTATTTATTCCGATTTTTTTTTCCAACAATGGACGTGAATGATGATGTTATAATGGCCAGAAGTTCCATGATTGATAATCCCGTCGGACATTCCATTGAAAACCGTCGAAATGAAAAAATGTTTTCAAAATATTGAACAATTAAAACTTTTTATATTAACGAAATATATTAAAAATTAAACTTAATTTTCAACGAGTTAACGTAGATTATAATATAATAAGTCTGTAGCAGATACTACTAATATTTTATTCTATATTACAACATTTTGGCATCAAATCTCTCTTTTGTAAAACATGAAATAAAGTCGTCTAACAAATCAAATATCGCGAAATGCTGGAACTATTCTATTCATTAGAGTATGTAAAGGTCTACAGTAGTTTCCAAGTCCTCGCAGTAATTGAATTTTCAACAATTGACGACATCAGAGAACGTTGTAAACGTCTACAAATATGTAAACAAATACTTTTTAGTTTACACTTCTCGCGTGTAATACCCTCTAACCTGAGACAGAGGGGCTAGTGTTAAGACTTTCCGCGATTTTTCCAGACATTACGTATCTTGCAAACGGCAGAACCCAACGCCGCATTTTATCTTGCTTTACCAGAGCGAGGAAATGAAAACATTAAATTAAATAATTCATGGTGCATTGGCACAGGCGTGTGACTGTCGTGGGTTCGCTTCTTACCCTAGAAAATGAATTTTATTTGCTTATGTATGTTTTCATTTCTTTACCCCAAGCTACCAAGAAAAGAATATCGAGTTCAGTTCCGCCTCAACAACAAAACATGTACATACAATATATATCAAATAATTTCTCCGAGTGGGAGCCAAACTCACAACCGTCGCGTTTACATTCAGATAATGCACCACGGGAGATTAAACATATATTGGCCATATAAACATACATTAAAATTATGTATTTAGGTGAGTAGTCCTGTACATTGTGCCATGACGGTTGTCTAGATTTACAAATATAAATATTCTATTCCAACATAAAATTACATTACAAGAATTTAAAAGTTTTATAAATAATTCTAAAACTACTTAAAGCTCTAACTTCTTTAAAATAAAAAATATAGTTTCTACTTAAAATAAATGGAGATAATTTGAAAACAGTAAGTGTTACATTGAAGTTTATTATTAAGTATGTAATGAAGCTATATTTATAGTATATTTTATGTACCAAAATAAAGCCGAAATAAAAAATAAAGCTTCATTTAGAATCTAAAGTTAAGGATTGGTTTGATTTAGGCTAAATAAATAATTTTAATTAACTACGTGCCTATACGTGCGTGCGTTGATCTTGTCAAATGGCTTTTTATTTTACAACGAAAATTTTATTATTTATTTTGTTTGAAAAAAAAACGACATTCATTTTTGGCAAAATCCCTTTTGTTTTAATTGTATTAAGCTTTTATAATATAGTTATAACTGTGGTTTCATTTAAAGTGGCGATGATAAAAACACGGTATATTTACAAGCGAGCTAATTAAATCCAAAGTGAAAAGTCATTTAATATTATGAAACTGAGGCAAAAATAACACAATTTTTCTTCTTTTCCTCAGAAATATAGAAAAAAATACATGTGATAATAAAAATAGAAGCAGTATAAATTTAATGGCAAAAGAATAAGTCTTGAGATATAACATCATAATACAAACAACATTCGTACCAACAAGTTAGACATAATTTCATAGCACACAAAAGGTAGATAAAGCCGGAAAACTCAATCTAGTCTAGAAATATACACAACTCATAAAGAAGTCGGTGCATTGTCTTAAACAGAGTACGCGGGGACTAATAAAGGCGGTTGTATATAACGGTTGCTGTTCGGTTCAAATGTTAATATTATTTTTATATATTTTATTTTCTTTTTGTTTTTGGTTCTTTTGAAAGAGAAGTGTTGATAAATGTTATTTTTTTATAATGAGCTTTTGTATAAAAAATCTTTTGTTATTTGTAAAGTTGGCGAGCTGAAGCTGAGATATGCAAGTATCGTGATTGATTTTCGTCTTTTAACACATGAAGCCTTTTAATACAGAAAACAGAAAATAAACCAGCCTTTCATTTTATATTCTCTACTACATAAATAGAATCCAATCGAATAATCGAGCCCTATGACAAAATATTTAAAAAAGTAGAAGATTTCAGTACTTCAATACAGTATTGGACATAAATATTTAATGCTATATGAGTTTCATATATATATATTTAACAAAGAAAACAAAACTGACTTTGAAATATCCAATAAAATTATTTTATTATAATAAAATCGCTTCCCCTCCAAACTTATAACCTTATTATAAAATTCTCTCTAAATTTTCTGAGGCGTTATTTATTACTTAATCTCAACTGTGAGAATGTTTTTAACAGTAAATCCTCTGTAATATAACTCTTTGAAGTATATCTGTGTAGGTTTAATTCTCAATTGGAGGAATGCATTATTTTACATATTTCTTCTCTATCAAGACATCCGCGGCGGTAAGTTCCGCTTCTTAATACGCTGTCTTGGATTTAGAAAAGCAGAGAATGGAGTGTCACGACACGAAATTTGCTTTGCCTACTTTGATACATATGAGGGATAAGCTTTTTTTATTCTTAAATTATACTACGCCATACATAGATGTATGTACGTACGTATACGCATATTTTATTTTTATAAGTAAACGTACGTAAGTCATCGAATTCCAAACTCGAAAACTGAAGAACGTATTTTCTTTTCAAAGTGCGGCGTTTAACTTCGATCAAGTGTAATGTACACTGAACAAGTTGAATCGAAATTTTGTTTTATCTTATACTAAACTTTGGTTTTTGGTTCAGAAGTTTTTGTTTTATTTTATATGTATTATACATGTGTATGTGATGCCATCGTGGCGCAGTGTGTAAATGTAAACGCAAAACGCGGCGGTAAGTACTGGAATTCTCCAAACAATGTCTTGACATGTCTTGGCAGTGTCTTTACATTATTCTCTGACTACCCTGCCATATATATACACATAGAGAAGTAAAATAGCGAAATTTCTACTTTACATTCCAAAACATATTTGAACATATATGAAAATAACAAATGCCGTAACATGTAGTCGTTAGAAGAAGCAAATCGTTCTCGCGTTTTAAAGAAATTCATCTTTATTCATCAAGATTTATGAGGACTCCGAAACTTGGCGTTGTCTGATAAAAGTTTCCTCCCGCATGATATATTAAACTTCCAAGCAAGGTTAGGTTTTAACTATTCTTTTCATTAATCATCCATTTCTCTTGTGTAAAAACCATTTTTAAAGTATTAAAAGTTATTATCTGTGTACATCACTCTAGTCTAGGCCACGTTGTTAGGTTTAACTAAGCTATGTTTTTTATCTTCACGCTCATTCCCGCATATAGCAGGAAAGTTTCTTCGACAAAAATAAGAAAAGTTAAAGGTGCGATAAGGGTGAATATGTTTGTACATGGTACTTAATGAACATATATCTACATCACTAAATATAAAAATATATATACTTTGTTTACATTTAAACGATTAAATAGGTTTACTTTGCAGGCGGAATATATTAATATGTTTTTCCGGTCTCCACTCAAGTTTTGCGTGTTGAGTGGCGTATTCATTTCATTACCATTGTCATTCTCTCTGAATGACAATACAGATATAATAAATAAGAAATAATACGTCAATTTAGAAAATTGAGGTAATAAACAGTATTTTTTGTATAAAAGGTATATAAAGAAAATTGAGAGCTGTAGCACAAAAATACAGGATTCTTAGAAGCAATCCTGCCATTAAACTTTTCCTCTGGCGTCTTCGAGTAATTTTGTTCAGTGTAGTCTTACAAAGAAAAACGTTTATACCCTGTATTCTATTACGATAGGGCCAAGCTCTGAGCTTGAAGCGGGTAAATTAAATTATTTTTTTATTATTTAAATTATTTTCATTTCATTTTGGTGGATGAAGGGTGGCGTAAAGTTCCGTCAGTTAACACGCAAATTTTGAAAATTGACAGCAGAATGGAGAACGGAGTGTCTTAACACTGAAATTTCGCTTATTAATAATATAGTTATATAAAATAAAGATATTTTAATATTTTTTGTTTTATAAAATTAATATGTAGTTTCATAGTGCATTATATTATAACTATCACTCTGTCAGTAACGGGAAGTTTTATATATATGAATAGATTAAAAATAAATAAATTAGCTTCACAACAAAGCAAAGTAGGCAGAGTTAACCTAGTGTTAAGACACTTCCGTTTCCCACTTTCCGCCGACACATCGCGCTTTGCCCCGACACCAGAGCGAAGAAATGGAAAAATAAATATTTTATTTCCTAGAGTGGGGATTGAACCCACAGCCAGTTGCTTTTACAGTCACACTTTAAACCCCTGCGCCATGACTGGTCTCTTAACATATAAATATATTTCTACCTATACCAAGCCATCTCGACGTCTAAAAAGGAATAGAATATCCGCATGCGTTAAGATCCTTAGATATTCCTTTGTCTGCAAATAAAGCTTAATAACTTAGTTATTAAGTAAGGTATTTTATTATTAATCTGTACCATGACAGAATTTCTTGAGATCGATGGAATAGTGACTGAACACTATGTTTTTAGTTCTTTGATGTATTAATATCAAAATTATATCAAGTACATTTACTTGTGAATACGGATGGTCTATCTCACGGACTTTTCCACTTGTATAGAACCAACATAATATAATTACCGCGAAAATATTATGTAAATAAATCATTACTAATGGCTAACTAATAAAAAACCACTCACGTACCTAAAACAAACTGAAAAGGAAAAAGGGAAACGGAAAACTATGAAAGAATCAAGGATAAGACATATAAGAATTTGGGGCTTAGCGCAAGAATCGAAGTTTGACCCGTCGGTAATCCCTGGATCATTTATCATGTTCAGCGTTTTCGTGAACGTCAAGTGTGGGTATTACGGTAATCGTTGATTACCATTATTACGTGATGGGTAATATGGGCTTATGTGGAATTATATGTAGGAATATGGAGTTACTTGTAGTCGTGGTGCAGTGGCATACGCGTGTGACTGTAAGCGCGTCGGATGTGGAGTCGATTGTTGGTATTTATTACGGTGCTCCGGTAGGAATGTAAAGCGCGGCGTTGAGTTCCAATACAAAACGCAAAGTTTGTCAAAAATGGTCAAGTTTTAATGCTATCTTGAGTTTGGACGTCAATGTAAGCGGTAGTAAATTCAATTCAATTAGAGTCAATGCCTGTACTTATTGAAAGAGTGTCGAACTTTCAAATAGATTTTTGTACAAAGTTGATGAAAAATGTGTGATCTAAGTAATAAAGAAATTCTGTAAAGGGATGAATGGTACGTTACATGTGTAGAGCATACCCGTACATATTCAATATATATACATATATTTTCGCGATTCACGCCGTATGACAATGATGACAAACAGAGATTGATTCCCATGAGTTAGAATCGAACCCCCAATAGACACGCTTACAGACACTGTGCTGCTGTTACGGAACAACCTCATGATATACTCGTAGGTACCTATACATATAAGTAATGTATAGCTACCAAGGATTTTAACGCTCAATATATCAGACGCACATCACTAGCGCACGCATAAATTACGAAAAAAAAGACATAAAACATTAAAAAAACCATACATCAATAGTGATGTACCGGTAATGGCTTATCGATAGTCGATATCGACGTAATGTGCCCTCTACAATGGACTGTTGACATTTTTACGATCAAGATCGCCTCGAGCTCTATAATATGTTGGTTTTTAATGAAATTCACGACATATTTCTTGCTAACTTAATATAGCTGTATATATAGTATATGTGCTACTCTGGCTACCCCCCTAGGGACAAGAGGTGAAAGTTAAGAAAAATACTAAATGGCCGTCACCTACCATGTGAATAAAAATCAAAAATTCCACAACTCCATAATTATGGATTTTTTGGTCGATTGAGGCGATAGAGCCTCTGTCGCCTCGTGATTCTCATGTGATTTAACAAAGTGTTAAATTTTCTATATTAAAGTATTATTTTTATATTACTAATAAATTTACGCATTATGAAATTTCATTATTTCATCTGTAAATTATTAACATCAAAAAAATTTGGAAAAAAATCTCACTGAATTCTCTCTTCTTTTGATATAAAATATCAAATCTAGGACTTTTTATTTTTATACAACACCATTTCTACTGCCATAATGTTTTTCTAATAAGCGAAAATACGTTTATCCCTGCGTATGCAGAAATACTCGGTTGTTCGGCTGACGGAACACAACGCCGCGCGTTGCTACCAGAGCGAAGAAGCGACAATATATTATTTCCCTAAGTATAATAAGAATCGAACCCACAACGATCACCTTTGCAATCAACATCAAATGTGATTTAGTTTAATTTTAATTACAACATTCTGGAACTGAGATCATCTACGAAACTTGCTTACATTTAGATTTCGAGGCGAACTTTATATTTAGATTATCGCTTCAGAAGTTCTAGCATGCTCGTAGCATATCGTAGACCGTTGATTGGAGAAATTACTTATACCTACTGAGGCCGTTGTGGCGCAGTGGTACTAATGTGCTACTGTAAGCGCGACAGTTGAAGTTCTCGGAGGAATATTATTATATATATATTATTATTATATATATATTTATATATATATTATAATTATTATTTAATATTTTTTTTTCAGCATCACGCTGTATCCCGCGTATTTAGCAGCTTAGCCTGGGGGTACCAAGTGTTAAGAAGACACTCTATTGTCCCTTTTTCCGACGAATTGTAGAGGCGAATTTTTATGTATGTAGCAGGGTAGACCTAGTGTCAAGACACTCCTTTCTTCGATTGCGTGTTGAGTATCTTACCAGAGCGGAAAAATGTAAATAATTAATTGTTCCTAACTCTGACACTGACTTTTTTAATTTCATAAATTTCTTCAAAGCAAAAATCGGAGCCATATAAATCAACATTTTCATGTACCAAAATAAAATTAAATAACATCAGTCTATCGCTTAATTAAACTCAAGCATTTTAACTTCCATAATCTAATGAGTCCCCCGTCTGATAGAAAACACTGAATATTTTATTTTTAGCTGTTAATTGCACTTTTTCCTTTTAACGGAACGGAAATATTTAGGCCAGGGGAGGCCAGGGGAGATCAAAGTAAGATTAATCCTGAAAGCCCGCCCTGACGTTATAGCGATTTAGTCAAAGGTGTCAAAAAAATGCGAACTCAAATGAAGACCGAATGGAAAAACGTTGCTTTGGCAAAGTAAATATGGTGAGTGCCGAGTGGTTGAGTGGTGACGTGTATGGGAAATGTCTTGTGTGGTGTAGGTTCGATTTAATTAATTACGCTTTAATAATGGAATACAAGGTAGATCACCTAGGGCTCCTTACATGTTTACTTCGTATTCTATTACTACATAAAAATAAGAGCATTAGTCGTCTGCCACTAACTTTATCTAAAAGTGTCAAAAAACTGACTAAAAATGTCAAAAACAATTTTTTCCTGTTCCCATAGAACATTCGAGAAGGTTTTTTTACACTCATTTACTAATGTATATGATAAAATAAATTAATTTCGTTTCATTTCAACATTCTAAGTCAAGTTGCTCAGTCCGCGCGTTACAGCAACTCAATAACAGAGTTGTTATATATATTTAGTTTTCATTAATTTATGTTATTTTCAATAAAAAAATACCAAATTTGTACCCGCGACCCCCTTAACAGATCAGACTTATTCAACATGACATATATTTCTAAAGTCTAAGCAAAAATAAACTTCATAATAATATTTTTTTTTCTATCACAAACATATAATCGCATTACGTCCAAAGGGCAGGAAATGAGAATGCCCCGTTCGAATTTATTCGACGTAGAACCACAAATCT